>VYXD01003429.1:141434-182729 GCA_013397195.1 Hylia prasina | reverse complement strand
CTGTTTGGCTCCAATTTTCATGGACTGGGACGCTCAGGAGCTGTTCCTGTACAGCCCCGAGCCCTCATTACCCTTTGTACCCCCAGAGCTCTCCATGGAGTGCTGGACAGGAATCATGAATGCCAGCCCCAAGCTCCCAGCCTGGCAACACTCAGCAGAACTCAGACTTTAACCTCTACAGAGCTTTATGGAGCCCAAACTGAGTTTTATTGACTCCAGTAGCTGCCTGGACAAAGCATTCTTTGTAAACCCCATTAATTTCCTGCTTTCAGCAAACACTTTTCCCTTCCACATTGTAATTATCTGCCAACAAAGCAGAAACCACTGGACTGACAGGATCCACTCCCAGGGCTTACAACACCCATTCCTCTGTCTCAGGTACCCTGTCACAGTGGCACAGCTGGTCAGTTCTTGCAGGCAGGGGAGGAGGAGCAGAGGGGAGGTGGGTGCAGGGGGAGGTTGCAGGCTGGGGGAAGAGGGGCAGGGGAAGAGACGATCTCTGGGGTGATGTTCTTGCCCAGATTCTCTGCTTCACCTGCTGCTGAAGTGGCACAGAGGGTGAAGAGAGTGGCTGCAGACCCGGAGGTGCTGCTGCGGGCAGGGAAGGACTCTCCAGCCTGGGCTGTGACACCTTAGCAGCCCTGAGCCTGTTTGCAAAGAGCTCTCATGCCACGGGCCCAGCTGCAACCTCAGCTGGGCAATTCAACCTCAGGCTTCCAACAGCTCCCAAAATGATGAGAGCTGGTCAGGGACACACAGCTGGTGACTCTGCACAGCAGGAATGCAGGTCTTGATGAGCTCAGGGGGCTTGGTGGGCTTCAGGGAGCTCCAGGGATGGAAGCTTCTTGAACAAAAAGTGGATCCCCACGGATCCACCCCACATCCTCACCCACATCCCTGACCACTCTGCCACATACAGACCTGCATGGAACAGAAACACACACAGGCCTGTACCGTGGAAAAAACCCCATGGGATGGATCCCAGTGGATCCCAACTGCCAGGGTGTCTGGGGCATGCAGAGGTGGCAGCAGATCTCTCCTGTCCTGGGGACTGAAGTCTGGCCAAATTTCAGCACCTGACTTCTCTTCTTCTCAGCTGAGTCAGGACCTCTGAGGTGAGGGATGTTAGTTTGTCTGCCACAACTCAAAGCCTCAGCTGGCCCCAAACTCAGTGGTGTCCTCAAGGCTCCGACCCTGCTGGCAGGACTTGGGCAGGGCCACGTGAGGCTGTCAGCCCTGCACACACCACTTTGTTGTTGATTTTCCGAGGCATGGAGTTGTTCTCTAGCACCATCAAGGGAGCACATCCCCTCCTCCAGCTCAGGTGTCCCTCCTTCCTCTGCCTGAGTCCCAGGGTGCTGGAATTTCTGGCTCTTTCCTGCTCCAAGGTCAGGGCGAATAAAACTCAGGAGACGTTGTTTTTGAAGTCTCACTCTGAAATTTATTATCCGTATCTATTACAAACTCACAAGGTGTGAGTTCTTTCTAAAAAGTCAAGAAAGTGAGCTAAAATTGTGTCTATTTAAGGATGTTTGTCTCAATTATCCAATAAACAGTTAACATCTACATTATTTATGCTTCTCATCCAGCTATGATCACGTGAAACCCACAACGCAGACTTCTTTCACCCAATTTCAGAAAACCACTTAGATTTGTGAGGAAGAAGGAAGAAGAAGGTGAAGTACAAAGACAACACCCCAAATCCTCCATCTTGACTCACATGTATTACTGTACACCAAACCCCTAAATGTCACCCAAATTCTAAATTTCTAGGACTCTCACACCAGGGGAGATCTGATCTCAGCACCCCATCACGTCCCAAAGGCCTCACAGCTCCATCTCTCATCAATATTGCCTGAAACACCCCCAAGAATTCATTTATACGTGGCACAAACATCTGTAGATATTTGTTCTTTAGATATTTGCTCTTCAGGGCAGCTCTCCCTGGGACCTGACATCCCTGTTCCCGTGACCCTGTGGAATTTTCCCTCTTGTGTTTGCCCCCCACGTTCCCTGAGCCCCACACGTCGCCCAGTGCTGGCTGCTCCTGGCCCAGGCTCCTGCTGGGATGCAGCTGTTCACCCCCACCCTGAGCCAGACGTCCTTGTGCCCTTCCCACTGCCCTCACTCCTCTCCAGGGTGGGTGTCTGTGCTCCCCCTCGGCTCAGAGAAGGCTTTGCCCTGGCACCAAGGGCTGGTCCAATCCAGGGAAGCAGCCCTGGGAATGCCCAGCCTTGCTCAGGATGTCCTGGCTCCTTTAACTTGTGGCCCAACCTGAGCAGCACTTTAACACCATCTTCTTGCTCCCTGCTCGCTTTCTTTTTGTCACCTGCAAATTTAGATTAACAAGGAGGTTTGACAAAGTGCTACTGTATATGTTAATAAACCCATTAGTGTCGGCCTGCCTGACATATAACCTGCAGAGCCTCCAGTGTTTACTAATATGATTGTCAAAGCAGAGGAACATTACTTTTTAATGACATTTCGTATCACTTCAGTTGAAGTAATATCCTGGGACACGATAATCGGAAAGCCATTTAGCCACAAAACTGTGTGCTGAATCGAGGCTGGTGCATGAAAAAAAACGCTCGTTTTGTCAGAATTAAAACATTTCTGTTTGCTTCATAAGTCGTAAGTGCACTTGTGGAGGAGAAACATGTTGTGAAATATTTATTGGAAGCAGCCAGGCTCAGGTAAATGGGGCTCCAAAATGAAATGCTGGGAAGGGTTATTACTCTAGTCGCTGTCTCTTTTGCATGTGATACATCAACTGACAATTCAAATGTATGGAATGCTTAATAAAGCAACGAGATTTTAGAACTTCTCTTTAAAGAACAGTTCTGAAGTGGTAAGGGCGGCCATAACCAGCCCAGCTGAATTTATTGCTGCTTTCAGAGTCAGGGAATAGCTGCAAGACAGACTGAGAGGGAGTTTGATTTTATAGTGCACCTCGCATGCTCCAGGTGATTCCAAAATGCTTTATAAAGCAATGAGTGTGGTACAAAGACAGAAGTGGCACAGGGACTGCATCCCTGCTGCTCTTAATAATGGTTCTCTCCCCAGCTTGGCTGCCCAGGGCCATCTCTGAGCTTCGCACTCAGCTTTGGAGGCAGCAGATTGAGGAGCAAAGGATGCCAATCCAGGGGACAGCAAACTGGGAAACTCCCTGAAACATCCTCAGAGCTGCACTGGAGTCATTGAACAAAACAAAGAAATTATCCTGGTTTAGATAAAGGCACATAAATTAACAATAAATTAATAATTTCTCCTTTTTTTTTTTTTTTAATAAATAAAGAACCACAGGGATCCCTCTTTCAACCTGGTCAGAACAATTCTTCTGATAGAAATCAGCAATTGATTTAGTTCAAGTCTCCTGTTGGATGGTGGATAGAGCTGATTAAAGCTTGCATGTTCTCCTAATAGGAGCAGGATGCCTTCATGTCATTATTATTAATTATGCTACTGTAATTACTATCTGTTCATCCATCCACTCATCCCCCTTTCTAGCATCCCAGCACTGGCCACATATGTATAAATACAAATCCTCACCATCTTTTTCTTCCAGGTTTTCCAGGGAGAAAGAAAAACAAACAAACAAAACAACAAACCAGACCAAACCCCTGAATTTTCAGGATTTCTTAATAGAATTTGTGAGAAGTGTCAGTGTGTCTGTGTGTGAGAAAGTGGTGGGAGACACGTGGGTGTGATGTACGTGGGAGCATTTGGCCGTGACAAATGCACAAAGGGGAGGTTAAGCCAAAAAAAAAAAAAAGACTTTGTGTTTCATGTTGGACCCACTGGGCTCTTACAACCTCCCCCTGCCACTGAAGCAGCTGGGTCTGAGCCCCTGGGAATCCCTCTCCCACTCCCACAGGCACATCCCTACCTGGGAGTCAGGTTTTCCTGAACTCTCAGCCACCGGCCCCAAGACAGTCAGAAATTTCCCTCCACCAAATAATTAGACTGTGATAAGGGGAAACAAAGGGCCCTCGGAGCAGTGGGGGCTGCAATAAGAGATGAATTATTAGGCCAAGATGGAAATCTCTGGTGATAAATGACTGGCCCCAAGCAAGGAAGGACTCAGCACAACACAACAACATCCTTGTTGTGACACAGGGAGGGAACAACATTATAAGGCACAACAGAGACTCTGTGCTGCTGCTTCGACCAACTGATTAATCAAGTGGTATCAATATTTCTCCCTCTTTCTTTGCACCAGTTACAGCATCTAAATGTGGTGTGCAGGGTGTTGTGTCCAGTTCTGGGCCTGGCTTGGAGCCATGGAGCGGTCCCTGACAAGTGCCACCAGGGGGAAGGAGGGTGGAGTGAAGCTGCCAACACATCCCGAGGATTGGTGCCAAAATCCAGTGGATCCTCACAGCACTTCAAAGTCAACACTCCAGCACTGGGCCACAGCAGTCTGGGAACAAACAAAGGAGAGAGAAGCAGGTTTTTGCCTTTCTCCCCTTCTGTGGGAGTCTGGCTCAGTAGGGTGGGTGATGCCTCGTCCTCCAAAAGGAAGAGCTGCAATATTTTAGTGCATTTATTAATTTATTAATCCTGGGATTTTTAAATCCTGGTTCAGAGGTGGGGGGAAACATCCACTGGTGTCACTGAAAATAAACCTGACAATGAGGCATTGGATAAAGCACTGAAATCAGCAGGTTTGAACATTGCAGCTACTCCTGGGCTTTGGGAGGGGAGGGTCAGAGTGTTTTTATGCCAACAAGGTGCAAGAAGAACCTTGAGTCCTCTGTGGATTGGTACCCAGCCACCACTGATGCCTTCAGTTTTATCTTTCCTGTATTTCAGGCTCTGTGCTGCCCAGGGTGCAGCTCTGAGCTCACACTCAGGGTCACTCAGCTCTGCACAGAGCAGGGACACAAAACAAATCCTGTTCCTGCTGCACACCAAGGACAACTTTCAGCCCCAAAAGCACAAACAAGGGTGGCTGGAGGGAGGAACAAGAAGGATGGGATTTCATTAATTGGACAATTAAACCCCAAAATGCAAATGAGCCAAAACTTTTCAAAGTGTGAGACCTCGTGACCCTTTGTCCATTTTTGTGACCATTTTGTGACCATTTGGGGTCCATTTTTTTTCTATTTTGTGACCATTTTGTGTCCACCTTGGGTGTAGCCCTGGCCAAGCTCTTGTCCTGCCCAAGGTGTAACCTAAAGGCCTTTTAATAAATATCTACTTTATTCTCTGGCTCTGTCCAGTCTCTGTTCCAGCTCAGCTTCCCCAAGGCATCACCATCAATGACACCACTGGAGTTCCCTGCAGCCTGGGATACAGTTTTCCCTGGGGGCTGACACTTGGGGGCTTCTGGTACCACTATTTTTAGTGGAAGAAATAAGCAGAAACAACGAGCATAATGTACATATATGTGTATGTATGTTGTGTAAACATACACACACAGCTTTAAGAAACTGAAATGGCTTGATCTGGAATTGCTAAACCCCTTTCTTTCTTTATATCCTCCTCCAGCAACCACTACCCAGACATACTCTCCATCTAACGAGATTAGCAAGGTACCATGCTAGATCTTTATTAGTTAAAGCTGATCACACTGCAAAACTTAACCTGAATTGTAATGAGCTGACTGCCCAAGTGAGGAGTGCAGCCAGCAGGCAGATCCATCCCAAATGGGTCTCTGCCTCAGGGAATGTGCTTCCTCCTCTTTAACTCCCTGAAAACTGGTAGCCAAAGTTCAGCACTCCCAAATCCAGTGCTGCCACTGCTTCCTGCTCACACTGGCCTCACACGGGCTTAATTCCACTGCTGTGGTGATTTGCACGAGCACGAGGTAACAGAGAAATGAATTGATTTGCTCTGATGGCTCACAGCAGGATTTAGCATTGAGGACAACTATACACTGCGAGTCCTGCCTTCTCTGCTTTACTTGACTGGCAGATTGGAGAGACCAAAATATCAAATATTAATACTGCTGGGTGTTGATATCAGCAGTACTTACTTTTACAGCCATCTTCTGGCCTCAGACAAGTTAGTTTGGATCCCAGTGTTTCATTTTGTAAAATGGGAGCAGGGAGGAACAAGTGAGAGAGAGAGAGAAGTTCTACTGCCAAACAAACGATGTTTGCCTACCCTTGCATGTTGATGTGGTGTCACCCTGGTTTTGAGGATTTTTCTAGGCCTTCTGATTTGTCTTTCATATTGGAGTCAGAATTTTTACTTTCCCACACTTTTTGCTATAAACAATAGCTTTGTTTTCCTAACTGTCCTTTGCCATTTACATATTTTTAAGTAGGAGGAGAAAGTTGATTGACAGTTGTCTTGACCAATGTGGTTTGGGAGGTGGGATTTCATCCTGAAATCCACAGGCACCTTTGGAAAGGTATAAAATTGAGTTTTGTAAATAAACTCGGGGCTTTTCCTGCTTTGCTCATCACCATGCCCTGGTGAAGTTCTTTCCTGTCGTGCTGTGGCAATGTGTCCCATCAGAAATCTCCCGGATCACATGGCTTTCCCAAATCATGCCCAGAACTTCCTTTTAAAGGTCTCAGGAGGACCAGCACGTGCCTTGGGGAAGGAGCAGAGGCCAAAGCATGGCCGTGGATGAGCATTTCACTGCAAATGAGTTTCTTGCCTTGGAGCAGCAATGGCAAGCACGTGCAGAAGAGATCTGGTTTTCATCAGCCCATTATTTATGGCCCAGCTTTCACACCACGGATTATATCCATTCGTGCTTGTCCTTCTGGGCTCTCTCCGTGCTCTGCTGCACTTCCTCCTCACCTGAGCAATGAATCTGTGTGGTTCACCCTGCCATGATCAGGCTGCTCACGTCTCATTTAGCTGTGTGCTCACTAAATGTGCTCTGCAGAGCTTGGCTGCTCCTGAAAAGGGGAGTTTGCAGGCAGAGTATCTCCAAAACATCCCCCTGAGCCTTGGACTGGGGTGGTGAAGACAGACTGGTTTATCAGCTGTGCACAAGGGAGAGATTTCCTGGAGCCTTTGATTCATGGGCCCCAGAGGACAAACTCCTCTACAGCTGGATCAAGTGGAAACTGGCATGGAGGAGAATACAGTCTGGTGGAACAGCCAGGCACTCTGCTCTGCTGCTGCACCCTGACAGAAAGGACTTCACATCGAGTCCCACCTTGGCCAACTCAACTGGACACTGCAAAACCTCCTGTGCTCAAACCATTCCAGACAGCAGAATTCCCCAGCTGGCTCTGAAACAAGCTCCTACCCAGCACAATTGGTGAGGGAATCTGCAGCCCAGCCACGTGCTGATTACTCACACAGAGCACAGTGAGGGTGGTAGGTCCCATCTGGCATGCCTGGAGTCATCCAACCCCGTTCCAAGCACTGAGGTTCAACAATGGCTGTTTGGTCTCTGCTGTTGATTGAGTGGGATTTGTTGTCCGTAATAAAACTCCTGGCACATGATCAGTCACTGTATATAAACCCAAATTACACTACAAACAGCTCTAAAACACCCTTAAAACAGGGGCCATCCCAAGTCCAGGCATTCTGAAGAGCCACGAGGAATCTGGCAGTGCTCTCCAGGTCCCTACCAGGTGGAGCTGCAGGTGGAGAACGTGGCTGATGGTTGTCCTTGAAGGTTCCTGGCCTGAGGAATCCCAGCACCAAGGCTGGGACAATTCCTTAGATACCTGGAACCGAACAGAAGGTGACACAGGGTCCTTGAGGCCACAACAAACAGCATCAAACAGTTTAACTCTGCTGGATTTGACTGGCAAAGCAGGGCATGGGCCTACATCACCAGCCTGTCTTCCTCCCAAACCCACAGAGATAAAGCTGACAGAAGCCCAGACCCCTCAGTCCCACCAGTGGCTCCTGAACACCACAGATGTTTTACCACAGTCACCTTTGGGCACTGGCACCTTAAATCAGTGTTTTAGTTACCAAAAAACCACTTAAGACTTTAACTGGGCAAGACGTCCTCAGGAGAGGAGGTGAGAGGTTTGGTCTAGTGCTGGTCTGCTGTGGTTCAGTTTAGGGAACATGGATCTTCTGTCCTTCTTCTGGAATTTGAGGGTTTGATTCAGGTGCCTAAATGCAGGCACCTGCCTCTAGTGCCTCTGCAGATGTGGCACATCTGCCAGTTCCACACAGAGGTCTCGTGATGGGCTTATTGGGCAACCAAGTAGTATCCATGCAGGAATTCAGGAGGAAAATGAAGGTGCAGACTGGGGGCTGTGGGGTGGAGCAGAGCTGCTCACACTGACATGCTGAAGGTGCTGAATAATTCAGCTTATCAAAAGGAGAGGAAGAAGTATCTTATTAATGATGAAGGGCACTTACTAAAGACGAGATCTCTTAGAGCTCTCTTTAATCTAACAGACAAAGCTATATCAATATCCAATGGCTGGAACCAAAATTAGACAAATTCAGACTGCAAAGAAAGTGCCAGTTTGTAATTGAAAGAGTAATGAGCCATTGGAATTACTCACCCTGGGCTGTGATGAATTCCCCACCATCTGAGTGGATGCTGTTCTAAAAAGCACCACACTGCAGACACATATTTCTGTGTTTGGGAAATAATGGCAAAGACTTTCCAGCTTGTGTGAGTTTTTTGTGCTGTAAAACACAAACAAAAGAAGTCTCAGACTGCTCAGTCACAGATGGAGAGGGAAAGCAGAGTGACTGTAAGTGGACAGCCTGTGACAGTGATGCCTGGAGAGGCTGCCTGGAACTGAGTCTAGCCAGTGTTAAAGGAATAAAGTAGGGATTTATTAAAAGGCCTTCAAAGGATCCACCTTGGGCAGTACAAGAGCCTGGCCAAGGCTCCACCCAAGACGGACAGTGGATCATGACTTTTCACACTTTTATGAGTTTTGGTCCATTTCCATATTGGGGTTAACTGTCCAATTACACTTCAGGTGATGCAGCCCCACCCTCCCAGGTTGCTCTCCTCAATCCTCTGCTGTTTGCACTTTCTGGGCCTGAAGCTGCAGTGGTGTCCTTGGTTCTGGGGCTGCAAAAGGATTGTTTTCTCTAATTACACTGTGAAGAGTTGCTGTAGGACACAAAATGAACGACACGCACACAGTCAAGTCACCAGGGCAAAAGGACAGAGATTTATTTTTCTACGTTGGTTTATGTGGATTTTTGACAATGACCATGGATTGGAGGATGAGGTTGCCACCTCTCCAACCACATTGGTCAAACTAGAAGTCCAACAATTGTCCCTCCCCAAGAGAGGAGTGATAAACAAGAAGGACAGTTACAACAACATCACTTTGTTTACATGAAAATCTGTGAGAAACTCCACTACAAAAATGCAAACATCAGAAGGCTGAAAAAGATCAGGGCAGCATCGAGAACTTGCTAACACTTTATATGAAGCACAGTTATACACTAGTACAGTACAGAATCTGGCAATTATGAAAGCTAAAACCTAAGGCATCAACAGTACTGTGGGCAGGAATGCTTCAATACCATCACTGCCCATCTGTGGTGTCCTTCCACTCTGCAGAGCAGCCCCCAGCCCTGGGGCAGCCTGTGCTTTGCTGCAGCTTCCCAGTGACTGAGGAGCTGCTGGAAATGTCCAGACCTTTGCTGAGAAATTACACAGCTACAATTCACCCAGGTTTCTGTGGACATGAGAGGGATTGTTGAAACAGTAACCTCATTTTTCAGGCGGTAACCTGACCACAGGGAGATTGAAGCCACCATGCAAAGGCGCACAGGATGTCAACACCTCCTGAGAAAGAGGAAAACACACAGATTAGTTTCTTGAGTGCTTGCAAAAAAATCAGAGGCCCTGGATGTTTTCTGGCAAGACTTATTTTGGGTTTTCTGCTAAGAAGAGCAGCAAGGCTACTAAGGATTGCCTCCTGAACAGGACAACTTGGGAATCATGCAGAAACAAACAAGCAAAAAAAATATCAGGAAGTTATAATCACTAGTCTGTGCATCTTTCCTGCTCCCAAACTTCAGAGCTGACTGTTTCCTGAAGTGATTGCACAAGCTTGGATCAGCTGTTTGAGGAAGCTGAATGCACACACTCCTTACCTTGGAGCAGTGGGTACCACACTGCCTGGACCACAGGAAACAGGATGGATGAGGAATTCTTCCCTCACTTTGGGAAATACAGCAGCCAGGATACCAAGAGGGTGGTCTGCCTGTTGATTCAGGAGACAGAATTCAAACTGAAAGCTCCATGTGGAGCAAATTAGCAAAAACTAATTCTAATCCATCCCATGCTGGCACAGAGGCACGTCAGCCCTGCCTAAAATTGCATCTCCCTTCAGATCTGGGCTGCTCCTGGTCCTGCATGGAAAGAAAAAAGGATGGGGAGAAGCTGCATCACAGTCAGAGTGCAGATGGTCTGTGTTACTGGAGGATCAGCCACTTGCCCCCTGCCCCAGGATAAATCACAGCCTCCTCCAATGTTCTCAGGGGAGAACAGAGCTCCCCCAGACTTTGGGAGGGTTCACAGTCTGACTGGTTAAGGAGATGTAAACACTGAGCCCTTATCATCCTGTAATCATCATCATCATCACCCTGTTCAGGGAACTACTCACATCTCTGAGCAGTTACTCCATGTCTCCTCCACCTGAGGAGAAAGTCTGGAGCCCATTTCCAGCAGCCAGCAGTGTCACAACACCACAGGAAAGAGCTTCACGAGGACACGGTGATGAGCAAAGCAGAAAAGGCTCAAGTTTATTTAAAAAACTCAATTTTATACATTTCCAAAGGTGTCTGTGGGTTGGAGGATGAAATCCCACCTCCCAGATCACATTGGCCAAGACAACTGTCAATCAACTTTCTCCTCCTACCTAAAAATATGTAAACAGCAAAAGACAGTTAGGAAAACAAAGCTGTTGTTTATAGTAAAAGTGTGGGAAAGTAAAAATTCTGACTCCAATTTGAAAGACAAATCAGAAGTCCCAGAAAAATCCTCAGAGCCAGGGTGACATCAGCAGAGCACTGGTTTCTTTAGCTGACACAGAGTTTGCCACCTTGTGCATTCTCAGTTTCTGCTGGTTTAAAGTTGCTGCAGATCCTTGGGAGCAGCTCAGCAGCTGGAAAGGGAGAACTTGCAAGCCTCACCACAAAAGTGCTCATTCAGCTGCCCCAGGGGCTGCCCAACAAGAGCATCCTCTGTGCTGTGGCCTTCAGGACACGTCCTTGGTCCCTGCCTGGAGGGGGGATGTGACACTTGTGGTGACTCTTGTGGAAGGCAGAGCCAAAACGTGCACGTTCACCTTCTTCTGCAGACAGAAAGCTGAAGAAACACTCAGCTGGGCCAAAATAAATATGTTTGGCACCTTTCCTGCTTCTGCACTGGCACGTTCGTGGTGCTGGAACTAAAAACAGTCCTGAGCCTTATTTACACTGAAGTCTCTTTCCATCACTTTGGCAGTAGGAAGGGGCTGAGTCTTGGTACATGTTGTATTTTCTTTTGAACATGTGCAAATGAGGATCAGGCTTTTGCATGGCTTAAAATAGATGTAAATGACCCTTTATGCTGTCAAAACAGCGCTGAGAGGCCTTTCTGCAATTAAGAAATCAGCCCCATTATGTTTTCATATCATGCTCCATTCATTTAATTTTAGTATCCCAGCCCTGGGCAATTCCCCTTGACCTTGGCAATCTCTTCTTAGATTTTACACAGTTTGGGACTAAAACCAGAGGGCTGAGGAAGGTGCATGAGCTCAGACAGAATCAATCCAAAACCTTCAATCTAAATTGAGCTTGAAGACCCACCTGGAAGCCTCCCTGTCCCAAAGGCCATTTGAGACAGGTTTATTCTGTCTGTTAGTTACTCTGATGACTCCTTTTAAGAATTTGTATATTTTATGCATCTTTACAGAACCATTGAAGGAGAAAAAGAGGCAGGGAGAGAATAACAAGACATGCTGGGCTGCCATCAGGGTGATGATGGCTCACAGATGGACTTGCCATGCTCCTGTTCAGACCCAGGGGGATCCCCCACCACACGTCTGCCCAAGCCTCTGCTTTTTCAGTTCCCAGTTTGCTCTGTGCACATCAAAGGACACACTGATGAGAAGGAACTGCCCTTCCTGGGATCTCTACTCTTGGATGCATTAGTTTTCCTTGAAGGGGTGCTCTGTGACCACTGAGCACCCAGGCCAGTAAACAATCAGCAGTCTGAGCTACTGGTTTTGGTGGTTACAATGCCCATCCCTCCTGTCTGATCAGTGCAGAGGAAATCCATCAGCCAGCAAGGGCTGACCAAGGAGCAGAGCCCAGACAAGCTGGCAGCCCAGGGGGAGATCTCTCTGGCTAAGGCAGCCCATGTCCTTAGGCTCAGTCCTGAAGGGAGTGTCTTCAGGTACCTCAGGGATGCAGAACTCTACTTTTCCTCCTTTTTGTCACACTGCATAGCAAGTAAATTACTAGGGACCCTAGAACAAGGTGATATGTTTCCATATTGGTGTCTTTTGCCAGTGAGAAACTCTGGAGCCAAGCAGGGGCTGGCTCTTACACTGACTGCTGCCTCCTGCCCTTCCAGCTCTTGCTGCTGGTGGGGACTGCTGGGAGAGAAGGGCTTTCATTCTGCACTCTGGACTGTGAGATCCAGATGCCATCCACCTCACTGCTCCACCAGATAATGTCTGTGGATAGTCTGCACTGTTCCTCTGGAGTGGCCATCCCTGAGAGGTCACCAATGCCATCACCCCTGAGGGCTGGAGCGAGTGACACTCAACCCAGCTGCAAAGAAGTTACTGGGATTTGCTGAGGCTGTGCCAGCCTGTTCCATCCCCAAACCAGAGCCACTCCCCCCCCAGCTGAAGGGCAGAACATTTACAGGAACTATCATTTTCTCCTCCTTTCAGAAGAATGCACGAGGGATTGTCAACACTCTCCTTAACCCCCCTCCTCTCTTCCTCCATAAAAGAACCCTCTCTCCAGCCTGGCCTGCTGAATGCTGCTTTGCAGCCTTGCTCCAGGAGCAGTTGCAGTTGGAAACACCCAGACAAATCTTATCCAAGGGTTTATGAGGCATAGCTCAGAGGCACCCTGAAAACTGCAGCATGCTACCTAGAGTGCTGCAGATTATTATTACTTTTTTAATCTTGGTATAGTTCTGGGTAAGGCTTTAATTGGGCATAGTATTTCAAAGCCAAGGAGCAGGATCTATGCAAAGCACTGGATGGTTTCGGTATTAATTGACCATCAAATCCTTCCCCTTTGCATCTGCATTTTATTATTAGAGAATGTAAAGCAGTTTATAGGGCTTTTAACCTCTTCAAGCAAACACTCTGTGGAAGTTATGCTGCTGCAGGGACCATATTAGCTTTATAGACTTCATTTCTAATCCAAGGAGGGAGGAAAAATGGAGAAGAGACAGAGCAAATGAATGATTTTTGACGGTATAAATTCATCTGGTGTAAATCAGCACAACTCCATTAACTTTGGTAGAGTAACGCTGATTTATGCCAGTTTAAAGATCAGACATTTGATCTGCAGTGAGGTCCTCACTCCCAGAAGACCAAAATGGCATCAGACTGATCTTCACAGACCATTTATCAGCCTTCACAACTGCATGGAAGAGCCCTGATAGGATGCCAGGGAGCCATCTGGCATCTGGGTCCCATGGCAGGCGTGCACTCGGAGGAAAATCAGCTCCCAGCAAGACACTTCCATGTGGTGGTGACCACCAGCCTGTCACCAGAGCTCCCAGGGTGAGGGGTGTCAGAGAAAGGCAGAGCCTTGCTGTGGAGCCTCAACTGAGCCCTGCAACCTCTCACTGCTGAGCTCTTCTTTCCTCAGGGCCTCCTGGTTGAATTCCTCAGGGAATAAGAACCACTCCCAGGTCAAGAGAATTAGGACCTGGAGGCCAAGTTGTCACGGGTTCCTGTGTGCAAGGGTGCAGGTAAGACAAGCCATATTTGATCTCCTTTTTGAGTTTTGTGCAGCAGGATAAGAAGAAAAATTCACCACCTCACTTCCCTTCTTCCCCTGTTCTCTCCACACAGTCGTTCCACCACCCCCCAGCAGGTGGGATTCCCATTTTGCAAATCCTTGCCCTGTTTCTTTGTTCCATAATAATCCCAAATGCCACCAGACAGAGCCTAGGACAGCGATTATGAGCAGGCAAACAATGGGATAAAGGCCAGTATAATTATCTTGTTCCTAAGCACTTCACAACGCTCCCAAGTATCTTGTATTTAGTTACTTGGTAAGGTCCTGAACGTCTGACTCAGGCACTATGGTTTTATTGCTACAGAATAAGCCAGAAACCATTCAAAAAGCTCTAAAAGGTCTTTTTAAATAGTCAGAATGAATTTACAGTGTTGGCTGCCTGGCAAATGCAACAGGCATTTCAAGTGGAAAGGAACAGTCCTTTATTACATCTGCTCCTGGCATTTAGGGCGCCCCGACCACTAACAATTCCTCAGCTTCAGTGCTCAGCATCCTGCAGGCTGCTGGCTGGGCACAGCCAAGGTGGGGAGGCAGGCTGAGAGAAAAGGGCCTGCATGAAAGGCAAAGCTGGCTTCAGAGTCAGCTGGAAATCCTCGTTATGGTTTATCAGAAAATGATCATTTTTCACTCAAAGCGTCACAGAAATTCATTGGTTTCGAATGCCTGCAAGTGAAACATCAGCTGGGCTCTGCCAGCAAACCTCCCCCAGATTTTCCTACCCAGGCTGTGCCCCGCTTGACCCTCTGAGTGCCACCTCACCTCAAGGGTCCAGGCCTGGAGGGCTTTTGACAACTGCTCTGGGACTGACTTCTGAGTAGTTCTGGTGTGTAGTGGCCAGCAGTGCTGCCTCACAACCCGTCAGCCCGGGTTTGATTCCCAAAACTACAAAGTAAGTAACAGGAACAGCACCTTAAAAAAAAAAAGTCTTTATGAGAACTGAGAAATGCTGTGAAAAGAAAATAATTGTTTACAGGAATTTTCCTTGAAAGAAAAAATTCTCCCAAGAATTCTTCCCTTGGGAAGAAAATCAGCCACAGACAGGCTGAAAACCTCACAGACTCAGAAATATCAGGGCCACACTGGTGTCCTTGTGTGGCACTGCTGAGGACACAAGGCTGGGATGAACCTTAAACCAGGTACAACCCTTCCTCCACCCAAGTCCATGGCTGTTGACATCCCATCTCAGCCACTTCAGGACATCACCATCATTATCTAACCAAGCTGGTGCCAGGGCACCTGGCCTCCAGCAGCAAGGGAGAGGAGAGGAACAGCAGATGACTTTCTGATGGTGTGAAAAGCCCAGAATAGTTTGGTAATTTTTTGTGACCGAGGTAGATTAGGGTGACAGAGGACTGAGGGGTTCCTATGTTTGCATCTGGGGTTAAAAAGCCATTAGTGGAGCAGCTGGAACAGCCACTGCATGTGTGGAGAGGTGAAGGGGGATTTACACAGCTCTGTGGGCCACGGGAAAGGACTTCTCCAAATGCTCCTGCTCCATCCCAGCTCAGGATGAAGCCCAGGGCACACCTGGCCATTCCCATGCTCCCTGTGTGGGAGATGGGCTCCTGAGAAGGGATATTTATAACCCTGAAGACAGAGAGTTGGTTGAACAGGGTTTCTCAGGAGCAGAGGCAACATGGGACTGCTCAAAGACAACCATCTTCCAGCAGCTTTACCAGCAGAACCCCCCTGCAGTCAGCTGAAAGGAGGTGACACATCTCCTCTCAGGGTCAAGGCCAGGGTGGATGGGGCTTGGAACCACCCAGTGTAAAGGAAGATGTCCCTGCTCAGGGCAAAGGTTTTGGAACAAAATGATCTTTAAGGTCCCTTGTTGTGATTCTGTGATTTCTATCCCTCAGTGTGTTGAATACTGCACCTCTCAACACCATGGGCCCAGCTGATGTCCACCTAACGGGTCCTGGTGCACTCCTGGCTCCCTGTTACATCCAGACAGATGTAAAAATGACTAGTCCAGAGGCAGTCCAGTGGAATGCAAACAGGCAGCAGGGTTTGGGGAAAGGCTCCCTGCCTTTCTCCAAAATGCTTTGACCCCTGCCCTCCTGGAATGAAACCAGCCCCTCAAAACAACCGCCCACGAGGAGCAGAAAATTGCAAACGACTTAAAGCGGGGCGGAAAACCCACTGCGCTCGACAATCACAAGCTGGGGCCACTAATCTTCTTGTCACGGGAGCAGACTCGCCCAGCAGAAGGGAATTCCTGCCTTTGACCAGACTAATTAGAGACACAGAACCCTGCTCCCGTTAGGGCTTGAAGTGCCCTAATTGGATGTGACACCGGCCGCACGCGGGGGACGCGGACGCGCGCACGCGGCTCTCGGTGCCTGTGGGAAATATTAAAGGCAGTAAGGCTTTCAGAAAGCTGTGCAAGCAGGCCCCAGAAAGAGCAGAAGAATCCAGAACTAGCTGCAGTTGCGGAGCTTGGAACTAGGAAAAGTTACAATAGTAACTTCTGTCCTGGCACGCAAGGACACGCGACAATAGTCTGAGTCTTAGGTTTGGCTAAGGCGGATCTTAAGACTGCAGAAAAATGTGCTTAGCAAGATAGTAAAAGATTTTAAGCCCAATAATGGAATGTTGTTTACTGTTAATAGAAAGCATGCAAGCAAGCATTGTTTGAAGCAGGTGTACTGTTGGAGCCCTGGAGGCTGAAAATGCCAGGCTTTCTGTGCTAAAAGGTGCTGACCCTCAAGCAAGAACCACATTTGACTTGAGGCCACGGAACAGGCTCCCGAAATTGAGTGATGGTACTGGGACTGTGGGTGTGGAGTTTCAATAGCGTTGTGTGATCTCACAGGGTGAAAAACTTACATTTGGGATTTTAGTATATAGTAATCTATGGAGCAAGATGGAGGATTTTGAGAAGAATCTTTCTTCTTCACCTTGTTCCTTCTTCATGGGTTTGAATGGTTTTCTGTAACTGGGTGAAAAAAGTCCACATTGCGGGCCTTGGGGGTCATTATTGGGTCAGAAATATAAATAATATAGGTGTCACCTCGTTATTGGGTGATTATTACTTAAATAACATTGGGAAGAGTTAGAGGTGCTCCATTTTACCTCCTTTCTCTCACTTGCTAGTTAGAGCTCACAGCTCATGAGTCTGTAAATAGATAAGAAATTATAAACACCAAGTCCAAACACAAAACTGTGACTGTATTAATCCCGACCTTGGCAGAAGAAGAAGCCAGAACTGTCACAGTGTCCGTGTGCTTTCAGTGATTGGCCAGAACAATTGTCTGTAAGCTTTAGTAATATACTATTGGCTGCAAAACTTTTAAAATGCCCTGTAACAAAGAAATCTTTGGCTGCTGCTGGCAGACGTGACCTGTTGCCACCTTTCAATTGTCTCAAACCCCGATGTGAGACTGATGCTGCAACAAAAGTTGGAGGAATGTCTCACAGTGGTCCCGTCCTGCTCGTGCTCGAAGCCTCAAGAGAGTTGCTCACAGCATCTGGCACACGTGGGGATGTGCCCCCACCACACTCCCTCCCTCCCTCCCTGGGCCCCTGGGGTGAGCTGTGTGGGGTGGATAA
Source organism: Hylia prasina (assembly GCA_013397195.1). Taxonomy (NCBI): domain Eukaryota; kingdom Metazoa; phylum Chordata; class Aves; order Passeriformes; family Sylviidae; genus Hylia; species Hylia prasina. The sequence continues at coordinate 165,290 of VYXD01003429.1, read as the reverse complement.
ATGTGGACACAGGATGTGGATTTAATCAGCATGGCCAGTTTGATAACCAAGATGCCTTGGCAAGAACAAACAATTTTGAATTTTACTAGAAGACTGGTGACAGGAAAAGAAGATTGAATCAAACTTCTGCAAGCAGGAGACGTTGTAAAATGTATGAGTTTGTCTGTGAGATGTTTAAGTTAATCAATGTAGTGAACAGTTACTAGGCTTCCTAGAATAATATATAAGCATTTGGAAATCTCAGTAGAGATGAGTTCTGGTCAGTGAATCAGTCTACCCATCTCTCTATCAACTGTCAATAGATAAACACTCANGAAAAGAAGATTGAATCAAACTTCTGCAAGCAGGAGACGTTGTAAAATGTATGAGTTTGTCTGTGAGATGTTTAACTTAATCAATGTAGTGAAAAGTTACTAGGCTTCCTAGAATAATATATAAGCATTTGGAAATCTCAGTAGAGAGGAGTTCTGGTCAGTGAATCAGTCTACCCATCTCTCTACCAACTGTCAATAGATCTCACTCATCCCACCCCAGAGCCACTACCAGCCCAGGGTGGGTGGCTGGAGGCTGTAGAAGGTTCCCCCATTTCAGGGAGAGGAGTATAGTCTGACCCAGGACATTTGGGAAAGTGGGGATGGGACTGGGATTCAAAGCTTTGCTCAGGTGAAATCAAGGCAGAAGGTGCTGAAGGAGCAGTGCCTGTTTCTGTCCTGTGCAGGTACAGGAACAATCAGCTGCTGTGCCTCAGGAGTGCATGATATTTCCAAGCATGGTGGTACACAAGGCTGTAAAGATCTGAGGTTGGAGAAGATTTAGATGCAGGATGAACCAACTGGGTGTTTGGGTAGAGGGATGTGAATCCTCACCTCCTGTTCAGCACTGGCCCCTCAAAGTCCACAGGTAAGTCATCACACTCTGCAGACTGCTGGTGCAGCCCTGGCAAGAACTTTCCTTAGATACTGGTGGGAAGGTGACAAACCTGACATTTCTAAGCCAAAAGCCTTCTTCTCCACAGAGCACCAGGGTTTGGGAAGCAGCATGGAGTGGCCAGCGAGGCACAGGACATCCCTGCAGCCCTCTCCAGTGCTGCTGAGCTCTCAGAGAGCAACACCCACCACAGGGAGGGCACTCAGGGCAGGTGAGCACAGACATTCAAGCCATTGGAGCAACCAAGCTCTGGAGACCTGAGAGGAGACACTGGAAAAAAATTAAGCTTCCTCAGTGGCACTGCAAGAAATCAACTTTCCTCTTCAGTTATTGGGTTTTTTTTTTCTGCAAAAGATTAGAATCCCATACCTCTATTACTTGTACTGTCAACTAAAAGCGTTGGCTTGCTGGGTTGTATGGCAGCAGGCAGTGGGTTCACATCTGAAGGCCCCAAGTTCACTTCCAGTTAATGATCCATAAGAGGGACTGCAGCATTCCTCCTGCAAAGATTGCCTGGAAGCTCCTGACAGACTGCTTAGTTTGGGGCAGAAAAAAACTCTCTGAAATATTTCCATGACCTATAAATCAGGTGAAGTCAGCAATGTTTTATAAGGAGCAGTAACGTTTGGCACACTCTAGTACCAATAGCTGGTCAGTAAAAGCTCCTTCAGAGTAAAACAAAAAATAAAAATACACAGTGATTTCAGTACAACCAAAATGCAGAACTTGATCAAATTCATATATAATAAAGCAATTATTGTTTATTATTGAAGTACCAATTGATTATTAAAAACACATTTATTGAGGCTGGACCACAAGGTAACAGATACATACCTCTGGCATAGCTGCGAAACCTCAGTAAATAGTGATTATTAGAAACAGATTTATTGAGGCCTAACGATACGGTCAGATGTGTATCAGTTACAGAGCTCTTAAAACCCAATCAGTCTGTTCTTAAGCCATTTTTACTGAGGGTTTACAGCTCAGCAGTAGGGCTCCATGTCTTCATCTAGGGCCACTAAGCCACATCTTATTGCTGGTTTGATATGTAATTAGGGGAGTGTTTGCAGGGATAAGGCTGTACTGGGCAAGGAGAAGCAGGGTAAAACACAATCATTTTCCTTCTGAAAATGCAGAGCAGAGCAGAGTTGCTGCTTGACCTGTGGTTGGATCTTTTCATACATCTCTGACCCATCTTTCAGTGGAGTGTGCAGACCATGAGCAGTTTGAGGGCAGGACCCATCCCAGTGCCCAACACCACAAGCAGAATTTGTCCTTCCCCTCACCGTGCAGCTCACACCTCTGCTGGGCTTGGCCAGCTCACACTCATCACACTCCCTTCACCAGATCTCACTGAGTACCTTGGCTGTGAATGGCAAATTTAAAATATTAAAACTGGGCTGAGCCCAAACACTGCCTGGGAGGGGAGAGCTGGGCATGGTGAGACCACGAGTGGCCACCAGAAGGTGCAGCCTGTGCTTATTGACACAGAACATGTCCCATCTCCTGGGCCCTTCAGGAATGTTTAAACACTTGCCCAGGAAAGCCATCCTTCCATGCATCCATCCATCCATCCATCCTTCCATCCATCCTTCCATCCTTTAACCCTCTTTTTATCTATCCATTTATCCATCCATCCATCCATCCATCCATCCATCCATCCATCCATCCATCTATCCATCCATCCCTCCATCCATTTATCCATTTATCCATCCCTCCATCCCTACTTCCCTGCCAGCCCCGTGGCACCTGTCTCTCCATCTCACACATGTGGCACCAGCCTCCAGTACAGCCATTGGAGCCTCCCCAGTGCCGACCGAGCCTTTCACCCATCTCGGGATGAACACAGGAGGCCAAATCCCCAGGGACACAGCCAGCAAAGCAAAGAGGCACTGTGGAAACCCCAGGCTGAGTGAGGGCAGAGATTTTACCCAGATCATGCAGGACAGCTGGGGCAAAGCTCAGGGCAGGAGAGGTCTGCTCCTTTTCTTTTGCCATGTCTCAAGACCTCCCAGCCTCCCCACTGGAGGAGGAGGGGAGAAAGGAGCCCAGATTGCTGGAGAACTCCCCTAGCTCCAATCTCCTCTGTTCATATTTATATATTCCACTACAGGTGACATCATGATTGCTGGAGTCTGACAGGTGATGCTGTAAAATGCATGAAACCATAAAAATTTCAACAGCAGCAAGCTCCATTGACGCTACATCTGACAGCACTTAGCTGCCCAGCTAACACAAATATTATAAAAGCATTCGGGAAAGAAATCCAACCTGCCTGACCTCAGTTTTGGACTAATAAAGAGAACAGCATGACCAGATTTCACCCATGTATAATAAGCAGACATCTTTAGAAGAAACCAAAGCGGGGTGTTGGTTGGTTGGTGTAAAGGACTAAGGCAGGAGGTGAGTTAAGAGTGGGCAAAGTCATGGCTGGGCGCGTAGGGCTCTGCTCCACTCCAGCTCCCTGCCAGGAAATCTGTCTCAGGAACTGCACAGCTATCACTGAAAAAGGATGTTCACCAGCCTTACACAGCCAGGCTAGGGTGGGTAATTGCCCAAATCGTGTCAAAGCCCCTGATGTTCATTTCTGCCCTCCCCACAGGGAAAGAGTGAGTAATCTTGTCTCTGGAAGTTGGACAGTAAGTAAATCCAGAAGAATCATTGCCCTTTCTTTCTTCACTCTCAGCACTAAACTGTGAAAGTCTGAGGATCTGCTTTTTATTTCTTTCTGCTGTGAGATTCCTCTGGCCTCCCTGGAGGAGGAGAGCACCCCTCTCCTCAGAGAGAGGAGCTCTCTCTGAAGAAGGCAAAGGAGGATTCCCACGTCTCCCAAAACCACTGAGGTGAGTCAGGCAGATGTGGGCTGGTGCCTCCAGACAGACAGGGATTTCCAAACCAGACATGCTGAAATGGATCCTCCATTTCTCCAGGGAGAACTGGTTTCCATGAGCTCTTTTGGGATGAGTCAGAGGCATGGGCAGAAGGAGCTTGTCACCTTCCCACTGGCCACCCCAAAACCTTTCTGAGCAGAGCTGGGCATCCTTGGGAACCAGTGCTGGCTGTTCTCAGGGACCTTCTGCATAAACCACAGGCTCCAGTTTCCACCCTACCCTGCACCCATGCACCACCCCAAAATAACTCATCCCAGGGACTGCCCCAGCACCCAGGGTCACCAAAACCAGCTCCCAGTAAAAACCATTGTACCCAGCTGTCCTGCACCCGTGCCACAAAATTCACCAGGAGTCTGGTTTGCTGTTAGTGAGAAAGGTAAGCAAGAGAAGTTACTCTAAATACATCTACAGCTCCATTAAAACTCCATTTATTCAAATGATTGGAGAGCTGTTGTGGGAGCTGGCTGCTCTCATGGTGCACAGGCAAGATGGGGAGGGAGTGGAGCAGAAGGTACCAGCTGGGTTGCCCAGCCCTGGAGCTGTGTTCCAGGACCCATAACCATCATCATCATCAAAAGCACATTCTTATACATGCAGTTACAATAACCAGCAATGATGGCCACCATCTAAGCACAGCTTTTGATATTAAAGGCAAACATCTTTAAATGTCATTTGTTCAGCCAAAGAGAAGAGGTTCTTGCAAAATTCTGTGCAGTGTTTTTGATCACAGGGTTTTACCAAACACTTCAGTGGAAAGTGGATGATCATTTTGTCACAAAAATCACTTTTTTCTTTTTTACCATTACAGATCTCCTCTTTCTATTAAAATAGAGGTCCTGCAGGTTTTTTTCAAACAATTTTTAGTTACTGAAAAAATAATCATAATGAAAAAAATCGAAAACTAGACTGAGTTTAAATCTTTTTTATTTTTTGCATAAATGTCTCCCTGTTTTTGCAGACAGGTTTATCAGGGTGAACATCAGCTGATGGAAATGTCGTGGCTACAGGCAGTGGTTGAAAGGACCAGGTTTGGAGCACCACAAGACACCAACTCAGTCAGGAACATCAGCCCTGGGGGCAGGATAAACAGTTACCAGGTGAGACTTCACATTTCCCACTCCAGTTCTTCCAGGTCTCCAGTTCACCAGCCAGGTCCAGCTCCAAAACCCACAAATCACACAAATACCCGTAGACATCAAGGTGACTGAAGTTTGGCCTTTGCAGCCACCATCATGAAAAGCCAGAAAAATATTCAGACGCCCAATTTCAACTGAAATAAAGTGGATGTCCTGCTGCCCATGGAAAGCTTCCTGCCCAGTCCCTCCCTGGATCACATCCCATGCTCCTCCACTGCAAAACACATTGGAAAATGCTAATGGGACTTCCCAGAGTCCTGCTGCTCCCAGGTCAGCTTGTGTGAGGGCTCAGCTGCTCTAATTAATACAAAGCCCTTACTGGGAAATGAGCTCTTCCCAACCAACACAGGAGAGCAGCTCTGTGTTAAAGGGCCCCATATCCTGCTGCTGCCAGCCTCTGGATAATTTCCTGACCCAGACTCCAGCCTAAAGGCAAGAGGAGCACCTGCCTGGATTCCCTGTGGATGGCAGGGAGCTGTGGGAGTCCCAGTTAATTCCCACCAAGCCAGGAGATGGCACTCCACAACGTGCAGGGCAATGCCTGGGCTTTGATGCCCCAAACCCCTCCCTTTTGTCCTGGCCAAGCTGTCCTGTCCACCCCTCAGCACCCAGGTGAGCCCTCAGGTGGAGCAGACCTGTTCACCAGGGAGGTGACAGCCAGCACCAGACGGGGACACAGCCACCAGGCAGCTGTGACCAGCACTGCTCCCACCTGCAGCCCTGCAAAGGCACCATCTGGCTGCCAGCAGCTTCCTTTTGCAACCTGAGGGTCCCTTTAATGCATCCCCCCCTCTCCTTTTTATGGAATAGGCAGAAAAAAAAAAAAGTCATAGTAACTGATCATAAAATTTCAAACTCATTTACCTTTCAGGAGGCAACTCAGCGCAGGCTGTTACAGGGCAATTTGGTACATCATAAAGTTTCCTATTAGAACAGAAAATAGGGCTGCTTGCATGGGCTGCCAATTGGAAATAAAATAGTAGTGGGGTCATGATCATTAGCACTGCTTTTTCTATTAGGTTTGCCTTCCACCAGGGTGGGAAGAGCAGGGAGATGTGGATGCAGGTGAAGAGAGGGAGAGGAAAGAGAGAGGAGAGGAGAGGAAAGAGAGAGGAGTTTAAGGTCAGTGTTTGTTTACATCAGGTTGGTGAGGGTTTTCCAGGGGTCTGATGTGGATGGAAGTGAAAGCTTTATGGAGTGCTGGTGGGTGCCCCTGACAGCTCCAAAGACAACATGGAATTAGCACAGCCTGCAGCAGCGTTGTGCCCTCACCATCTGATTTCCGAGTTCCAAAGGCTTGGGGTGACAGATAAAAACTTTTGCTACACCATATTTTTAGGTTTGTGTTCCACCAAGAGGCTCTTCTCTTTTATTCTGAACATTCTCGTAAAAAACTTTGCTCCCATTAATTCACTCTCATGGATTTGATAGCCTAGAGCAGAGCTATCAGCCAACAGCAGGTAGTCCATGATGCAACTCTAAGTCACAGTCATCTTTTATGACCAGGATTCATTCCTTAAACCTTTTCTAGCTTGCTTTGATTTGGGCTTTTCTTATTAATTAAATGGCAAGTTTCAGTAGCCTAAGATTGAATTATAAGGCTTGTTTAGAGGAAGGAGAATGATCAGAGCAAAGGGTGGAAGCTATATATGTAATATATACATATACTTAAGACATGGAACTTTGCTTCCAGACGTTTGGAACAAATTAAATAGAGGATTAAATTAACTAGTGATTGAATTAAGTGGAAAGCATCTCATTACCTAAAAAGATGGAAACATGTGTCATTTTATAACAGCTAAAAATAAAGCAAGAATGGGTTGAAATGAAAAGCAGGAACCTGAAAATGTCAGCCAAACTTGGGGTCTGGTGAGCCCTCCAAAAGGGAAGGCTGTAAATAAGGTGGGTTTTGCTGCACAGTGCTGGGAAGTGATGGGCCTGGAAAACCAGACGTTGTGCAAAAAAGGAGCTGCCACACACCACATTTCACACGTGTGCAGGCAAAGAAAGGTGTGCAGGGATGGAGGGGGCTCATCCAGCTGCGTGGGGTGCCCGGGACACCTTCCTCAGCCCAGGGACAACCCTTGGGTTTGGTATCTGCTACTCCACTGAAACTCCAGAGCGACGCTGCTCGCCCCAGCAGTGGGAGGAACCCTGCCAGAGCACGAGCTCAGACTCTGCTGCTCACATCCCAGCTGCTCAGCCACCCTGGATTCCCAGTGCTTCACCATGAGCAACAAACCTCAGGGTACAAATGAATCTTTTTAACCCAAGATTAAGTGTCTCAGTTTAGAAGACAGGTATCCACCAGGGAAAGCTGGAGTTTCCTTGGAATAGAGAATGTAAACCCCTCTCCCTCCAATTATAATTTTACAATTAAGGGCTTTCAGGCAAAGATTTGGGAATAGGAATAACAGTTCTTTTACTAGGAATATTAAAAATACAAATGTAATAGTACAAAAAGACAAGCAAACAAAAAAACCCAGGAAATCCTGACAGGGTCAGGGACAGAACCTGACACCCTGTTGGCCAGGGTGTTGGAAGCACCCTGTTCCTCGTCCTGGAGAAACAGATGTGGTTCTGCTGGAGCAGAGATGATCCCGTTGGTTCTGTTGGAGCAGAGATGATCCCGTTGGGTTCTGTTGGAGCAGAGATGATCCCGTTGGGTTCTGTTGGAGCAGAGATGATCCCGTTGGGTTCTGTTGGAGCAGAGATGATCCCGTTGGGTTCTGTTGGAGCAGAGATGATCCCGTTGGGTTCTGTTGGAGCAGAGATGATCCCGTTGGGTTCTGTTGGAGCAGAGATGATCCCGTTGGGTTCTGTTGGAGCAGAGATGATCCCGTTGGGTTCTGTTGGAGCAGAGATGATCCCGTTGGGTTCTGTTGGAGCAGAGATGATCCCGTTGGGTTCTGTTGGAGCAGAGATGATCCCGTTGGGTTCTGTTGGAGCAGAGATGATCCCGTTGGGTTCTGTTGGAGCAGAGATGATCCCGTTGGGTTCTGTTGGAGCAGAGATGATCCCGTTGGGTTCTGTTGGAGCAGAGATGATCCCGTTGGGTTCTGTTGGAGCAGAGATGATCCCGTTGGGTTCTGTTGGAGCAGAGATGATCCCGTTGGGTTCTGTTGGAGCAGAGATGATCCCGTTGGGTTCTGTTGGAGCAGAGATGATCCCGTTGGGTTCTGTTGGAGCAGAGATGATCCCGTTGGGTTCTGTTGGAGCAGAGATGATCCCGTTGGGTTCTGTTGGAGCAGAGATGATCCCGTTGGGTTCTGTTGGAGCAGAGATGATCCCGTTGGGTTCTGTTGGAGCAGAGATGATCCCGTTGGGTTCTGTTGGAGCAGAGATGATCCCGTTTGGTTCTGTTGGAGCAGAGATGATCCCGTTGGGTTCTGTTGGAGCAGAGATGATCCCATTGAAGAAGGGTCCAGTGATGTTGAGATGAGTCCAATCCTCCTCTGGAATCCCGTGGAAAACAGGATCCCTGGTGTTCTGAGTCCCAGTTTTTATCTGGGCAGGGTCCCTGGAGCCCCCAGCACTGGGTGCAGCATCTCACACTGGGATGATGTAAATGTGTCCTGTCATTGCTGAGCCTCAATGGCCCATGAGCAGAAAATATCCCTGGAGGGAGGGTGGGTGGTGAAAGAGATAAGAAACAATACCCCACCTGGTTTTAACAGCTGAGCCATTATCAGAAAGCATCCACCCCCCTTCCCTCAGAGTAACAAGAGATAAAGGAAAAAACAAACACATTTCCTCAACTGCTTTCAGCAGATGAAAACAGAATACACATCTTTGGTTCCATAACCCAAGACATTAAGACATCCTATAGCCATCTTAATTCAGCACCTTTATCGGGGGACTCACTGTGCTGTTTTCCAGACATTCAATTTCCTTTGAAATAGATGTGAAAAGCAGAGGGAGCGTTCAGATCCAGGGTTTTGTTTCACCATTAGAACAGAGACCGTTTCACACGTTCCTTCCCTCCTGTGACATTGATGTTCATCTTCCTTCCTGCTCATCTGGACCCTGCAAATCCCAGTCGCTTCTCTTCCTGACACCACATTTCACTTAGGGATGCATGGGATGGAAATTGCACTGAGCTGCCACGGAGAGCAGGAAATCAGTTTTTCACTCCGCCAAACTCCAGCCCTGAACTCAGGATGAGGAATATGGCCTTAGCCCTTTCCTATCTAATGTCGTATTTTTTCCTTTTGTTCCACTTATATATATCTATCTCATGCCCTGACAAATGCAAGTGGAGCTTTTCCAAGATAAATAACGTTATCTTTGCAGAACCCTACAGCACCCCATGGCAACTCATTATTTTTCAATTAAATTTACTGCTCATTGGCAGTTGCTCTGCTTTAATTTTCTGCTATTTGTTTACTGAAGACCAAAATGCATAACACAAAGCCCCATAAAAGTCAGGCTAAGTTAATTAAATGTGAAACTGGGAAACCCTAACTTTGCCTCCTGAGCGATTTTATCATGAGATCTCCTTAAACATGCCACTTTTTGCAGAAATTTATTTAGACATATGTAACCACAATTAATTAAATGTGTGGTCCCTCCACAGCTCACTCCAAAAGACACTTAGCTGTATTTTGTAAACACTGATTGGGGAAACAGGAGTTCACAGGATTCACAATGCCAGAGGAAGAAAAGATATTTCAGTCAGACCAATATTTTTAGACTCCTTACATGTTTCTGAGCTATTTTGCCTGAATGCAGGATGCCTTGAGTACAGGTTTGGAAGAAATGCACCACGTTATTTTCCTTCTGTTGTCAAGAAGACCTGGTTTCTTTCCTTGATGGGATCATGGATAGCAAAGCAGTCAAGTATTTAGGTTTATATCAGCCATTTTACATACTAACAAAAATGCACTACAAGCTGTTCTTCATGTGGATCAAGAAATGACAATAGATGTAAAAAACTAATGAAGACACAAACCTTGGCTGACAATGCTCCTACACCACATTAGAAATAGTTTTTTCAGTACCTCAATATTTGCATTCTCCTCTCCAAATGAGCTGGGCAGAGCATGTAAATCCTACTTTCCTACCATGCACTTTCCTACTTTCCATGCACTTATTTCTCTGCCTGGATGATGGAGACCTTGAAATCATCTCAGACATGGATGTCTGTGATGCAAATCATTGTCTCTGTCCATCACAAACCCACCACTCAGACACCTCTGCCAACCATGGAAACACTCACCTTCAGCCAGCCTTGAGAGGGGAAGGTAAAACAGAGACCAAACAGCACCTGAAAATGCCCATTTTCCACCACTCTTTGTAGCAACAGCTTTGTAGAATTTCCTAAGACAAGTCACCAGATTTTAGGCTGAAATCTGGAGGCAACTTACTGAAATCTAAGAGCAGAATTTAACAGGTCAGAAACACTTTTCAGTGCTGAAAGATTCCCAGCTTGGAGTTTGAAACTCCAGATTTATTTCTAAACCCACCAATCACTTGAAGGAGGAGAGGAAAAGGGCAATCTCTTCTGAGAGTCACAAATTGGAAACAACACAAATAAAGAACAAATGACCCTGAAGATTTAGGTACCCACAAACCAGTTAGAAGAAAACAGAATCCAAGGCTTCAATATTTTGTTGAGACAAAAGGGAGGATGTACAGATTGCACCTGTAAAGCTTTGGCCGAGGTTCTTGTTGCAGGAACGAGCAGCTCAGTGGGAAGAAGGTTTGTCCCAGTAGGATCAACACACAGAGAGCTGCCCAGAGCCCATCACAGGCAGCAGAGCATGTTCTTGATCCCTGCTACTGATCCCAGGAGGCAGAGCTGTGCCTGGGACAGCAGCACCTCCAGCCAGGGGCAAGAGAACGGCATTGAGCTTTGCATCCCGGGCAAGGTGAGAGAGGCATGGTGTCAGCAGCCAATAAGTTTATAACGGGATTTCTTCCTCCAGCCAAAACCAGCACAGATTTACAACTCTCCCACACCACTCTGAACTCTGCGACACTCCTCCTGAAACATTTCATTATTGCTCAATTACTGTCATGTTCTCTTAAAGACCTGGAGGGGGAAGGTGGTCTCCATTTGGAGGCCAGATGCCATTTCCATTTCCTCGGAAAACTGCTCTGTGCAATAAATAACCCAGTCACCCTTCAGAAACAGGCTTTGAGGCTATGATAAGTTAAAGGAAGCAAAAAAGAAAGTGAAAAGTGTGACATGCTGTATGTGTAATGGAAACTAAGCAGAAACTAAGATGTTAAATTAGTGGCGGGGCACCTTTGTCTTGCGGCAGGGCCAGACTGTCTGGCTGGCTTGGAGGCAAGAGCAGCAGAAACTCTCCCCAGCCCCAGTACTGATGCTGTCTCACTTGAGAAACCCATGCTGGGCTCACCTAGAAAGGGTTTGGTAGTGTGGAGGCTACAGAAGTGGCTGCTCTGGGAAGCTGCTGGAAGCTTCCCCTGTGTCCAGCTGAGGCAATCCCAGCTGCAGGATGGACCTGCCACTGCCCAAGGCTGAGGGTGGAAGCACTTCTGGGATAAGAGATTCATACAGGGACAAAAAATCCTGCAGAACTGCAGCGGGAGGGGAATGAGAATGTGTGAGAACAGCTCTGAGGGCACCCAGGGCAGTGCAGGAGAAGGGGCAGGAGCTGTTCCAGGCACTGGGGCTGAGATTTCCCTGCAGCTCATGGTGAGGTAGCTACAGCCCACTCCAGCATGGGAGGTCTTAAATTCTGTACCCTTAAGCAGAAAATCAGAGGCCTTGCTGTGCTCCAAACCCCACCCCTGAGCTGGGTCTGTGTCACAGGGTTTGTGAACCACCTGACAGCTCTCATGCATTCACCAGGCAGACTCTTCCACAGCACATCATCATCCAAAACGTCTTCTCCGCTTTGATACCACTAACAAGTGTCTGTTTGTACATATGGAAACCACATTATATATTCCAGATGGAAATTCATACTCTATTTCAGAGAAGGAAACGAGCTATTTCGTATGAGATGCACAATTTGTTGTGTGAATATGAAATACGTGACTGCCTCATGTGTTACGTTGTGAGCTAATCATAAAAAAGAAAAAAAAAATTAGAATGGAAAAGGTCCCATCTGTCTCTAAATTCTTGATCCAACTGTTCTCAGCTAACTCCAGCTCTGCCAGTACCTGGTACACATAGAGCAAGGAGAGGTTTCTGGGCCAGGAAGTTAGTGAAAAACAGGAGCAAATACAAAGCTGCAGCTGAAGTTACATCCAAGGCAGTGGGGAAACATCTTGGAGGGAATAGAGACCTTATGACACCTCTTCAGCTGACTGAAGTCATTCCCTGACTCTTCAAATTGTTCCTGACCTTCCTTTTTATCCAGGCTCCCCTGTAATTATCTTCCTAACATAATTTCCCTGTGGTTCCCTCAAGAGCCTTAATGGGATCACTGGGAAAGATCCAGCTGCACATTAGAAAGTGTGGGGGCAAAAAGATGATGGGAATATTGCCACCCACTCACGCTGGTGAGGCTGCAGGTTCAGGCTGGGCGTTGCTGGCCTCAGCAGCAGCTCTGGACACAAATTCAGTGGATCTGACTTAGGTCTGACATGCTTTGCTTCTTCTGTCTCATTTATCTGCACCAGGTCCCCGAGCCTGACCTTACAGTTCTGCTCCAGCCTCACCAAAGGAGCTCCTCCCCTGGCATCCAAGGGACAGAATTATTCCATAGGAAATAGCAATATTTCCCTGTTCCTTTGCAGTGCGTTACTGCAACTGCTTCAGCTTGTTTGCCTCAAACAATGAAACAGGTTTGAAACAGCAGCACGAGGTGCTGCCAGGTTCCCAGGCCTGACAGGACATTTTCATGCAAAAGAAAAAGAAGCCAGCAGCTTCCAAAGCAGTGAGATCACTGAAACCCAGGTCATGCCTGGTCAATCCCTCTCCCTCTCTCTCTCTGCACTGCTGAGGCAATGATGCTCTACCTTAGATGCCATAGCTGAGTCCCCAGGTTTAATGAGATGAATCTCTGCCATCCTACAGGTTTAACCCACTTACAGGATTACATAAAATTGTCTGGATTAAGATAATTTTGTGTCTTGAATCCATTTAACTAAGCAATGCAGATCGCTGCAGCTGAATCTCTTGTCCTTGGAGATTTATCTAACCTGGATTTTGCCAGCACAGCCCTTTTAGAGGGTTCCAAATTGACAGTTCCTTCAAGACTTGATTCAGAGTCTACTGCAGTTGATTAAAGACTTAGGTACACTTCAACAGGGCTTAGATCTGCTCCTTTAGGACCTCCATTAGTTACAAACCATGTCCATGTTTTAATCAAGAGCCCATGCATTAATGATTTAGGAATTACCCTGTCCTGACCAACCAGACCTCATGGACATCTCTCTGTCAGGATCTGTCTTCCATCACACCAGTGATTGACACCCATGAATTTTGCCATTTCTGTTGAGAGAAAAGCAAATTAGCAAAAGAGTGAATTTACACCTCTCACAGTTCCCAAAGATTTCTCCAAGTTTGATTTTGTTTTGTTTTGTTTTTTACCTCGTGCTTCCCATGCCTCCTCTGGTGGAAATCTTCCTGCACTGGGATGTGTCTGCTGACTTCTGACAGCAAAAATGATGTTAGAAAATACCCAAAATGTGTAACATGGAGAGGAAGGGGAAGGTGGGAAAGGTGCAGGGCTGGCTCAGGGTGTCACACAGCTCTGGGAAACTGGTCAGCTCTGGCTGTCAGCTTTAGCTGAGATTTTGAGGTGCACAAAAGACTGATGCTGCCTTTCCTGTGTCCTCCAAGTCTCACCCAGTGGCCACAAGTGCTCAGGTAGAGCCATTCAATGCAGAATCACAGAATCACAGAATCACAGAACCACAGAATCACAGAGTCACAGAACCACAGAATGACAGAATGACAATCACAGAATCACAGAATTACAGAACCACGGAATCACAGAATCACAGAATCACAGAATTACAGAATCACAGGATAACAGAATTACAGAATCACAAAATCACAGAATCACAAAATCACAGAACCACGGAATCACAGAATTACAGAACCACAGAATGACAGAATGACAGAATGACAATCACAGAATCACAGAATCACAGAACCACAGAGTCACAGAATCACAGAGTCACAGAACCACAGAATCACAGAATCACAGAATTACAGAATCACAGAACCACAAAATCACAGAACCGCAGAATCACAGAATCACAGAAATCACAGAATCACAGAATCACAGAATTACAGAATCACAGAACCACAAAATCACAGAACCACAGAATCACAGAGAACCACAGAATCACAGAGAACCACAGAATCACAGAATCACAGAATGGACTGGATTGGATCAGATCTTTAAGATCATCAAGTCCAGACTGTCACCTAACCTAACACCTCCTCATCACCAAACCCATGGCCCTGAGTGCCACCTCCAGTCTTTTTAAAGATGTCCAGGGGTGGTGACTCCCTCCTCTCCCTGGGCAGACGTTTCCAGTGCCCAATCACTCTTTCAGTGAGGAATTTTTTCCAGAAAAAAAAGACTAACAGAGTGAAGGCAGCATTTTCTCAGATGGGCTTTACCTCTGGCTCTGTCACCTTTTCTCTTGACTTGGTTGTAAATCCCTCCTGGATCCTTTATAACACGAGAGGCAGGGAGAGGGAGGAATCGCCTGGTTTTAAACAAAGCAGCTCATTCAAAAGCTGTTGTTTGCCTTGGGCAGCAAACACTGACTTTTACAAACAGCAGACATGTCCTGGGGATTTAGGGTGACTGCTGCAGCATTTTCTGGCTGGACAGTAAACAGCTAGGTAACCACTGACACTGCCCTGATGCAAGGCTTGAGGTTCCTTTCCTCTTCCCTGGGGAACATGAGCCATGATCCTGCTAGAGAAACAAATGATTAATCATAGCAGGGGTACCTCATTAAGATTTATTACAAACCCTTGTGATAGCTCAGAAAAACTGCTTCCAGGAGTCATCCAATAAAGCAGAATTAACAAGACAGCCCCTCAGATGGAACTGGGCTGTCCAAATCCCTTTATGCTGACCTGCAGCCCAGAACTGCTACAACAGCCCCAGCAGCTGCCCAGCACCAGCAGAGCTCTGCAAATTTAGCAGGAATCAGGCACAGAGCCCCAGCTACAAAGCTGATGAACCAAGAGAAAGGGGGAAAACACAACGTTTGGCTGTGATTTATGCCCCATTCCACCTTGTCTTTTAGGAGTAAAAGAGCACACGATGTCACAGAAATGGCCTTTGGTCTCTCACGTGCAGCTCTGCTGCCTCACATCACTGCAACAGGGGCTGCAGACACTCCTGCCACGTGGAACCAGGGCTTGCTCCCACCAGGGGTGACCACAGGCAAGCCTTGGGTGCACTGATGGCACCTGCCTGGCCACGCAGGCTGCCCACACACCCCGAGCTTCTCCACAGCCTGGAACAGTTTGCAGCACCAACCACGGCACCAGATCCCTTGAGAGCATCACTGCCTCAGCTGCTCTGAGAGATTCAGCAGCACAATCCAGCTCCAGCTGGAGGGGAGAGAAGGTGACACCCAGCACAGACCTGACAACCATCACTTTGCCAGTTCTCAGAGCCAGGCTTTTCACTGTTTCCTTTCAAAATGAAATTTTGCTTTGCCAATCGTGTTTTAAAAAAAAAAAAATGCTGAACACAGAAGACAAATAATCCCAAGCGCAGTATTGGGGTCAAATGAAACATTTCAGTTTTCCCAATATTATTTCATTTTCCAGGAAAAAAACCTTGCAACAGGTAACCAGGTCTCCTCATTTAAGGAGTGTAAACCCAGCACTCTGCATTGCCATTAAAGTAACTTAAAAGGTGCAGAGGTCCTTTCAAAGGTGAAATAGCTGTTTCTGTGGTGAGCTCAGTAACTCGAGGGAAAGCTGCCCAGCGTGTGAAAAGATCCAGGACAATCTTTTCCAGTTTGTTTTCCCCATTGGTGTGTAACGTTATCCAGCTCATACACAGCTGAACTAGATCACGCCTTCCAGGAAGATATCCAGGTCTGAGGTGAAGCATCCGAGCTGGAATTAATTTCCCTCTTGTCCTGGTCAGCTGCTCCACTGGGTAATTACTGTGTTGCTCCACAGTTGTCTTTCCAACCTAGCTTCAACATCCATCCACTAGATCTTCTTCTGGTGCAGGGAATTACCCACCATTACCTACCACACTGCCTCCAAAATTCCTTTCCAGCAAGCCAGACAGTCTGAGCTCTTTAAGCCTGGCTCTCACTCCAGCCCTTAGCTCAGCCCACTACAGCTGAGTTATCCTCCAACCTGTACCCAAGAGAACAAAAGCCATCATGCTGTTTGGAGAGTCATAAACTTTGTGCTTTGCCACTGAAGTTGCCTCAGGTGCAAACACCAACCTGATAAAAGTGAGGGGTGTGACAAGGGTGGCATTGGAATGGGCTGCCCACAGAATCACCATCCCTGGAAGTGTTCAAAAAATGTGTAGATGTGGTGCCTAGGGACACAATTCAATGGTGAATCTGGCAGTATGGGTTAGTGGCTGGATTCAATGATCTTGGAGGGCTTTCCCAGCCTTTAATGATTTTGTGGTCCCATGAAGGAAATCCCAGTCTCTGTAGCTCCTCAAGGCTCTCATGAGCAGCCAGTTGTGAACACTCCCTGACCTCAGTTATCCATCAGCTCACCAGTGCCTGGCAATCTCCACTCTGTTAGGGAACTCTGAAGTCTCTCCTTCGCCGTGGGGCTGTGCAAGGTCTGTGAGTTGTGTGTGCTGTTTGAGATGGTTTCACTCAAAATGGCACCTGTCCATGGGGAAGAGGAGAATTCTCCAAACAAATGGCTCATTATTTCAGCACTTGCATGGGAGAGGTCCAAGGAACGGTTTTCATCAACAAAACTCTCTCTGGGTACCACTGACAGCTAGAGCTTCCAGTCAAGGCATGCTGAGGTGAAAATCCAAGGAATGCCATTCCTTCTTGGAGCCAAATCCTTCGGTGTCAAATCGCCAGCCAAAGAAAACACATTAAAATCAATGCCCCTAAAAATGACAAGCTCTGAAAAAAGGCACCCAAAAAACAGAGATGGTCAATCCAAAGCTGTTCATGAGGCTGACTCCAACTGCCAGGCTCCCTGTCACAATATTCTCCCCACAGTTTTTCCCCAGTGAAATATGGATCTCCTGGCTGGAGCCAGAGGGCTGCTGCCCCTCTGCTCAGGCAGCACTGCAGGAGCGTGAAGCAGGCTGTGCCTCGCTGTGTTTGTTCAGTCCCAAGAAAGGCAAATCCCTTCCTTGACTCCCAGAGTCACTCTGCTGAAAGAACATTCCTGCATGGAGGGGTCTTTATGCTTCCCCACAGGCTGTGCTGGTGGTCTCCCAGAGCAGGCTGTGGTGTCTCAGCAGCAGTTCTAATTATGGAGCCCAAGGAAGCAGATAAACAAGAAGCTGGACGATTTTGTGAGTGAATTTAGGCTTGTGATAACAAAGACAAGCCCTGCAGCCAGGCAAAGCCTGGGGGAACACCACAGTTTCTCATCTAGTTTGATTAAGGCAAGCTATCAGGAGCCTGCTGAATCAGCCAAAGAAGTGAGCTGCCATCCTCTGCAGGGCTCCAGTGATTCCCAGGATCTCATCCCGCTCTGCCAGCACCCCTGAAACCCCTGGGACAGCAGCACTGAGCCCTCCAACAAACCCAGCACCAAGGGCTACCCAAAAACAGGGTCAGCATCCTGCAACCTCACCCCTCAAGCTCCCTCCATCCATCCCTTCAACCCACACCACCTCCCTCCTGACCTGCAGGAACCTTCCAGCTGAGTCCAGACCTCCACATGTGCAGGCTGCAAACTGAAGGAGCAGCAGGAATAATTCCTGCTTTAGCTGGAGACATGGGCTGGACATTAAAAGCAGCTGTTAAGGGTAATGGTGGGTTGTCCACCTCGTGGTCTCTTCAGAACGAGAGTGGAAAAGATATTTCAGCCAGAAATGAGTTAATGCCCTCTGTGCTGAGGTTAATGGACAGAAGTTTATAGTCTGCAATCCACAGCAGGTCAGGCTACATAAGGCTTTGGATGTTTCCAGCACTTGTATGTCCATGTCTCTGAACAAATAATAAAGAGGGTCTCCCAGGCCACTCCACTTTAAGTTCAGTTATGGGGAAATGGAGGCAAGTTGATAAAACAGCCAGACTTTCCCCCAATGTTTGGCAGCAAGGGGAACCAGCGCTTATCTCTGTATTCAGCACCCTTCCAGCACTTTCTGGAATGCATCCATGTCACTGCAAAGATCAAAACTGCCCACCAAGCACGTCCTCACTCAGGAGCAATGGCTTGAGCCCAGGCTGTCCTCAGAGGTGCCAGGAAACACGGACAGTGGAGAGGGGTGATGCTGGTGTGAGCAAATACCTGCTCCTCGAGCCAACAAAGCCCACAGGGGCCCTGCCCTGGGCAGGCAGCAGCAGCTCCATCTGCTCACCCTGTGCTGCCTCATTCAGCACCAGCTCCTGCAGCACAGGGATCATCTGGGCACCGAGAGCTCCTGGTTCAGCAATATTTCTCTGATGCCTGTGAAGTAATTACCAATAGCTCTTCCCACTGTCCTCTAATGGAAGGTGGCCTCATTAATTACATTACACTGAGTCAGCTTAGAATGCTCAGAGATAATCAAAACGCTGTTAGTCCTTCTTCCAAAACAAGCAGCAAACTTGCTGGGACACCTTGTGTTTAAATATTTTCCACCTTAAACTACCTGAACCTCATTTCCCATGAGGATCAGTTCACCCACTCCTGAGCTGCCAGCACCAGACAAAACACACTGTGGCATTTTGGGGTGCCCAGCAGAAACGGCAGAAGAGGATGGGGCTTGTTGGCCTGTCAGACTTCAGTGAAGCTCTGGTTTTGGCACAGACAAGCAGCACCTTAGAAGCACCACGAGCCCTTTGCAGTGTGCCCGTATTTCACAGCGTGACCTCCCCTGGCCTCTGCCAAGGTCACTGCAGGATGCTGGCTCTGAGGAGGAACCTCCTGTGCTGGCTCATCAACTTCACCTAAATTAATGTGGCTGTTAATATCGACTCATCTACATATTGCTCCTGATGTTAATGCCTCTCCCTGACCAACCCCACGATGCCTCTGCCCTATGGCACAGCACATTTACACCCTAAATGTGCAAGTGAGCCTCTTGACACTCTGCACAGTATAAACTGGGCTTAACAGAGCACATCTCTGGGCCCAGGCTTGTCCTTTCCCATAAATATATCAAATGACATCATTTAGGTTATGTTTTTTAGTAAATAATGTTATTTAATCCCTATGGTTATTAGAGAAAGGCAGAAGGGCTGAATCACTATCAATTTTCTTTGATGTTATATTAAGGAAACTACAGGAACTAGGAATAGGAACCATCTCATTGTAACCACCACGTGGTAAGGAAGAGACCAAAGCTTCTTTAAGGGTTATATTTGAGGAAAAAAAAATGTTTCTGCTTAGAATGTTGAAGATATTTTGAAATTTTTAAGTTTTTTCCTTCCCATACAATTGTTTCAGAAGCATCATCAGCATTTAATTTTTAAGGAGGGATTTAAATGGTTTCAGAGCACTCAGCTGAGGCAAAATGAATCAAACTAAACATTTAGGGTCTCCTATTTGTTCTGCTGAATAATCTTCCTCTTAGCACTATTGGAAAGAAATTAAGAAACATTTTTTAGTTTAACAACTAAAAGTAGAAATCAATTACTTAGAGTTCTAGTTCTGAGCTGTTGTGAAAAATCTACCTTTTTGATATGCTTGAGATCATTTAAAGATATTAAGAAATATGGTTGCGTGCACCAAATTAAAGCAAGCTTCAAAATATCAGATGGAAAATAAAAGCTTTAAAACAAATCTCCATAACCATCAGTGAAAACATTTGACAATTATTTATATTTCAAATAAAACAGGTGATTTTTCCAATTAAAATGGAGATGCAATCTTTCTTAAAAGTAATGAAAATGCAAATACTCACTACTAGATAAATTAGACTGGGAAAATGCATATATACAGAAAATAGGTCATGTTGCACTGAATGAAAGAGGGAGGGAAAAGTAGAAAATTGAAGGGAAAAGGCAAATTGAACTCGAGGTCTTGTTTCTCAACAGCATCTTTAACAAAACCCACTCTTTATGTTTTCTCTACAAACATTGAACCAACAAGGAAAAGGTCACTGGGATCTGACCTCCCTTTAATAATACATCCACAGTTTTTCCTTTGGAGGGAAAAACATTTTGTAGGAGCAAAGACAAATAATCCTAACTAGATTAATAAATTTACTTAAAAGAGAGAGCTGAAAAAGAAAGCCCCACAAATCACAACGGGTCTTCTGGTTTTGTTTTTAGTACCTTTTGTTTTACCACCTTCTCTTTAAAAAAAAAAAAAAGGTGCATAAAACAATATTTGGAAATAATATTTGGAATGCCACAGGGTGTTAGGGAAAACAGAGCCTTCCCTGCACTGCCCTGAGGAGCTGAGTCCCACTGGGCAGCCAAACAACAGAGCACTGAAGAGGCAAAAACTCTGCATGAAGAAAACCCACTTTCCTCCTCTCCTTCTTGTTCTCACCCCTGCCTCAGAGGTCACTGGTTCATTTATTTAATTAACCAAGTGGCATCCCCCAGGAGCTGTGGGGCTCATTCCCCTCTCGGTTATCCCACAGGAGAAGAGCAGCAGTGACATCCCACGGGGCTGGAACCACGGGACATCAACCCAGGTCTGGGTTTCTGGCAGGGATGAGACCAAGTTGAAATAAACCATCAAGGTTTCAGGGCATGTTTTTGGAGGAGCAAAAATAACAGGGGAGGGAAAGCCCAGGTCAGAAATGGGCATTGCTGTCAGATGTGTCAGACACCCCTGACACAGGGGAAAGCCCTTGGAGCCCCCAGCCAGGCACGACCCCTCCATGTGAGCTGGGCACATTGTGGGTCTGCAGGACCAACCCACCAACAGTCTGCATGAGGGAACAGCCCAGACAACACCAAAAATCCCCACGAGGAGCTGGGGTGTCCTGCAGCAGCAGATTCACTCCTCAGAGAGGAGTTCTGCCCCAGCAACGTCCATCCTGATGTTGCTTTAAGTTTTATCTCTCCTGTATTCCAGGCTCTGTGCTGCCCAGGGTGCAGCTCTGAGCTCACACTCAGGGTCACTCAGCTCTGCACAGAGCAGGGACACAAAACAAATCCTGTTCCTGCTGCACACCAAGGACAACTCTCAGCCCAACAGCACAAACAAGGGTGGCTGGAGGGAGGAACAAGCAGGATGGGACCTCATGAAGTTGGAACTGGACAATTCAACCCCAATATGCAAACGGACCAAAGCTTATCAAAGTGTGAGACCTCATGACTGTTTGTGCTTTTTATGACCATTTTGTGACCATTTTGGGTCCATTTTTTTTCTATTTTGCGACCATNCCTTTTCCTTTTCCTTTTCCTTTTCCTTTTCCTTTTCCTTTTCCTTTTCCTTTTCCTTTTCCTTTTCCTTTTCCTTTTCTTCCATTTTATTTCATTTTATTTTATGAGAAACGTGACTGTACCAATGAATTAGGGCAAGGCTATTGCATCAACCTGGTAAAAAACCCACGAAGGACTGCTGAGCCCAGACACACATTTCTAAGAGTCCCATTAAAATCCCCCTGAGCACGGGAGCCACCAAACCCCCGTGCAGAGGAGCAGTTCCCAGCCTCTGACACGTTCCGTGGTGCAAGACCTGACAAAGCTGCACATGGAAGGAATTTACCCCTGCCCAGAGCTCGTGGGGTCTCTGGCAGCTGCTGCAAATTGCTGCACAGGAAGCAAACAGCAGCTCTTGTGTGTAACACCATCCTCCAGGCTTGTCAAATCCACTTGAAGAGGAAACTCAGACAGTTTTCATACACTTGATTTTCATACACTTGATTGTTGCAGGCTGATGTTTGCCTCCTTCTCCCGGTGCTGCTCAGGCTGAGCTGTGCTCCATCAGCACCCAGCAGAACATCCCATGGGATGCAGGGATTCTGCTGCTTGGCATCACCTGCTCCTGCCTCTGCGCTTAGGAAATGTTTTCAGTCACGCCCCTTTTCCCCCCTGAACACCTGCACCAGTTTCAGCTGGATGCTTCTTGCCTGGGATCAGCAAGGAAATGCAGAAAGAGCTCCAGAAATTGCTAATAGCCTCAGATTTTCACCAGCTCTGGGTTTTCTCCTGCGTAGAAAGTCATAGCATGTGTGTGAAAATCCCAGTGTGCATTCCCCAGGCTCACCGAGTTCTGAAGCTCAGCGAGGATTTTCCAGGAATCAGAAGTGAAGTGACAAATTGGTTTGTGATTTGAAGCTATTTGACAGCCAAGTCCTGTAAGAAAGACGTAATCCGCGGCGGTTTTGTCCAAATTAAGTCTGATAACAACAAATGAGAGGCTTTAAGCACCTCTGGAATGAGGCACAGGCAGCATGCAGAGGGCACTGAGGGCCNTCAGCCTTCCCAAGGCATCACTGAAATACACCAGAAGCAAGAGGAGAATCGAACACTCCGTGCTCCAGGGAAAAGATTTAACCACAGACATGAACCATGACATGAAGCAGGTTCCTTCTCTCTGGTCCTGGCACAAAACTCCAAGGGACAAGTTACACCCTGGCCCCAGGAGAGCTGATCTTGCCCTGAGGTGGAGGCTGGAGCACCTTTGACGTCCCCTGTTCTCTCATCTCATGCCCTTGCTGTGAGTGTTTTAAAAGCAAAACAAAAAATCCCAACCAACCAAAATGCAGAATGAATTATTGCTAAAATTCTTTTCATGATTGCTGTGTAAATAATATTCCAATAAAATGAGAGACGCAGATCTCCTTTAAGACCTCATTCACCAGATTTCTCCTCCTGCCTTTCAAACCTCAGCATCAGCAGCGTTGTCTTTCGTCTCCTACCCATCAATTGATACTTAAATAATGCATAAAACTGTCTTATTAAATGCATGTTGAATATTTATTTGGAAGCTCATCACAAGTTGAAAGATAACCTTCATTTTCAATTCCCTTTGGGATAATCAGCTAATTGGGTATCAGCTGAAGCTCAGCCTCTTCAGGCTGCTGACAGTCAGCATGGCAGCCCCTCCTAACAATGCCTGAGCACCCCTCGAGGGCTGTGGAGCTTCGTCCAGCCCCAGCTAAGCCACAGGTTCCACATGAAAGGAAAGATAATTCACACGGTCACTGTCACCCACACCTCTGGTGCCTCCTGTGCTTTTGGATTTGGGCCAGCCAGAGCTCACAGTGTCCTGGAGATGATTGCTCAAACCATGTCCTTAAATCAGCTCTAGGGGACCTCCTGGCAGAAATGAAGCAGCACCTCAGGCTGGTTTGTTCTAATACACTTTGTGTTAAAGCAGCTTGTGATAAATCCAGTTTTCAGGATTAGAGATGCTTCAGTACAGCCCGGACTGTTTCTGGTCTGACCAGTGGGGTTGTTTCCTGTTCATCACCATCAGCTAAATGTTAAGGACGTCAGGCAGCAGTCATGGAACAAAGGCAGAAACAAAAACTATTTTCTGTTGAAAAATCCTCTCTCCTCTCTGAAGAGCACACTGAGGTTTGGAGGGCCCCTGCCTCAGCCTCACCATTGAAAGGCTGCTGGTAAATTGCCATTTATTCTGTTTTGGTTTATTTTATTGTTTTATTTTATCATTTCATTTTATCATATTTTATTTTAAATATTTTTTATTTTTAATTTAATTTTATTGCATTTTATTTTTTAATTTTAGTATTTTATTTTGATATTTTATTAGTTTATTTTCTCTTCTTTTTCATTTTATTTTTTATTCTAATACTTTTTATTTTTATTTTATTTTATAATTTATTTCTTTTCCCTTTTCCTTTTCCTTTTCCTTTTCCTTTTCCTTTTCCTTTTCCTTTTCCTTTTCCTTTTCCTTTTCCTTTTCCTTTTCCTTT
>VYXD01003429.1:129442-141194 GCA_013397195.1 Hylia prasina | reverse complement strand
TGCACCAGTTTCAGCTGGATGCTTCTTGCCTGGGATCAGCAAGGAAATGCAGAAAGAGCTCCAGAAATTGCTAATAGCCTCAGATTTTCACCAGCTCTGGGTTTTCTCCTGCGTAGAAAGTCATAGCATGTGTGTGAAAATCCCAGTGTGCATTCCCCAGGCTCACCGAGTTCTGAAGCTCAGCGAGGATTTTCCAGGAATCAGAAGTGAAGTGACAAATTGGTTTGTGATTTGAAGCTATTTGACAGCCAAGTCCTGTAAGAAAGATGTAATCCGCGGCGGTTTTGTCCAAATTAAGTCTGATAACAACAAATGAGAGGCTTTAAGCACCTCTGGAATGAGGCACAGGCAGCATGCAGAGGGCACTGAGGGCCCTGCCTGCTTCAAAACCAAACCTCGTGGCGTGAGGTGTGGAGGGGAAAATCAGCTCACACAGTGACTGACCACAGAAACAGCTGGGAAAGAAAAAGGAAACGTGAAACAGAGAAAAATAGACACTTTCAGGGCTTTCTTTTTGCTTCACGCAGGTACCTTAAGAGGAGAGGAACCACGTGGAGGGCTGGTCTCTGTCCACAGCCCTTCATTCTCCTGGTGGTGTCTGCATGTGGGCAGGAGAGATCCTTCCAACCCTCAGCAGGCCCTCACCATTTCCTTCCCCAGCAGTGTTCCCCACCCCAAATTAAAAGGAAGGTTCTTTTCCCATCTCTGAGGGGCACCCAGTACCTGGGCCAGGCTCCTCCACCACATTATTCAGGTTTCTCACTGCATCCACTGTCAGGAAAGCACAGGTTCTCTGGAATTCTTGGGACTCAGGCTGGGAAAGCTGCACACAAAGTCCTCAGTTTCCAGATATTCTGAATTTCCTATGTATATTTGGGGGGAAAAAAAAATGAGTCTCCAATATTAAGACTGGTTGCTAATACTGGATTTAGAGGCTGGGGGTGACCTTCAACTGAAATGCCTGGTGGATCTTTCACTGGTGTTTTACACGGAGAGAGAATTTTTAAAATGTGGCAACTGTTACTATTTAGTTCACCCAACTATGTAAAAACAACCAAAAAAAAGCTTTAGTTCTCATTCCCCTCTTCTTTTCTGTTTTATTTTGGGGTTTTTTTGAGTCTTCCCCATCTTCCCTTCCTTCTTAGGTAAAGAAGGGAAAATGAGAAAGTAAAAGCTCAGCCTTCCCCATATTCAACTTTTTCTAAACTGCTCTGAGGAACCATTTCTTCCAGGCAGGCCCCAGGTAGCCTTTGACTTGTTTTAAAAACTCAATGCCTGTATATTCCTAATTCCAAATTTCCAGCACCAAAGCTGTGTGAGCTGGTTTCAAATAAAGCCGAGCCTGCAGCAACTCCCAATAAATTCCACATCCCTGCAAGAGCCCTGTTGTTGGGAAGAGTTTTCATCCCTCCATTTGCAAGTTGCCTTCATTACTCCCTTCCTTTACCTCACGGGAAGGCTGCTGGAGACATCCCCCATGTGCCAGGTGCAGAACCATAAACTCAGAGTAACTCCACTAAATTTAATGTGCTTAGCCTAGCTACTCTGGATTTGCCTTGCTGCAAATGAGATCAGAGCCCTCCCAGCCACAGGAGCCGGGAGGAGGTCAAATGCTTTCCATGCATTACCTCCCTGTCAGCATGCTAAATGCTGTGCAACTCTCAAAGGCTTTTCCCCAGACACCACAGTTCCAGGAATGGCACTAAAAGCACTGCGAGGATGCAAGGCAGAGCTCACACCAGGGCTGGAGTATGGCTGGGAAGCTTCCAGCTCCAGCAGACTGCATGGAGAGGCTGCCTGGAACTGAGGACAGTGTTAAAGGAATAAAGTAGGGATTCATTAAAAGGCTTTTAAAGGATACACCCTGGGCAGGACGAGAGCCTNCCAGGCTCTTGTCCTGCCCAAGGTGTGCCCTAAAGGCCTTTTAATAAATATTTACTTTATTCTCTGGCTCTGTCCAGTCTCTGCTCCAGCTCAGCCTTCCCAAGGCATCACTCCCAGTTTGCTCTCCTCAATTCGCTGTTGTTTGCACTTTCTGGGCCTGAAGAGGCAACATTTTCCTTGGTTCTCAGGCTGGAAAAGGATTATTTTGTCTGACTACACTGTGAAGAGAACTTGCTAATGCTTTATATGAAGTTCAGAGTCGCACACCAATGCAGTACAGAATCTGTAAAATAGGAAAGCTAAAACTTAAGGCATCATTACCTTATCTTTGTGAGCTGAGAGAGGAAAAGATGCAGCAGCATCCAAAAGATGGCAACAAACCCATGCTTGCTGATGCCACCACCACAGAATCACACAATATTTGGGCTGGAAGGGAGCTTAAAGATAATTTAGTAAAGCAAAACAGGGTCAAAGGTCAGTGCATCTCAGTCTATTCATATTGGAGGTTGTTTGTTCCTGCTCCAGCTGGTCTGAAAACTGGAGACTACACTAAAAATGATATAAAAGGCATCACAATACTCATCTGCTTTGCCTTCTTATTAGCAAACATAGCTGTGAGGCATGATTATTATGGGTGCTCATCATTTCCATTGTAATTATGAGGCATTATTTGTAACACCGTTTTAAATTTGCCTCTCAGTAATTCACTGAAGAAAATCTGACTTCTGTTCACTTCATTACTGTGTTCTTGGTGTTGGAGAATTGGATTGTTTTGGCCCATTTTTTGTGGGGCAAAAGGATTGCAACGACTGCAAAAAAAAAAAAGTGCAAGAAACAATTCAGGTTTTCTAAATTCATTAGGTCCAATATTAATTACATGGTTTGGATTTTTTTTTTAAAGCACAGATGGTTTAGCAGATGAAAGCTGCCCCTCACCTCCGCTATTCTGAACTTCCAGGATTTCACCAAAATGTGCAGTAAGTTTCTTCAGGTCAGTTTTGGGACAGCTTTGCTTTTGCAGTGAATCACAGAGCTCCAGATCTCCCAGGTCCAAAACAAATATGTTCTGAATTTTAGCATATCTCTGGCTTATTACATTCCTGAGAGGGAGTCCCGAGATACTTCTGACATTGAACTGTGGAGTGTTTCTCAGGGGCAGCATAAACATCTGATAGCACATCCTTTATCCAGGCTATTCCCCTCTTACCACTTAATGCTTGACAAGATTCTGATAGGGTATTTGCAAAAAAAAAAAAAAAAATTTAAAAATAGTGGGTAACCATGAAATGAAAAGCAATCATATCTACATTTACACAAGGCATTAACTTAAATTCTGGCCTGTTCTAATCATAAATTTTCTTAATATTAGTTAAAACTTTTTATTTTGATGTGATGTAATGGCCTGTGAATATCTGCAGTACAGTATCAAGTTTTAAAGCTGCTGAATGTTTCTTAGCCTCAGTTGTTTACACAGCTTTGCCAAACTTTAATGATTTGAGATGAGATTTTACAGGTGAACAATCTCCCTTCAGCAATATTTTCTCTTTAATTTATATCTAAAATGACCAGCCTCTTTCTTGGATGAGGATACAAAAATAACTTTTAGCTAAGTTAAACAGTTCAAGCAATTCTTTCCTTAAAAAATTTCTTCCTTGCCTGTTCCAATTTGGACAGGGGATGTCCTTCAAAGCATATGGGTGATCTACGAGCTTTTGTAAAGTCAGGGTTTGCACGACCTCAGAAAAAGCTGCACTTGCAGCAAGCTCAGCTTTGGGGCACGTTCCAGAGCACAGGGATGGAGTTCTGTTCCCAGCTCCAGTGCCCACTGCAGCCACACCAGCCTGGGGGCTGATGAGTGAGGGGGGGTCTCCTGTTAGGGGTCATTCTGTCTGAACTCACCATCCCTCAGCAGAGCATTAAAAAAAAAATCTATATATCCTGCTAACACTGAAGTTTTTGTGAGCCAGCCCTGCTCTGAAGGGCACCGACATCAGGTAAAAGAGAAGTCAGGGCTGCACATCAGTGGACACATGGAGGAAAGACCCTCATGAAACCTGCATCAAATGAACCCTCTTTGCTCATGCTAATGAGAAAACCCAGGACAGGATTTGCATTGAATGAGGATGATGCCTTAAGTTTTAGCTTTCATATTTTCCAGATTCTGCCCTGCATTGGTATGTAACTCTGTACTTATATAAAGTTTTAGCAAGTTCTACTCACAGTTTAGTTAGACAAAATAATCCTTTTCCAGCCTGAGAACCAAGGAAAAAAAAGTGGAAATAACAGGGAATTGAAGAGGGCAATCTGGGAGGGTGGGACTGAATCACTTGAAGCTGTAACTGAACAATTAACCCCAACATGGAAATGGACCAAAACTTATAAAAGTGTGAAAACTCGTGACCCATTGTCCATCTTGGGTGGAGCCATGGCCAGGCTCTTGTACTGCCCAAGGTGGATTCTTAAAAGCCTTTTAGTGAATCCCTACTTTACTCCTTTATTGCTGGTTAGCCTCAGTTCCAGGCAGCTTCTCCAGGCATCAAGGACACGAAGTGTGGAGTTTTCAGGCTCAGCACCCAAGCACAGCACGGGCAGGACCAGGAGCTCTGATGTCCCTGAATGGGAGCTCTGAATTCCTGTTCTGAAGGACCCACCTGAACCCCTGGGAGGGAGATGAGCAGCCCCAAAGCTGGGCAAGGCCAGGCACTCCCCATAAGTCAGCCCCACTGACAGTCTCAGGAGTTTGGCACTAACCAGGGGGGAACGCCCGGCTCAGGAACGCGGCTCGGCAAAGCCAAAAGGAACAGTCTGACCTGTCCAACCTCCTGCAAACAGCGCTGCAAGAGCCTTTTCTGTTCCCTGAACGTTTGGCAAACCTCGAGCAAGCATTGGATCTAGAAGCTGGCAGAGCTGGGGGCCTCCTTTCTGCTTTGGGCTGGCTTGTTCCCTGCAGCTCTGCACACACTCACAAGGACTTCTCATGGTCTCTGAGACCCTGGTCACTAAAAATAAAGCAGACAAGAGGAGCTGATGGCCTGAAAGCAGCTGGTTTTAGGTTGCAAGGAAAGGCACTGAAGCATTTTTCCTTTCTTCCTCTGCCTTCCTTCTGCTTCTTCATTCCTCAGTTCCCTCTTTTCTCAACCCAAATCCCTTAATCTCAGTGCTGATAATTGCAATTACTCTAATACCTCGCCATCTGAGCAGCTCAGAAATGTCCATCTTGGGCCAGTCCCTTTTGTGGTGAGGAGGAATGAATATGAAAAGCACATGGGCTCCTCCAGAATTTTAATTTAAAACAAATATGGAGTCAGGTCCAGATGAATGACATTTCCACCAAAGGCTGCCTTTTGTTGGGGGTTTCTGAATCCACGTTTCTCTTTAATCAAGAAGGAAAATGATGATGGGGGGTGACAGTTGGAAAAGCTGATGGAGAAGGGCTGGATTTTCTCCAGGCTCTACTGTTCTGACCCACACCCAGAACTGTGGTTAACAAATCAGGGACACGATTCCCCCCCTTCAGCTGCTGAACTTTGGCAAAATATTCATGGATCATGGGTGGTCAGCACAGAAATCACTGCACAGCCTCTTCCAAGGAGAAATGGCACAGAAAAAGGCAGCTCACAAAGGGACAGTGAGAGCAGGGGCTGTGGGGGGGGGAACTTCTTTCCCAGGGCAAAAGAAACCTGTTTCACAAGCAGCAGAGGGACGAAGGGCCTTGGGAGGAGCTGATGAGCTCATTAATGCCTGAAGTGGGTCAAAACTTTGAAGTCTTTGCAGGGAAAGTCAGGATGGGAATGAAAAAGCAGGGAAGAGCAGGGGCTGTTGTACCACTCTACACCTCAAGTACACAGGACACTGGCTTTCCAGTCATGTACCCAATTAGAGATTGTAATTTTTAATTAATTTCCTTAGCAGTTCTTGAAGGACCACAAATTTGTCTAACAAGACAACCCACTTACTGCTTCTGACACTGCAGATATTCAGGGCTGGCTCCCCTTTTCCGTCTCCCCAGCAGTGATTCCGAGTCCACCAAACGTACAACAGGTGAGAGAGGTTTGACTAGAAATGGCAGAGCCACAAGTGGATCTGGTTGGTAGTTTTTCAGCCTTCAGAAATTAGCTGACTTTCTGATTTGCTTCACACAGAGTTTTCTTCTCTGGGTTCTTTGCTCACTTTTACCAGATTTGGGGGGAAAAGCTCTGACTGTTCATTAACCACCAGTAAAGCGCTAGTGAGATATGGTTTATCAACAAAAAGACTTTTAATTGAGTATATAAGTCCAGGAAGGCAGGCACCAGGGATACCCCACGCTATCCAAGCCCAGGAGTGGAGCAGCTTCACCTCCCCCAGCAGCTGCTTCTGCTCATTTGCTGCCCACAGCAGTGGAGCCCACGGCTCACGTGAGAGCCAGAGGCAGCTCGAGTACAAACAAATGCTCTAAGCTGAAAACCCAAAGCCTAAGAAAATCTCCAGGACGAGAATGAGGTGACCCACCCCGGGAAGAAGGTGACCTGTTTTTACCCCATTTCTGATGGTTCTGATCCTCTGAGTCCCCATGCAGCCGCACTGTGAAATCCATTTGAAACATCACAGACAGTCTGTGCATCAAACTAAAATGAATTCTTCTACACACCCAGCCCCCTTGCAGGCCAGCAAAAGGCTCCTGCTTTCTCTGCTACACCATTTCTCTGCCCTTTGGCTTGTCAGCTCACGTTCTTCACGGAAATCAAGCAAGCATTTGATTCCCTTGAAAGCCCAAATAGAGATGCTTGGGTTTATTTTATTCCATTTTCTTAAGCCCAAATAGAAAAATAGGTTTATACACATAAATAATAATAAAAAAAAACCAACCAAAAAACCTGCCATTTAAATCCTGTTCAGTCAATTAGCTCAGTGCCTCGCTCTGAGCTAATGTGATCCTCTTTCTTTGTTTGCTCCTATTTATACTGCTCTTTAAAGTTCATTAAAATCACTGCTGCTATCTCACACAGAACAACTGTTCAAAACATCCGTGTCACGCAGCCGAGAAATTTATGCTTTGAAGTTCCCTCCTTTACTCATTTTTATTCATCTCTTTTTTCCTCTCCTTTTCTTTTTTTCTTTCTTTTTCTGTGGGTTTTTTTTTTTCCCCCCGTTAATGACTAAACCAGTTTTATGCTCTCCACAGTTATTCCAAAATCTGTTCCTCCTGACACGGGGCTGATACATCATTCCTTGCTCATAACCCTTTTTCTTATTTTCATCATTTCTCCCCTCCCTCGCTTTGGCTCTCTGCTAAGTCCATCACAGCTTTGTTTTTATATCCCCGTCGCTGTGTTTTACAGCCCAGTAAAACCTAGAAAGCTGCTTCAGAAAAAACACCCACACGCCAGCCCTTTGATGTTTGTGTTTGTGTGGCAGCCTTGGAACGTGTCAGCCCTCGCTGAGACAAAGCCCCCCGAGCCGCCAGCCCTGGGTGCACCAGCAGGGACAGGGGGCACAGAACAGGCATCCCCACCTGAGGTAAATCACCTTTTTGCCCCCCTCCACAGCGAACTGCTGCTGATTTTTCAGTGGGAGAAGCTCCGCGGGATGGGAGATGTTGGCCTTCCCCAGGGTGTCACCCCCGGGAGATCCCTGCTCCCCTGCAACGGTGCCAAAAAGGAAAAGGCAACATCTCCAGGCAGGGAGAGCTGCTCAGCAGTGACAGACAGACAGACAGAGCCTCGGCAATGGCAGAGCCAGGCCCAGAGCAGGTGGAGGATGCTTGTAAAAATAATGAGGATTTGGCTGTAAGCAGGACAAGAGAGCAGTTCCACTGCCCTGCGCCCTAAGAATTGTGTTTGATGGTCCTGCAGCAAATCACTTTCCTCATCCAGGCAGTCCTGCCCCTCCTACATCTGCAGGGAGCCACGGGACAAGGTTTCCAGTGGAACCCTGAGATTATCTCCATTGTGGCCAAGGAGCCACATAAATCCATCAATTCATCCTAAAGGAGAGGAGGGAGCCAAGCCCAATTCCAAATTTTGCCTTAACCATGCCAGACCTAGGACAGGAGCTGCTGCCCCAAAAGCTTTTGTGCCTAAAGAACAGAACTCAGAGAACTGCCTGTTCTAAGGTCCATCAATTAATGAACATTAAAAAGGGAATTATTTTCAGAGTGGTGCTGTGCCTGGCAGGTAACACTGCCACTCCTGGGACCTGCACAAAGGCTGGTTCAGACAGGACTGGGAGGAGAAATGTGGATTGATTCTGCATATGTCCATCAGCTCCAGATCACAGACTGCCCTGTTTTAACCAGCAGCCTACTCTCTCTTCTGCTGGTCTTCAACAGATTTTCGAGGCTTATAAAGACAAAATAACCTGTATGGTTACTCAGGAACACATCAGTAGATCATTTTAGTTGCCTATGCTCAAATTATGTTTTGAATAAAACAGTTAAGAACACTGTTCCAGCTGTACATAGGTTATATCACTCTGTAGTTTTGTACCTATGCCCTTTAGAAAGTGATATTTCCCACTCCCCCAGAAGAACTGGAGAAACTTCTGTACTGAGAATGAGCAGAAGACCTCTGTCGAGAGCCAGGATCAGTTTTCAGCCTGCAGCAATTAACAAGTGCTGTAGACCATCACTTAATATGCTACAAAGAGCACTGCCAAATCTCAGGATTATATCTGCAGCTTTACTCTCAGGTCCCCTGTGTCTGGAAACATGTGATTCCAAGAAAAGCTGAGCTTTAATTCTTTTTTAAAATGCTCTTCTGAATTTTATGTCTGCAGAGAAAATCCCGAAAACATGAACAGCAAAGGCCATCAAAGGCAGAACAAGGAGTTCTGTATTAATGTATTTATATTTTTTAACTTCTTCTTCTGAGCAGTCTCTGGAGTTGAGGACCTGTTTCGTGGTACCTTGGTGCCACAGTGACCAGTGGATGCTGTGAGTCCTCTCTCAGTAGTTTTTAAAAGAGTTTGGCCCCAGCCCCAAAGGTCAGCAGGTGGCTGGGACACTTCAGCACCACGCACAGATCAGGCACCACCACACCCATCTCTGCCGTGGCTTTTGAAAGATGAAAACACTGTCTGCACCTCTAAAACTTGGGTAACAGGAGCTGGAGGATTCTCTGATTTGCCTCAGCAGGAGTTGAACAGCTCCTGGTGCCCAAGTTCTGCCCGCAGCTCCTTCAGCTCATCCGCCTCAAATCGTGGAAGAATTTGAAGGGCAAACCCCCCTTTGTGGTGAGCCAAGCAAGCCCTGCCTGGCGCCTGCTCAGGCAGACAATGCCAGCAGTGCCACACTCAGCTCTCCCCACCAGTGCCTGCTGTCTCACTCCTCTGGTGACAGCTTGGGAGCAGTAGAGAAATCTAATTTCTCAACATCAGATTTACAGCTGAAGTGGGCCCCTCTGACAAGGGAAGGCATTGTGCTTAGTCAAGCTGATCAAGAACCTGAGAGCAATTTCTATGGGGGGAAAAAAAAAAAAAAAAGGTTTCCTTTAATAGAAAGATATTGAAAGTGAACTCACAAATTGCTTTCGGTTTCAGGTGAACAAAGCACATGAAGGATTTGATTTTCAGCTGTTTTCCCTTTCTTTTTTCCCCAAAACCACGCAGCTCTCAACAGGAATGTGGTACACAAACTACTCTAAGAGCCACGAGACACTGCCCAGACCTCTGTGCTCCTCATTTTCACACAACAGGGAAAGTTGCTGGGGTTTGATCCAGCTTGTACATCCTCCAGGAAAAAGTGTCCCCCACACAATGCCCAATAAAAACTCGGTGCCACCTATTACACAAGACTTCTAAACCACAGTGATCCAGCAAGGAGGAAGCACAACACATCTCCAGGAGCTCATGTGGGCCAGCACAGCAGTTTTGGAGGCCAAGGGCATCCAGAAACAGCACAGGGAGGGACGAGGTCACAGCACATCAAGGGTTAACAGCAGAAGGCAATCAATGCACTGTCAATTTAGGCCAGTTTTTACACATCTCATTTGTCTGCCTTCTTGACGTATTCTCCACCAGGGTCTTGACCATGAGCCAGGACAATGAGCAAGGTTTTATGGGGTGAAGAGTCCCAAGGAGGTACTGTGCCCCAAAAACCCCAGAGAGAAATTCTGGGTTGAAAAGCCAAAACCTGCAATGGGGTGGAAAAGTTTCTGCTGTGGCTGTGGTTCCCTGTGTTGGGTCCTAAAAGTTACCACCCTGGCTGGAGGCCCAGGATTCAGAGCTGCTGACAGTGAAGGTGCTGATGGGCAAAGAGAGAATTCCCAGACAGTGCAGCCCTCCTCTGACCCACTGAGCTGTGCAGCCAGCAGGGACAGAGCCCAAGACTCCCTCTCCTCGTGCCACTGCCCCTTGCAATGCCTCCCAAAATGCTGTGTGTCACCCAAATGTGCAGACAAAACCCAGACTGAGAGGTTTGTCATCAAACATCTCCAGTTGCAAAAGCAGATACCAATTCCCTTTCTCCTCAGACACCAATTCCCTTTCTCCTCAGACACCAATTCCCTGTCTCCTCAGACACCAATTCCCTTTCTCCTCAGACACCAATTCCCTTTCTCCTCAGACACCAATTCCCTGTCCCCTCACACACCAATTCCCTGTCTCCTCTCACCCTCCACTTGCCAGTGCAAGGATAGTTCTCTTCCAGCTCCACACTGATCCTGGCCATGCTCAGTAACCACAGCACAAAAAAATCCCTTGGTGGACATTCACAGGTTCTCCCCTGCCCCTCAAACTCCTCTGAAGGGCTCTCTCAGCAGCACTGCTCTCACACAAGCCCCCACTCCAGGACATGGATGTTTACACCCAGCAGCAGCACTAAAAATAAGATTTTGGGGTGTCTAGACCAGGCAGGCCACCAGGAGCCTGTAC
The DNA here is from genome assembly GCA_013397195.1 of Hylia prasina. Lineage (NCBI taxonomy): Eukaryota > Metazoa > Chordata > Aves > Passeriformes > Sylviidae > Hylia > Hylia prasina. The sequence continues at coordinate 130,460 of VYXD01003429.1, read as the reverse complement.
GTGAGCTGCTCAATGGAAAAGAAGTAATCAGAGCTCACCCTGCAGAAATATCCCTGAGAATTTTCATGTACTGAGCTCCTACCATGGTCCTTATAAAGCCAAAGTGGGCAGAAGTCCAGACAGAGCCACAGGGGAACAGTGCAGGAATGAGCAGGCAGGACATAAAACAGGAACACGGAATTCATCCCACTCTGGACTGGGCTGGGCTGGACTTCTCCCTTTGTCTGGTGGATTGGTGGCCACTCACAATGGCTCTCACAGCAGCTCTCAGCCTTTCCAAGGAGTTTATTTCCAAGGAGCTTCCCAAAGAGTTTATGCTGTTTGCAGTTTCTCATACCCGCTAATCTCTCACACACTTCAGCTGCTCCAGGCTGAGCCACGTGCCACGAGGCTTGACAGTCCCTGTTCATCTCCTGCCCTCCTGTCATCCTGCTGCTCCTCATGGAAGAAACAGAGAGAATGCATGGGTTTGGATGCCCAGCTCCAGTGCTTCTTTCTGTGGGAAAGAAAAATCAGTGGGAATGTTAGGGTGAATTTTATTTGCTTGAATGCAAGTTCAGATGGCAAATCAGAGCCAGCTTGTCCAGGGGACTTGCATGTGGCTACAGCCCTGCCTTGGGCATTTCCAAGGGCCCCAACTGCTCGTCTTTGCGGCTTGAAAGACCTTTCAAAGTAATTTTTGAAACCTCATAACTGCTTCCAGAGTCCACACATTCCTTCTGCCTAGCATAAATCTCCAATAACCCTTTTAAACAACAAAAACCAGCAAGGGAGCACTCAGAAGCAACCTGACAAAAGCTAAAAAGCCCTTTTACTCCAGCAACCTCAGGCCAGTTTCTGGGAATAAGGCAGGGTATGGACAGAAGGCAAGGGGTCCCACAGCAGCTGTGAAGAAAGAGACTCCTGTTTCCAGCACAGCAAGGTGGCCACGTATTTTTGGCCCTGCTGATGACAATTCCCTTGGCTCCTGAGGCCTCTTTCAGTGCCTTTTCCATGCAAAACTCACAGAATCACCAGG
>VYXD01003429.1:11994-129122 GCA_013397195.1 Hylia prasina | reverse complement strand
GGGGCCAGAGCTGGACACAGCACTCAATGTCCTTCCTGAACTGAGGGGAACAGAGCTGGACACAGCACTCAGTGTCCTTCCCAAACTGAGGGGCTGGACACAGCACTCAATGTCCTTCGTAATCTGAGGGAACAGAGCTGGACACAGCACTCGAGGTGTGCCCTCACCAGTGCCCAGCACAGGGGCAGAATGACCTCCCTGCTCCTGCTGGCCACACCATTCCTGATCCAGACCAGGTGCCCTTGGCTTTCTTGGCCACCTGGGCACACCCTGGCTCATGTTCAGCTGCTGTTGGCTCGTCCCATCTCGTTCTTCAGGCTGCCCCTCTGCCACAGACCCAGCAGGACAGAAAGGATGAGCATGGCCAGGGGTTTCTGATGACAAAACCCTTCACTCTGACACACAGAATGGACCGAGATGTTTCATGGCAGTCCAGAGTAAAAAAGCCTCCCAACGCTGCACATAAAAGGAACACGAAGAACTGCTTTTCAATATCATTCTCCTATTTTTCCCCCTTCTGCTTTTCATGCTCTGAAGAGTGAATAACTCCAGATTTGATGGAAGAACGGAGAGAAGGACACCAGCAACGACTCGCTTATTGCTGCCATTCTTCTCACTCAGTTCTCCTCCCTTCTGAACATGGCCCTGGCTGGTTTCCCAAGCAGAAACTGAGTGAGCTGACCGTTCATCCATCTCTTTTTAAATTACTTTTGTACTGCATTGAATAATTGTGCCTCCATTTTACTCCAGGGCTAAAGGTGACTAACTTAAAGGTGATTATCTTTTGTTAATAGCCTGCATTACTGAGAAGGATCTCAGAATTACCTTTGTAATCCTTCCCCACACTTTAATGTTGCTATTATTATTAATACTGCTCTTTAAAACATTTTTCTCCTGTCATGTGGAAGCAGCAAGTGCTACTTCTCAAAGAGATGGTGGAAATGCTGATACTATCAAGCAGAAAGAATCCAGGGCATCACATCACTTTTCTTCCCTTAGAAGTGGTGGGGTTCAAGTCCAGTCACGAATGAGAGGCATCATTTGATCAAACTGATGCAGAATGGCTGCATCCACGTTTCCACAGTCAATATTATGGATACCACCAGTCTGGGAGCATGGAGGATTTGTACAATACCTTTTATCCTTTAAATAAACCCATTTTCACCCTGCTGCCCCACTGGTGGCCCTGTGGGCACTTGCACTGGTAGCCTTCCCTTCACCTGCTCCACACTGGAATGCCATCCCAAATCAAGTGTTTGCAAGCCCAGCTTCAGATTCAGCATCAGTGACTGCAGGTTTTTCTCCCCCCAGGTTTCAGAGGAGCAGATCAGCATCACGTCAGGAGGATCTTTACCCAAGCCAGGACTCCTGAAACACCCCACCAGGAAATCCCAGCACACCATGGATAATCTGTATTCGGCTTACATTTTCCATGGCCCTGGCTTTCTGCAGAGTCTCCTCTAACAAATCTCATTTGCCAAGCTCTGTCCTCATTGTCTGCTGAACACTGAGCCCCAGCAGTGCTCAGTAGGTGTTGGTGAGCACTCAAAGGAAGGCTCTGCAAGGACTCTCTGCCCAGCACCACTGCTTGACCACCCTTTCTGTGAAGAAATGTAAAATCTAAACCCTGCTTGGTGCAACTTTAGGCTTTTCCTTCTTGTCCTGTCCCTGTTCCCTGGGAGCAGAACCCAAACCCCCGGCTGTCCCCTCCTGTCAGGGAGTTGTGCAGAGCCACAGGGTCCCCCCTGAGCCTCCTTTTCTCCAGGCTGAGCCCCTTTCCAGCTCCCTCAGCTGCTCCTCATCAGATGTGTGCTTCAGCCCCTTCCCCAGCTTCGTTGCCCTTCTTTGCCACGTTCCAGCTTTGCCCAGGTCACACTGGGAGATGAGATTATTTGGGGCTACTGAAGTCACTGGAAATCCAATTTCACTGCCTGCTCTGACCTGGATCTGGGCTGGAAACCAAAGCCACACGTGAGAAATACAAGAGGCCAGCTTCAAAGTGGAAACATCCCCCACCAGGGACACAGCCTGGTCCTGCCATCTCCCCCTCAGCCTTCCCAGCACCAGCAGCCACTGTGAATCTCTGCCAAATAAAAAGATTCTGCAAGCAGCACCCTGAAGGGAAGGGAGCTCAGGGAAAGGACCCCAGCCTGAAGAAAGCAAAGGCAGCAGCACTTGGCAACACAAAACCACACAATTTGGGGAAAGCCCACATGTCCCCAGCCCACGGTGGCTCTCCAGGGAAGGGAGAGCCCCACTCCAGGCTGGGAGCACCTTCCCGAGCCTGATGAGTTGTGCAGTTAATTAACAACTCATCGTCTGTCACCGCTAACAGCTTTACACATAAGCAGAACTCCCTCACTTTGCTGTGCACATCGTGGCCACGGCTGCCAGCAAATCAATGTCCATGGCTGATGGCCTCGTTTCCAAGCAGAAATTCCACTCTGGGACTGACTACAGAATATTTAAGATTAATCATTGCACTCGTCAGATGATTAAATCCACTCAGCATTTGGCCTCTCGTCTTGTCATACCCATTTATATTAAAATCATCGGGGCTCGCCCTGCCCATAGCCCTGGATCATTCAGCAGAGCCTGGGCTCAGGTGGATAAAGTGCTGCTATATATCTCAGGCCTGAAAATAACCTTCCAGCCTGCTCCCACTGTGCAACCTGCATTTTTGTGGCTGCAGTCAGGCCAGAGAGCTCTCCAGGATGTTTGTTTAACTGCCCAAAACAGTGAGCCAGGCAACAGAGCCAGTAACACAAAACCCCATTTCTCATACTGGTTTTCAAGTAGGGTTAAGCAAGTCAAGGGAAATGGTCTGAGAGGCAAGAGGGAAGAAAAATACATGAGAAAAGCCATGTAAAAATGTCTCTTTGAGAAAACAGTGCTTGGTCCCGAGAATAAAAATCTTACTAGAGTCAGAATAGTCCTTCCCTGAAGCAGAAATTTTTCCAGTGTTCCCATAAAAATGAAAGCCATAAAACAGATTTTCAATTCCAAAACATACACATTTTCAACTGAAAAGCTTTCAAATGTAAATAGTTCTGTTGAGCCATGATGGTCTGGCTTTGAGTTAACACTAAAGCATGGATGCTTGTTGAAAGCAGCAGATATATTCCACAGAAATTTGTATTTAATTAAAATACTTCTTTTATTTTATTTTTTTTAAAATGAAAAAAAGTTTTGGCAGGGAAGTTAGAACAGGCTTAGCTGTGGTAAGGACATTTGAGTGTGTCCAGGACTGACTTTTCTCCTCTGAGTGATGTCTGTCCTTTGGCTTCAACAGGACATTGCCCTGCACAGAAATGGTTTTAACCCACAAACACCCCCACTAGCTCCAAGTCTGACACCCAGATATATTATTAGTGACAGGAAATCTTCAAGTAGTCCACTCAATCCGTTCAGCATCTACATTTTGATAAGTTATCTAAAGCTGCAAGACCCAGAAAACAAGACTGAAAGCCTCGAGAAATATTCCCCATGAATTCCCCTGAAGCTTGTAGCAAAACCACAAGAATAGCTTTTCTTCAAGGTATTTGGAAACCTCAGCTCCCAGCTGGACTGGAGAAGGGCAGAGGCAGAAGGAAATGAAAATCATCTGGGGAAATGTTCTAAGGCTGCTTAAGACCTCGTGGAAGCCTCTGTCTGGATCTGGGTGAAAGAAAGAGGCAAGGGCAGCTTCAGGAAATGAATGAGATCAGAGGCAAAGATGCTGTTTGCATTTCAGCAGAAATTCGGCAATCTCGGATTTCAGAATGGCTGAGAAAGGTGAAATTAGACCAAAGGCTGTCCCACCAGCAGCTGGGATGGTGCAGCACAGGCACCCGTGTCTCCCAGCGATGGTGGGAGCCCCAGACTGTCCCCAGAAAGGCTGGCAAAGACCCTGGAACGATCCCAGCTTACACTGGGGCAGATCTAACTTTGCTCCTGCACAAGACGGAGTAGAAAAATATGAAAGCCTTGCTCCTAAATCACTGTCAGCCCGTGATGAGGGTAGTCCAAGCTGCAGTGAGATTAATTGCTCCAGTCGTGATTCCCTCTCCAATCCCCTTCCTGCCCTCTCCAGAAGTTGAAGGATTTGGAAGCCATAATCCAGCAAACGTGGCTTTTCTTTTCCTTTAACCTGACGGCATTTCATGTGGATCAGCTGCAAAAACATTTCAACCCCCTGCAAAATCTTTCAGAAACTCGTAAATGGGGCACAAGGTCTCCTGGGAAACGAGTGCTTAATTATGGAGGCAAAGATGTCCTGCAGCACCATGACCAAAGATGTCCACATAACACCATGTTATGTGCCCCTCACAAATTACTCCTGCTGCTGATTTCTGTATTTTTCTCTGTCCAATCGCCACATGCAGCCTAAAACAGACCAGCATGTAAAAAAGTCAGTGCTGTGGAGGAGCACTAAGACTCTCCTCATCGGGGCAGGAACTCACATGGGGAATGGAGAAAATACTGCAGAGTTCATCAGCAGCAAAAATCACTCCACTGTGATTGGTTTTTGACTTTAAATTACTTAATAATATACACCTTTACGTTCTAAAAGCACATCCAGTTGTTGCAATAAAAAGAGAAGGGTTGAGATTTCCCTTGTGCATAATATTCCAGTTCCTTTCACTGCTCTCCAGAAGACAGGTAACCTGCCCTGGACTGCACCTGTGACTGTCTTAAAACAATCAGTAAGAGATGAGAAACTGGAAACAACTCAAATGCATCTCAGTGAGAGAAAATCTGACCTGGTTCCACCTGAGCCCAGGTGAATGTGACAAAGCTTGGGCAGGAACTGAGGTGAGGATTTAAACTGAAGCACTGTACACTGGCACACCAAAAATGTTTGAAATTACTGTAGTTTCAGCCATTCCCTCCCCTTCCCAAACCAAAGCAGTAACTCAGCTGTTTCCCAGTGATTTTTGTTGTACAATGCTAGAACTAGAAACATCTTCTGAAGACGCCAAAGGTGTGAAAAGTCCAGCTGTGGACCAGTGTGAGTGGCTTGAAGGCTTGTATGAGCTGTGCTGGCATCATTCCCCCTCCTCCTGACAAAAGGACACAGCCACGACTTCTCTCCATGCAGGAAGGAGATACCAGCCCCTCAGAGCCCCAGGTTTGTGAACGATGCTTCAAGGGTCCCCTCCATTTTCCACACAAAACTGCAGCTGGCAGGCAGACAAAACACCAAACCCAACAGAAAACGTGATCCTCTCGGAGGAAAATCTTACCTTCTCAGCCAAAAAAGAGCAAACTGGGTCCCAGAGTGCTTTGAATTTAATAAGGCATGTTATTTTTAGCTTTTATAGATGAAAATGTCATTAAAAGCAAACATGTTTCTTGAGGAGGGGGGAAGCTAAATTCCTTGCGGTTCGGAGTCTTTTGAAGGCCACCTCTACTTTCAAGAGAAGATGATGGGTAATAGTAATAATAATAATAATAATAATAATAATGCTAAAGACACTGGGCACATTTTTCCTTTCCACACAGAGCGCTGCAACATTGCTTCCAAAGAGATAACGAAATAATTTCCTTCCATGTCAAAACCCATGTGCTGCCACCACAGCAACACCACAGAGAGCCTGACCTTCTCCTGCCACAAGGACCATCTGAAGCCTGGCTGAAGAGGCAGCACGTGGAATCCCAGCACCAGGCAGGTGGCTCTGAACCCAGCCAGGCACAGCAGTGACCAGCCCAAATCCACACTCACAAACTAAAAGGAAAACTCTCTATCAGCAAGGAGGTCAGCTCATTTTGGGGTCGGTTTTGTTTTTCCTCGGGGCTGCTGGCACAGAGGGTAAGTAGGAGGGTAACTTGAAATCAGTCTTCATAGAAAGCTTTCATACCTCATGAAAACATCCATGAGCAATGTAGTTTGCAGAAAAAAAGTCATCTGGTGCCACAACACGACACGAAAGAACTTCACCAGGGCACAGTGATGAGCAAAGCAGGAAAAGCCCTGAGTTTATTTACAAAACTCAATTTTATACATTTCCAAAGGTGCCTGTGGGTTGGAGAATGAAATCCCACCTCCTAAACCACATTGGTCAGGACAACTGTCAATCAACTTTCTCCTCCTACCTAAAAATATGTAAACCACCAAAGGCAGTTAGGAAAACAAAGTTATTGTTTATAGTAAAAGTGTGGGAAAGTAAACATTCTGACTCCAATATGAGAGACAAATCAGAAGGCCCAGAAAAATCCTCAAAACCAGGGTGACAGTCTGGTGTCTGGATTTCAGTTGTAGGGGCACAAAGCTGGGCTCTGACTCCATCTCTGGGCATTCAGGCTCTCTGCATCAGCAGCACTCACAGTTCATGGATGCAGCTCCTCTGTGCCAGTGGAAATCAGTCTTCTTTTATGACAGGACCTAAAGCTGGATTTAGGAACCATTCTGGGAACCACGTGATGAACGCTTTTGCTCAAATCCTTGTCAATGTGAAAATCTTCCAGCACTCCTCGAGAAATAGATGTCAAAGTAGTTGTTTAATGACTTTATCCATGTGGATCCTGCCACCTCCTTGCTCTCCCCACCCCTTGCAATGGTAAATATGGGTTCTCAGAACTCACCAGGTGAGGAATGTGGAATTTTCTCCAACATAAACACATCCACCTACCAATTCAGGGGACTCTGACCCAGCTGTGACATTAACAAAGCCCCTCTTGGGCAGATGTGAAGGAGGACATCATCAACATTCTTCCCCAGGTGTAATCTGCAGCTGCACTGGTGCTGATCCCAGAATCCACCCGAGCAAAATCACTGCAGTGCCTCCAGTGAGGAGGGTGAGAGGCTCCAGCTCTGCCTTGCATTATTATTAATTATTAATATTTCATTATTCGTAATTATTTATTAATTTTGTTGGTTTATTAATTTTCAGCCACAGGAGCTGAAACCCCACACATCCAAAGCCTTCCAGATACTGCTGTCCCTCAGCCCCCCTGTATCACTGGGGTCATGGGAGTCTCATTCAGAGTTTAATTCACTGAAGGATTAAAAACATCACCAGGAAACCTTTAAACCAAGCACATATTGCATTCTCAGATGTTTACAGTGAGGGCTCCACGATCTGTTTTCTCTTTGCAACCAAACTCTCCAGGATCCAAACAGGATAAAGCAAATGGGAGGGCTGGAAAGAGCAGCAGTTCCAGAACAGAACCTGTACATCCACGTGCCCAGGGAGCCTGGGAGCCTCAAGGGGTTCATGGTTTCCTTCTGAAAAAGCCATGCAATGCAGTCTTGCTCAGTATGAACTCAGGAAAATATAATTTCTGACAAGGGTGGGCTCTAAACCAGAGCTTTAACACTATTAATTTTAATTTCTGCCTCTCTGGGCTCGCTTGATGAATTTATTCTAAATACCAGAATAGATTCCCAAATGGTGCCAACCAGCTTTTGTTGGAGGCCAGTGGACATCTGCCAACCTATGCTGACTCCACATTTACAAGGTTCTTTAACAGGTAGAATTCAGATATTTTGAGAGGTCCAGATAATAAAAAGTAAGGGGCTGAAAAGGGGGACAATGGGCAGACGGATTTCAAAAGCCCATTCGTGAGCCTTTGCTTTGGAAGAACCTGGGCCACAGTCAGAACAAAACCCACATCATGTCCCCACAGCCTAATTCAGGGAAACCACTGATTTATCAGGGTCACAAGTAGATGAAAATCCAGAGGATGCTTCCAGAGCCAAAACCCTCTGATGCTAAAAGGGAAACTGCCCTCAGCTTCCACCCGCCACGGATCAGAGGCATAATATTTTTAGAAGTACTGAGGTGAGTAAGGAGCAAGCAGGTTGTCAGATCAAGCAGCTCTGTGTCTGTAGGACTGAAGGGCAGCTGTGAAAACCCTTCCCTCCCCAGTGAGTCACCAGGCAGCCAGAAATGGCTGAGTAAAGGTCCCCAGAGCACCCAGCCATGCTTCTGCTGCCACTCAGCTCCTGTACAAACCTCTGCCTCCACCACAGCCAAGGCAGAGACAGCTCTGCGCAGACTTTCTTGGACACACAAATATGACACGAGAAATTTCAGGCTGTAACTACCTCGCTAAATAACATGTAATGGGTAGAAAGTGTTCAACTCACCATTCAGTCTGTTTTCAGTGCAGATTAACTCACAAATTCTGTCTCTGAGCATCCCAGCACATCCCAATCTTTACTCCAGGCAGAGTGAGATCAGCATTTTCTTGATGTGGTTTCTCTGAAGGGAAAAAAAAAACAAAAATACATTTAAAGAGTGGCATTCTGTTCAAAAAGGGGTCAACAATACAACAAAATAGGTCATGTCACCTTAACTGGGAAATCATAAATTTGGGGCTGTCCCCATCCTGACAAAACAGCAGGGATCTTTGTTCTAAGCATTAGGGAAAAGCCAGCACCCTTAGCCAAAATAACTTTTCAAGCAAACTCTCATTGAATAAATCTTTCACACCAAAGGGAACATTTTTCAGTACTCTGTTTTTTAACACCATTAACTTTAACTGTCAAGCCTGACAAGTATGGAAAACTGTTTTCTTACAAAAGTTAACACAAAAAACATTTTCCACTAGAAGGAGTTTTACTCGCTACACATTAACTCTCCATTTTACCATTTAACTCTAATTGCTATTTTTCTCCATTCCAAATTTCTTTTCCTCTCCAAGATCTGGACTTTAAAGAGTCCAAGCAGCCAGAAATCAGCACTTATTTATAGAAGTTCTGTGACATGGCTATGTTGTAATGAAGTAATTATATTAAAAAGAAAGATCTGGGAATAACCATGACCCGTTAATCACATTCATTCACAGGCTGCTATTCTTTTTTCCCCTACTGTTTCCAAATGTCTAGGTGAATTCTTGAAAACATTCAGGAGTTTAAAAACATTTGGGCACTTTCAGAGCTGAATCAGAACATGAATTAACAGCCACATGAGAATAAAGTCCACTGGGCTGGGGACACCAGTCCCAGGGGGCATTCATCTCTCCTCACTTCACATTCTGAACATTATATTTAGTCTTGGGTGTCCTCAGCCAGTGGAAAGCATCAGTAAACAAAATCCCCACCAGTATCAGTCCCTCCTGTTGTGTGGATGTGCCTCTCCTCTCCAAACAGGGCGAGGGATCAATAAGAAGCTGAGTGAATTAATCTGTATCCTCAATGCTTTAGTAAGCAACAAGCTTTTCAGAACAATCAGTCCTGGGTTCATTGTTTTGTTGGTTGTTTTTTTTTCCCCTAAAATCCTTATCAAAGCAGGTAAGAAGCAAATGAAACTCCTGAACCACCTCCAGACCAGCCTGTTTTTGTGAGCCCTCCTCTTGTGTGGGACACAGGCTGGGAGCACACACCGTGCCAGAGGCCCTTGGAGCAATCCATGACAAAACCAGATGAGAACACTGTGATTTTGACTTCTGACCCCTCGGATAACACAGGTCACGAGACTTCCCAGAACTGATTCCTTTTCAAACTAGAGCAGAAATACCAGGAAAAGAAAAACCATGTAAAAATTTCCAATGAAACAGAGAGCTTCATATTTCTCAGTGTGCTCTTGTGAGTGGTTAATCGCCCTCTCTGCTGAGTGTGGTTTATGTCTAGTCTGAGTTCCTCTACCTTTGCTTTCTCTCTGCTGGGTTTTATTGCCTTTATTTGCTGGACTGAACTCAGCTTTTTTACTGTATTTATGTTTCTGTCCATCAGAGTGATCAAAACTGTCACCTTCCTCTCTGTCAGATGATGCAAAGTGTCTCCTCCAGTCTCCAGTGGGTGGATGTGCTTTCCAAACATTTAATGAGTCCTTTTTCTCAGTTCTCTCCAAATGTTGATGACAACATTTTCCTTGAACTGCCAAAGCCTCAACTGGAAACTGCAGGAGGAGTCCCTTCCTCCTTGTCTCAAATATTCCTGGTTTTATACCCCCAAATATGACATTTTTCTTCTCTGCCACACTCTCACACAGGGGTCTGTTCTTGCTGATGCTCCCACAGCTCCACACGTCCTTTTCAGTGTCAACCATTCCCTGGACATGGCTCAGCTCGACGTGGGTCCTATTAAAACATGTTGCTTGTTTTCATTTAGGTCACTAATGGGACCCAAATCATTCTGCTCTGGTGATCTGTCTTTTGTTTCAGTGATCTTCAGATTTGGGCCTCACCACAGAGGTAGATCCGTGACAACTCCCAGGCCTCCATTAGAAGCATGTCCATCCACTGATGAATTTCCATTTAAAATGGGAGAGTACAGCACTTTCTTATCTGTTTCTATCAGTTTTCTATCATCCCAGTCTTGTATGAGAAGTTATTTGCAGCCAAAGGCAATCCTTGAGAGGGACCACGGGGTGTTCCAGGTTGGAAAGGGCCTCAGGAGGTCACCTTCTCCAACCTGCAGGGTCAGCCAGGAGATCACATCAGGACCCTCAGGCCTTCCCAGAAGTTTATCATATCAGTGCTATTACATTTATCAACACAATTTGTAATCTTCCCGGAAAAAAAAAAATCTAATTAGACAAGAACTATATTCTATAAGCCCATGTTGATTGACACTACTTGCATTAATCCCTTTAATTCTTGACTAATTACATGCCCTATCAGCAATTCCATTATTTTGTCTAGGATTAATGTCAGGCAGAAAAATCCGTAGTTCTGTGAGCCACCTTGTTTATCCCTTAAAAAAATAATGGCACACAGCTAAAATTCTTCCACACAGATGTAACTTGCTGGTATTTATTATCCCCAATTAAGAGCTGCTATACAATCCTCATTCAGTATAAAAGGTGTTTTGTTGTTAAAGGACATGATCACACGGTCTCCCTTTTTCCCTTGTAAGGAACAGAAATATTTATTGAACTCTTCAAAATTCTGTTCAATATTACTAACAACACTATCATTTTCATGTAGCACTGAGCTATTGTAAACACAGTTATTCCACTCAAGAAGGAGAGCTGCATTTCTATGGGGATTTCATTTTGAAAGCCATATGTTGGAGCCCTGTGCAGCAAATACTAAAAATGTGCTCGGAATTCCTAAAATTATACTTGAAAATATCCAGGCACAAAAACAATTGCATCTAACATAGAAGAAATTCTATATTAGACCTCATTTTTGCAGATCAAGGGGAACTGATGACAGAATGTAAAAATATAGCAGCAGCTTAGGTACAAGAGACTGATTTGATTACATTTGTTATGTGCAAATAGAATAAAGTCCAAATGAGTAATGTATCTACTTGATGATTTCCAATGCCAGCTTAACAAAGCTGAAAATAATTACAAAGCAAAACAACTGAAAGAAAGAATTTGAGCAGGAGTATGTGCCTGATAATTGGGAACTGTTCAAGACCATTTTCCTCCCTACACAGAGGAACCACAATCCCATGGAAAAGAAAGAAGGCCGAGCTGGCAAAAAGCTGCTCTGGCTTGGAGGACAAGCAAAAGCCAAATCATGAAGTAGAAAATAAATGGGAAATTCTCCACAGAAAACAAGAAATGGTAGTGGCAATGGATAGAAGTCAGCAGTAAGAAATTTCACAAGGGGAAATAAGAGATGCATGGGTTGAAGGAGAATAAAAATACGGGCGACAAAAGAGGAAGTGAAAACCCTCACTCATGAGGGAGAAGATGCTTCCATGGCAAAGATTGCTTTGCAAGGCAAGGTTGTTGAGGAAGGTCCTTAAGGGTTAAATTCCCTGCCTGTCTCCTCCTCTTCCCCACCCACCTCCCTCCTCCCCTCTCCAGCAAAGGCTCCTTGTGAAAGATCTGCGTTCTGCATTCGATATGCACCAAGAGAGACTCTGGTCTGGCCTTTTTAATAAAGGGCAATTCCTTTGCATTCTCAGACGTCCCTTAAAAACCAAACTCTGATATTTCTGCCGTGTTATTGCTCTGCTCTGTAGATGTCTTCAGACTGAGGAAACCCATTTGCTCTGCAGGTGTGAGCTGCTCCTGCACTGCTCAACAGTTCCTCCCTGGTAAGAAAAGCCCCTCTAGAGAAACTGGTACTTGGAGCCAATTAACAGACCTCTTCCACCTCCTGTTTTGCCAGTTTTTGTTGGCAGCTGTGTCCAGTCCCTGCGGTGTGACACCAGTCCTCACAACGTGCCACATAAAAGTGAAACTGGGGAAACAGCGTGTGGCCTCAGGAAAAAGGAGGGGGGCCTCAAAACGCTGCTGGCCTCACTTTTTTCCTAACCTATGTGCCATTCTTAATGATTCACTTCATGGTTCAGCTTGCACTGCACCACTAATTAACTCTGGAGAATGTGAGAGCCGCGTGGCACCGAGATAAATTTAACTCTGGAGGTGAGCAGAATCCCCAGAACAGCAAGCAGAGGAGAAGGGTGTTCCTGGAACCAGGGGGAAGTGGGGAGTGAACACCTGGCTCCCCAAGGTGGAACTGCTCGGCAGCATTTCTGACCACAGAGAACCACCTGGGGTGAGGGAGAGCCACTCTGTAGAGCCCAAAGAGCTCAAGCTCCTCAGCATCTTGACCAAAATCCTCATAGATGAAAAGACTGCATGAAACTCCTCAAACTGCTGCCTCAGAAAGTCCTTCTTGCTCTTCCGAGCAGACAGAGTGAAGCAGGGAGGGAATTTAGGCCCACATCAAGTTTAAATGCAAGGCTTGGAATCAAGGGACTTGTTTGGGTTTAGATTCACAGATTCTTATCTCTTCAGATGTGGTAGCCTGACCTCCTGCATCATCCAGGTCATGCAATTACATTTTAAAAAAAATCTGTATTGTGTCCTCTAACTTCTATTTGGGCTATGGAGTCTTTCTGAGGAAGACATGCATTCTTGATTTGGTGAGATCAAACCATGGAGAATCCATCACATACCCTGATAAACTGTTCCAGAGTTTAATTACTCTCACTGTTAAAAATTTGTACCTTATTTCCAATTTGAATTTGTCTGGCTTCAGTTTCCAGCCATTGGACCTTGTCATGCCTTTGAGAGCTCAATTAAAGAATGCTAAAGCATCAGATACCATTTCCATCTGTCAGTGCTTAAACACAGAAACCTCAGTAGCTGATTCCCATGAGGGTTTTGGCAGGATCTGAACTACCAGCAGTAACTTTTCTGCCTGTCTTCAGAACTGACTTGGAAGCCAAGTAAAAATGGTGAATGAAATTGGTTTTCCATAATTAGGGAAAGCTGGGAAATACACAGATCCAATTAGAAAAATCTCGAATGAATCTTGATTTTATCAGAATTCACTCTTTTCTCCACTGAAATGTTTTACTGGAAGAGCTCAGCTTCAAAGGATGGCACTGAAGGTTTCATTGCACCCTGGGAGCTGAGTGTGTCGTGGAGCCCAGACCCCGTGGCACTCCCACTGGGAATGTGAGAGAGCTGGACACGTGGTGAGCCTGAAACTGCACAGAGTGATGGAAAAATGACACTGCAGATCCACTGGGAGCTGCATCACAACTGAAACAATCATCTCTGCTGTGACTGTGGTGGAAATGAAGCCAGAATCCCAGAATTACAGTTGGAAGGGACCTTAAAGATCATCTTGTTCCACCCCAACACCTTCCACTGTCCCAGGCTGCTCCAAGCCCTGTCCAACCTGGCCTTGGACATTTCCAGGGATCCAGGGGCAGCCACAGGTGCTCTGGGCACCCTGGGCTCCCCTCACAGGGGAGGATTTCTACCTAGCATCTAATCTAAATCTCTCCTCTTTTCATTTAAAACTGTTCCCCCTTGTCCTATCACTAGGTGCCTATCACTAGCTGCTCTCTTCCATCCCCAACAGCTCTGGAAATTAACCCAAACTCGTCCTGCAAGAGTGGTGGAGGGTTTTCCTTTTCCCACCTCCCTCCCTCCTCTCCCATGGAGCAAGTTTTCAACAAGAAACATGTCCAAACAATTATTGAATGCCATCACCCCCGATGCAATGGGACAGGCACTCTCCTTGGCAGCTGTCTCTCAGCAAATGGTGATATTTTCTCTCTCTAAGGAGCCACAAACAACTTTTAGACAACAAAAGCAAGTGTGGAGTGAGAGCCAGGCATGACTCAAGCCTGGATTTGAAGGCATGGTGCAGTCAGGGCCTGCTGCTGGGTGAAAACTAGATGGATGTCTGGGAAAGTGGGGACTTGTGATGGAACCAGACTCACAATCTCATTTGTGGAGCTGCCACTGTGGGCGTGATGTTTCTGAGTCTGTGAGGTTTTCAGCCTGTCAGTGGGTGATTTTATTGCCAGGGGAAGAGTTCTTGGGAGAATTTTCTTTCAAGGACAGTTCTTGTAAATAACTCTTTTCTCTTCATAACATTTCTAAGTTCTCATTACAACCTCTCTCCCAGGTGATGATTTTGTTACTTCAACCAATGGAGAGAGGGGTCAATTCCATGGACCAATGATTTGCCTTTTTAGCACAGCATGTTACAAAAAGCCTGGATGAATTGTAAATAAAGCCTTCAGATCTTTCTTCTGCCTTGAACTGGAGTGAAGCTTCTTTATTTCGTGCTGCAGATTGCGACACCTCCACCACAACTCCTGCATGTGAGAGGTTTCTCCTTTGCCACTCCAACACGCTGCTCACGAGGCAGCTGCTGGGATGAGCTGTGCTTCCTGCAGGATGGAGCTTTGCCTGCTTCAGGCAGTGGTACCATATTCTGAATTAATCTGCCACGTGGCAGGCAGACAGAGTACCTGAATGCGCCCAGAGCCCAGTGAGTTTGTCTCTCTATCACCAGAGGTATTTCCTCAGTGCAAGCAGCCTCCATCATGATCAGGGGAAAAAGGAACCAAGTTTATATGCTAGACAATTATGTATTTGCCAGCCTGTCAGTAAATTATTACTTCAACCTGAGCTATTACTTTCTCCACAGCTTTTCTTATTTAGCCTGAAAGCACAAGGTACAGTCACAAAGAACAGGACTCTCAGGTGAGACTATATGCAAGACTTCACAGCTGTATGGACTTGGATAAATACTGCAGCAAGGCGTGTTCGATTCAGCCACAGACACTTTTTGTCATGGTAAGTGTTCAGAAAATGAAAACAGGTTACAAAGGTCTATTCTCGCCTAAAAACCACTAAATGTCACCTGAGGGAGACTGATCCCGTGTCTGACATTTGCTTCTCTGAGGCCAGATCCAAAATGATGCAGGGAAGAGACTCAAGCAGGAGCTCAGAGGCATTTTGGAGGATGATAATTCATTAAGAATCCGCTGCAAAACCAGAGGCATATCTGGAAATGGAAAAGACCTCACATGTTCCCTCACCTTTCCTCTGGCCACCTCAGGATTGATCCCAAACTTTCATCTGACCACAGAAGGGAAATCCTACAAAAGGCACCTCTGTGAAGCAAGGGAACCCCGATGTTCTGCTGACCTCTGGGACACCCAGCCCACCTTTGCTGCTGCAAGCTGGTACCGCTCTCAGAGTCACATTTTCCAAGCCCACAGACAAGAAATCAGACAGCAGGAGGTCAGGCTCTTTCCCCACATCCTTCAGATCATCTGTCCCATAGATTCCTGTTACTGAGCCTATTTTTGGCCCTGTAACCTTGGCCAACATAATCTTTCTATTATCAGGAGGAAATAGCGATAGTTTTTATTGTATCTACCTGTCTTAGATTTATGGCACCCAGAAGGATGACTGTGTTTTCTATTAAGAAGTATCTTTATTTCACCATATCACTAAAAGGGAGAAGTATGCAGGTCCTGAAAGCTGTTCAGCCCAACCACCTCACACTTAATATTTTTCCTTGCTAAAAAAATGGCAGGAGTTACTGAGGCCCTAAATTAGCAAAACTCCTAAGTATAAATGTAGCTTAAAAATACACGGTTAATTTCCATTTAGATCATGGGAAATTACAGCCCAATCCCGGCAGGCACCTCCAGTTTTTTATATACACATTTATAGATATATAATTACAGGTTAGTGGGATAAGTACGCCTCGAAGCACGTGCCTGAATGCGTTGCTGAATCAAAGCTCCAACACCCTCCACACCAACCCTGCAGCAAAAACACAACAGCATTGCTGGAAACACCATTAGCAGCAAGCATGTCCCAGTAAAATGCAATTTTAATGCTAGGAAACATCCCTTGTTATCTACCCTAACCAAAGCACCAGCGCCTGCTGCATGACAAGACCTGCATTTGATCTTGCCTTCATACAAAACACCAGCTCATAAACGAGTTAGGAAACACATTTAACCGACAAGCCACGAGTTACTCTCAACAACCTCACCGATAAAATGAGCCCGTTGGAGTCTGCGATTTTGGCGTGATTATCTGCTAATTATGCTCTGTAAGCTGAGAGGGGTGGGCTTAGCAGCTCGCCGGGGGCTGCTGGCTGCCTGTCTTCCCACAAAATTCGCTCACAAGGCATCTAAAAATAACTTTATAGACAGATCTTCCTCCGGAGGGAGAGGCAGGGCAAAACAAAAGAGCGTAGACGGCTTAACCTCTTCGTGCCCAAATATCCACACGTGGAGTGAGGTAAGCAATACCCACATTAGCAGAATGGAATCCTTTGGCAGCTCCACTTCAAGGACCCAAGGCCTAAACCCTGCTGTTTTTCTCATTTCCTCCAAATTCACTTTCCTACATCCTCACATCTGTATCCTGTCCCTAGAGCATCTCGCACGTGGCCATGGCCTCTGTTCCATGAGCTGGATGCTTTCAACCCCACGTGGAGCTTTAGGGCTCTGCTACAACATACCTGCCAGCTGAGAATGGCCTGGTTTCCTGCCCAGAGGTGACAGGGTGTCCTGTCCTTGTCACCCTGGTTTGGAGGATTTTTCTAAGCCTTCTAATTTGTCTCTCATATTGGGGTTAGAATTTTTACTTTCCCACACTTTTACTATAGACAATAGCTTTGTTTTCCTGACTGTCCTTCATTGTTTACATATTTTAGGTAGGAGGGGAAAGTTGATTGACAGTTGTCTTGACCAATGTGGTTTAGGAGGTGGGATTTCATCCTCCAACCCACAGGCACCTTTGGAAATGTATAAAATTGAGTTTTGTAAATAAACTCGAGCCTTTTCTGCCTTGCTCATCACCGTGTCCCTGTGAAGTTCTTTTGTGTCGTGTTGTGGCATGTCCTGGTGGCAGCACAGGCTCTTTGCTCACACAGAAAATGTGAGCAGAGCTTGCCCAGCAGCTCTGCCCTTTCCAGCCTTCTCTGCCCTGCCTCTACTCCCCCAGCATCAGCTGCTGACTTCCACCCAGCTCTTATTTTCTGCACACCCATCCCAATTCTTTTCAAAGGCTGAGAGTCATCTCCGTCCTGGAGTACACGGGGGAAAATATGATGATGTTTATTGTCACGGGCATACCACACATGATCATTTTCACTGCCTCTCCTGATGGAGCAGATCTATCAGGAGACTGAAAGAAGCTAAGTAGATGAAACACAAGCAAAAATTTATCCACTAAGCAATTCTATTAGGTTACAGACCAAAGGAGGTTATTGATTCAAAGAGCACAGCGTGAGGGACTAAATACTTATGAGCATCAAAGCCCCAGCAGTCAATTACTGCTCACAGCCAGTGGCTGGAGCTCCACGTCAGGAAAGGATGTGTTGTTCCAGCAGCAATGATTTGGTGGAAAATGTGCTGTTAGTGCTGAATGTGATAGAGCAAATATAAGGACTAGAGACAAACGATTGTACAGGGGATGTTTAAGCTACTCAACAACCTAATTATGCTGCTGGTGAAAAGCAAGCCAGGAGGAAGCACAGAAACTCAAATACAGGCTGCACACAGCACTGGCCTTTATACAAAGGTGAAAATCACACTTTTTAACACAAAATTCATAAGAGACTAAGCTTATCCACTTCTCGGTCATGGTTTTCATTGCAAGGTCATCTCCACATTCAGCCTGGTGAATTTTTATTTTAGTCTAATGGCAGCCAGCAACATGAACAGCTGTTGGGGCTGAAGTCTCCCTGACACAGCAGGTGGGTGACATCCACAAACAATACACAGGTAAAAGCAGAATCACAAGGAGCAAAATACTGTCAGCTTCCAAAAAATAAGAGCCACTCCAGAGAAGCAATGTTAGAGGCAAACGCTGGAGCTAAACCCCAAGAAGGATCCTAAACTTTAAAAATTCTTTCATACTGCCAGGCAGACAAGATGTATTTCTTTAAAGGCTTCATTTTTGGAGGTTGCTGAAAAGGAAATGAAGACTTTTGCACATCTTGTTCCCCTCTTCTGTCTTTTAAGCCAGAATGAAGTCATGAGCCAGGCCTATTATGTATTAAACCAAAAAAACACGCTTGCAAGTCTCCTGATGTTTGCCCATCATTATGTTTCCACTCCTAGATAAGGCTAAGCTCCAAAAGGACCTCAGTTCTGCTGAGGGAAATGCACAATATTGCTGGCAGAATTGAAGGACCGCTTCCCTTTTTCCTCAGTAATCCCCCCTCTCTGTATAGCTCCTCTGTGGATAGATTAAATTATTTCTTAAAGCTAGTTTTTCTTCCAGCAGTGTCACCACTGTTTTCCACTAGAAGCAAACGCACATAAACACGAGTTCCATGAGTTCAAGCTGATTTAACAAATCCCCCTGTTCTCCAATCCCATTATTCCTCAGCCAGGATGGCTAACATCAGCTTCCAGGAGTCACAAGAAGTTGCCCCCTCCCCACAGTGTGGGACCCACCAGGGGCTTTGTTTTCAAAGTGTGTGGTTTGTATTCTTTTTTAATCCTCAACTGCTAAAAATGAATTGAGGAACTAGGACGGCTGCTGGAGGCTGTGGTGAGGTGGTGATTTAGAAGGGTTTATGAAGTCAGGCACCCAGCCTTTTACAGAAAACATTGTGTTCCACAGAGACATTTTAAAATAATGGCCTAGGATAGGATACAGATCTAATATTTTCTCATGTAAATTGCTTTCCTTCACCCTTTCTTTATTCTGTCGGCTGATGCCAAGGATTAAAAGTGTCAGCATGTGGAAATCATGCAGACAAGAAACCATTTCCACCCAACCTGCAGATCATCAGGTTGGGATGATCTTATTCTGTGAGCTGAGAGACAGAAAGCAGTGGGTGCTCCATGACCTGAGCTGTTTGCAACACCAAATGTCACAAAGAAAGAGCCAGCTTCTGTGACGATGTGGGATTGATTTGGGGATTATTGGTATTCAAACCCCTCCAAACCCCTTTCCCAGCCAGCTGGTTTGGAGCAGGGGTGTGGGCTGCTGTGTGTCTCCAGTCCAGCGTGGACACACACAGAGCCACACAGAACCAGCCTGTGTCCTCCTGGACCCTGTCCTGCCCCATTCCAGGCTGTGGGAATGCATTTGCACCTCCAGAGAGGGGAGCAGGGACACAATTCCTGCTGTCACACACGCCTTGCACGGCTGGACATAACACAAATCTGCCCCAGGAGCCTGAGCAGGAGCTAATTCTCTGCGCAAACATCCTACTGGAAAAGGAAAACCCCTGGTGCACACAGCGGAGCTGCACTTTCACCTGCAGCTCCCCCAGCCCTGCAGAGCTTTCTCTTTGCACCCTGCTGCCCAGCAGAATTCCATTTCTGTGCCACACCAAGAGGAGGAGAGGACAAGGCACCATCACCTCGCTGCTCTCTTGCTTGCAGGTTTTGCAGTGGGCATACCTACCAATTCTTTCTTTTTTTTTTTTTTTTTTTTTTTTTTTTTAAAAAAAAAAAAAGGCTTAAAAGCCAGGGTTGTAAAGGCTTTGTGGGGTATAAAACACGTCAGGTCATGAGTTTTTTAAAACCATCCATTTTCTGCCCAGTGGAGGGGTGTGAGTGCTGAATCACAGACATGGCAAATTAGAAAAACAACAGATTTTGTTGAGAGCAAAATGTTTAATCTGAATGCTTGCTCAGAACCAGCCCAGGCTTAACTGTAGGGTTGCCGTGATCTAGGCAGGACTCCCACACACTTCAAGAAGCTCGAGATTTAGAGCAAAGCTAACCTGCATGGGCTGGATGTTCTTACCACATATAAAATATCCTGAGGTGTAAGACCCACCAAGGACTTGCTGAAGTCCAGGACACCACCAGCCATGCCTGAGGCTGGCCATGAGGCCCATGCCCACACCCAAGAGTGCCAGGCAGCCGCTGAAACTGAATTTGTCACAGCCTGTTACTATCAGAAATGTCACTCTCCCCGAGAACCTCCGAGGTTCAAGATTAATTTTGCATCATAAATACTTTGTTCACACCTTCTGAATTGATCAAATTGAATATTTTAGGAACTCTGTAAAAATTCTTCTCATGGGAAAGTGGGCGATCAGGATAAAGGAGACAACTTGTACATCTTTCATTAACCCCCTAACATGGTTCTGGGTCCCAGCTGGTTTGATACCACCCCTTTCCACGTGTTTCCTGCCACAGCCTGGCTGAGCACAATGTGCATGAGCATCCTGACATCACCAAAGCATTCCTCACCCACATTTCAGGAGTCTGCAACGTGCCAAGTCAATTATCCTCCTGCTGGCAGTTTCACAGCATCTGGACCTCGGACTGCACTTGATTTTCTCCACTGTTTCACTCGCCCATCGACATCCAAAGTCCTCCTTCCCTCAAAACTAGTGTTTCACTTTATTGAAAAAGACAGAATCAACCTACTGATGGTTTGGTACCAGTTCCACAGAACAATCCACTACGTGTACGAATTTATACTTCCATTAATCAATACTTACTCATAGATGAAATGAAGGAGCAGCTGTCTGGGCACATATGTTTAGCATCAGTTCATGACTATAAGCTAAATATACCTCCCATGGCTCCCAAAACCTCAAACAAAGAGCTGCTGTTCACTTGAGATGCACAGCCAGGGTCAGGTAAAGGTTATGAGTTATCCCTATCTCAAGGTTACTTACACAGAACATAAACTCCAGGATCAAGTTGCAGAGTCAGCAGCAATTGCTCACTCAAAGTCAATCACCTTCGGCAGAGACCAAGCAAAAGCAGAGGCCTTTGGGTCTGCCCAGCTTCCAGGAGTGAACTCTGCTGTTATCAGCTTTCCTTCTCCAGGGAGCCTCCTTGGATGTCAGGGCTCCTACTGCCAGCCCTGTGCAGCAGATTCCAAACAGCATCACTCGTAACATTTCTTGGCATGCTTTGGAGAGACTTCAAATTCAGCAGAGCAGGAGAAGCGAGGTGAGGTGGGGATGAGAGGTGTCAGAGGGCTGTGTGAGGGTCTGACTGCCCAGACATGGAGCAAGCTGTTATTTCACCCCACTGTTGTGGGGCACAAGGACCACAGTGCACAGAACTGCTCTGGTACACTCATTTAAAAACCAGCACGCCACAAGGTGTGCTCAGCTCATCCTTCACCCCAAAGGTTGGGTAATGAATGATGTTGTCTTTCTGAAGGACAGCCAGGAAACCCAACAGACCAAGCTGTCTGTGATTTTTAATATGTATTTAAGAAAACACATAGCCTAATAATCAGGTAGGATAAAAGGATAAAAGATATGGACCACTGTTATATCTTAAATCTGTTCACTCAGTGAGGCAAATACTGAGATTTCAACTTGCAGGTCCATTTTTCAAACAAAAGCCTTCCCCTTAGGAATATCCACCAAGATCTTGCTTGCTTTAAAGGCATTTCTTCTGAAGTACAGGCTTGAATGCACTGTCCAGATTCACAGTTCAAGCATCTGATGCGCTGCTCAGTATTTTGAGGAAGATCATCCATCCTAAAATTGAAGAGCCAAACTGCTCACACCCTCACAAGAGAGCAAAGCACACATTTGGAAGAAGCCCCACTCCCATCTGCCTGCATTCTGCTAGCAGCATGAAGCCTTGATGAATTCCTAGCCTGCAGCACAGGAGAATTGCAAGACTCAGGTCTGCATCACCTGCTCTGAAAATCTATCAAAGCTTTGAATAAACACCAAGTATTGTTGTTGCACGACTGGCACAGATTCCCCAGGGAGGTTGTGGGTGTCCTGGGAACAGGTGAGACCCAGACTCTGAGCAAGATGGAGATGTCCCTGCTCATTGCAAGGGAACTGGAATGAGATGACCATTAAGGTCTCTTCCAACACAAACTCTTCTGGGATTCCAAGGTACTTTCCTGTTGTAGCAGCTCTCTTGTTAGAGGGTAGAAATGAGCCAAGACACAGATTTCTTGTTTATCACAGCATGAAAAGGCTCCTGGTTCATTCCTTTCTACATCCTGACTCCAACTATTCACTGACTGCCTGCAGCAGCTCCTGCTGTAGGGTTCCCTTGCAGTCTCTGACTGCAGGGATCAGTGTGCAGGCTGTGAGTGCAGCTTTTACCCAGCCAGACTCTGACTGCAGGCTCCAACAACAGCTCTAACTGCAGGCCCAGGCTGAGCTCACAGCAGGGATTCTCCCTACCCAGGATCCTTCTTCTTCATCATTCCCTCTTCCTCAAGGTTCCTCCTCCCTCCTTCATGATCCTCCTCACAGCTAACCCACTCCCTGTTATCACACTTCTCCTTATTGGATATAGCTGTCACTCATGAGGGCTGAGGCTGTGTTGGGTAATTAACAGAGCTGTAACTTATCAGGGACAAGGTCACCTGTATTCCCTTCTCCTACACTTTCCCTCTGCTCCCAGCCAGCCTGTGGGACTCTCCACATCCCACATTTTCCATGTCAAAGGGAGAAACCTTTACTCCCTTGCTAGATTACTCTTCTTTGCTTAAATAAACACTCATCAGCTTTCATGTGGTCGTAGGACCTGCTCAACAACATCCCTGCTGCTCCAGGCAGCCTGGAGCACCCCCAGCTGTCCCTGGCTCCCTCCCAATGTCAGGAGCAGAGAAGGGGAGCAGCTCCTGCTACTGCAGAGTTTCATCCTGCATGGAAAACCAAAGCTTGGAGCCCCTGCACCCAATCCTGCACCTGCCAAAGGCTTTGTGTCCCGGGCCTGAGGAGCACATCCCAGCAAAGGCTGGAGGAGCCTTCACCTGCCCCATGTATTGCATTTCCCTTTTATTCTGTCCCTCCCTTTTTCACAGCGGTAGGTGGGAAAACAGAAGAAAAATCTCACATTGACATCAGAAGCCATCAATCATCTGAAAAAAAACCAGATGAATAATAGAACAAAAAGGAGAAAGGGAAAGGGAAAAGGGTCAAGGCTGGTCCTCCAGTATGAAAATGCCTGTCCTGGTGAAATATACTGTAAATTAGTCTGAGACAAGGGAATTCTGAGCCAGCAGGATCTCCAAAGCTCACTTAATATCAACTGCAGAAACATTACGCTAATGGATTTTTAAATATGATTTACAGGATGCTCTGTCTGGGAGCATCGAGTGGACAGAGGGAAATGCAGGGCTGACCTGGCATGAGTGATGTGCTTTGGGGAGGCAGGTGCTGCCTCCCTGCTGCAGGAGGAGAAGTTGGGGAGCAAAGAAAGAAGAATTTTGAGGGCAGCACAGCTGGAAGGTGGGTGGCCAGCCCTGTACTTTGGAAATGCCATTGGAAGTGCCCAGTTTGCAAATCAGAGCAGAGGGGATTTAGGCACAATGAACACAGTTTGAATATTTGGAAACTGCACCCTACGGAGATTTAATGAGCAGGACCCCACACACAGCCTAACTTCAAGGGACAAAATCCTAAACTTCTTTTGGGGTGTATGAGATTGAACGAGACACTTCTATGCAGGGATACAATTGTGCATGTGCTTCTGTGCTCCCTGAAAAAAAAAAAACCAAAAAAACCCAGCTTTTCTCCAGGACAAAACCTCCTAAATACATTAAACATCTCTATCAGGATGAATCTCAAGTAGTTTAAAAGGGGAAGACGAAGCCCATCCACAGACTCCTTTGAAAATGCTTCTCCATAGGCTGAATCCCCCCACAGAGATGGAGGAAAATCCCCTCACAGGGATGGAGGAAAATCCCCTCCCAGCAGCGCAGGCTGTTCCTTCATCAGCACTGGCAGAGATTTTTGGATGGAGAGCAAAGAAGCCACGACAAGAGCCCAGCCCGTGGTGGTGCAGGACTTGCCAGCAGAGCAGTGCAGAGTGAGGGTGTCCAGCCCTCTGTCCCCCCATGCCAAGGACAAACCAGTGGCTCTGACTGGGGAGGGACAGCCCCAGCAAAGCCCTTGAGCCAACACTTCAGTTTCAATGAGTTAGGAACTGCCCCTGGCCAACAAAGCACACCTGGGAAGAAGAGGAGACTGGCAAGAGTTTGGAATTAAACACTGACCAACACGGCCGGGATGCTGGCATTCCAGTAATTTTCACCTGCACAGACTTCTTTTTTTATTAGCTCATTTCTTTAATTAAAATGTCCTTTTAGAGAAAAAATAAATAGTGGCTCAGCTTCATGCTCTGTTTCTAATCTGGGTCCATTAAGAGGGTAACCAAATAAAACAAACACAAATAACAAACCTCTATAACAATCTCCTATAGCATCATCATGTGATTCTGGCAATGTATTTCAAATTATTAACAACTCTTAGCAGCTCTATTCATCATCATCTTCAGCGTCAAGATACCTCAAGAGTCAAGCAAGCTTTTAATGAGCCCTCAGACTGAAAGAGGAAAGGAAATATATATCCAGTGCATAGTGCTTTAATGATCACCTAATTCCTTTTATTGTATCTCCTGTTATGATTTATGAATTAGGCAGAAAGAGCAGAGACATTTGAAAAACACTCGTGTACACAATATCCAGAAGAAGACAAACTTGCATTTATATAGATTGACTACATATGTCTGGATTTTATATATAACACTGGAGATTCGTGCTGACGTTTGTTTTTCCTTATAAGCCCAAGATGTTCTCACTGCACAAGTCGCTGTGTAATTATGGATTTGTCATATTGATTTAAACTCCTACAGCCCACGGGCTTGCCTGCTGGCCTTTGTGTTTTGTACCAACACAAAGAAAACAGCTCAGAAAGGTGGTTCTTTAGCTCCAGGGGTATTAATGAGCTGTTCCTTAGGGGCTCTGCCTCTGTCCCTCACTGACCTCAGCTCACGCCCCCCCAGTGAAATGACTTCCATCTGTTGGCAGCACAGGGGACAAGAGGTGCTGGACGTTTCACAAATGCAGGTGACCCCTCTGACCCTCTCGGTGTAAGCGCTTAAAACTTGCTCTCACTTTTTATTTACCCTGCAGTCATATCCCATGAATAAAGGGGAACAATTTCCTTTCTGAAGGAATGACTACCCTCGGCTAGGTGGATATTCCCTGCAGATGCCTCTTGCAGGGCTTAAGGAGTGATTGGTGATTTCTCAGTGTCCTTCTGGAGACCCTGCAAAGAGCCTGGAGCTGCAGTGCAGCACCGCACTGGGCTCTGTGGAACACCACGGCTCGGGAATCCATCACAGGGAATAAAACAAAGAGCCAAAGCCTGAGCTCGACACACGTCTGAAATGAAACCTTCCCTTTGTAAAGAATAGCAGAGGCTGAAGCTTTGTGGACACTCTGGAATACAGGGAATAGGTGTGTGGTGTTACACCTTGCAGGGCAGGAGCTGGGTGGAGGGCAGGGGGAAGCCCAGGGGTGTGCATGCTGTCCAGAAAGCTGATCCCTTGGCCAGGAAATCTGCCCCTGTGTCCTCATGACTCAGGGAGAGCAAAGGCAGGGGAATGGACACCCCCAAGATGCCTCTGGAGAGACTTTCCCCGACAAAATGTGGCTCCCAAAACCTACAGACAAACCCAGCACCTGCACAAGCTCCCTCAGCCACTCACATCCAGTGCCACCCCAGCCTCCAGGTGGGGACAGGGTGGAGTCTCTTTCCAGCGTTAGCAGGGCTGACACAAAACATCTGTGGCTTGTTTTGAATGTTCCCTCTCCTGGACTGGCAGGGGTCAGTGCTCACGTGGGGATGGGAAGAGGAACAGGGACCCCAAGCCCGTGGCCACCCTGTGCCAGGGACCAGCAGCAGCTGCTGAGGGAGCGTGCAGAGAGAAACACCTCGGACTGCACACACAGAAACTGCCCCACTGCACCCTCCCCTGCCTTTGAGCCCTTGCTTCCGTGTCCTGTGCCCTCCTGGCAAACCTCCTTCACTCCTGGCTTCACTTCCACGGCCATTCCAGTCATCCTGGTGCATCCTAAAGCTGAGAAATGCACACGTCAAATCAAGGGACCCTTTGATTTTTTGGAGCATGGTCACGAGCACACCCAGCCCTGGGCAGAGTGGCAGCAGCACAAGCCTTGGGCAGTGGCCCTTGCCTTCTGAGCTGCTTGTTTTGGGGCTGAAACTGCACAATCTGCACTTTGGTCACCAAACATTTGGTCTCCAGAGGACAGTCAGCTCAGCCGGCCCAGCTGTTGCCTAACAGAAGGGAAAAAAACTTGCTACAGAGCTAAAGTGGAAAGATAAAAAAGCAATTCTTCAATGAAAGCTTTCAGGT
This sequence comes from Hylia prasina, assembly GCA_013397195.1. Lineage (NCBI taxonomy): Eukaryota > Metazoa > Chordata > Aves > Passeriformes > Sylviidae > Hylia > Hylia prasina. The sequence goes on along the minus strand of VYXD01003429.1, from coordinate 102,883 downwards.
GCACAAGATGTGGCATTGCACACTCATGATGCAGGATTTCTATATTTTTTATAAGGTTAATTAATTAGTATATCTAGCTGGTACATCCAGTAGGAAATCAGTTATCCCAGTAACCCTTGGATCTGGGTCCAGGGGCTTCTTTGCCCTATTTATTTGTTATGTCTTAGGTTCTGGTAGAAAATAAGATGTCCTTGTCAGGAATTCTCCTCTTAAAAATAAGACTAAACGGAATTTCAAGAATGTGTTAGCACATGTTTGTGAAATTGTTGGAGAGGGCAGGAAAAATGCGAGAAGCTGCCCAAATATACAGTAAAAATCTACATGGCTACAAATATATGAAAAATATACAAAAAAGCTAAAAAATCTTTAGGCATCACAGTCCTTTGTCATCAGATCACAGGAGACAGATTTGGGTATTCAGAGTGGGCAGGTGGACATGGCAGACCAGAAAACCAACAAAACCCATTTCTACAACAGAATCCCAGAGTTTGGGTTGGGTTGGAAGAGACCTTAAAGCTCATCTCATTCCAGCCTGCTGCCATGGGCAGGGACACCTTCCACCAAACCATTTTATGGAGATTACTATTTGCCACTACCTTCTTAATGGAGTTTATCCTTTCAGCTCCAATATTAATTTCCCAGTTGGAAAAACTGCTGGACAGTTTCACCAACAAACACTTCTCCAGGTCACTGAAGTACTCGTTGAGCAGCTGCTGTCAGAGGGACATAAAACCCTCATGATGACCACAGGGACTGGAATCCCTCCAGGGCAGGTTGTGGTGATTCTCCCACAAGCTGGATTCTCCCCAAGTGATGTCAGCTTGAAGATGATAAATGAAATTGCCTCTCATCCCAAACACCCAACAAATTGAACCCAGTTTCATTACTACATAAGCTCCATATCTGTCATGTTTTTCCAATGGCCTGGACATAACAGCAAATGTCCCTTCATCTTTACTTTCCAAATGCCAGCTCCAGCAGAAGGGTCTAGAATGGTTTGTTCCTCTCCCACCAAGCACTATAATTCCTCCAAAATTCAGTGCAGCACCTTCATAAGTGGAGTTGTACTCTTCTTATCAGGAAGAACCTGCCCACCACTAAAATTTGTTATAGCTTCAAGCCTAAAGGAACACTTTGAAGTGCTTTATGTGGGTGATTTTTATCTGTGCCCTGCTCTGGTACCTGGCAATGAGGGAGATATTTCCCACTGCTTCCATTCCTTCTGTTTTACCAGGTGTTTTTTCACAGTGAGATTCCCCCGCTGCAAATATTCCCTGAAAGCAGTAAAAATATAAATAAAAATACAGACTTTGCTGATTGTGCAGGAATCAACCAACACCTGAAACACCCCTGAAGTAACAGGTGCATCTAGAAAACCCACCCCAAACTGGAGCTCTTTGAGACAGACACATCATCTGGATGGAGTGAGATTCTGATCCCTTGGAATGATCCCTTGGAAAGCACCAAGGAAAATCAGTAGGACTGTTCAAAGTGATCAGTTATCCTGGCATTGCTCTCACGTGAAAAATCTGGGAAGATATATTGATGCCTGGTAATCAGCCAATTCAATGAAATTCTGTTCAAGAGAAGAGGCACACGGAGTGCTGTAACTATCACAGCATCCCTCTGATGGTCAAGCATAATTCAAGACATGTGAAGTAAATGATAGAAGCAAAATTAATGCCACCATCAGCTGGTTCCTGAGATGAAAAAGACACCTATGGGGAAATTAAAACCATCCTTCACATCACTGACAAAACAGAGTTTCAGCAGCCATTGGTTGTGCTTTTTACAGGCTGCTCAAAGCATCCAGCACATCCCTCTCTGTCATTAGATAAAGGAGCTCCAGAGCATCTCACCAAATTCACTGTGATTTTATCATAAACAGGGCCCATCCCCAGGAGGAGCAGCAGTGAACAAGTGGGCTTGTACTGGGGGGAAGTGACACACACATTCTGCCACCAAGCCCCTGCAGCGTGTACAGCAAATTTATCCTCCAGCAACCCTGGATAAAGTGGGAGCAGCTGGTGATTGCCCTGGCAGACACCTATTAACCTACATCATACACAGCAATGACAGCCATAGCTCATTGCTACAACCCTCAGGAGCAGCAGTGTCCAAAAGGAAAAGAGAAAAAAAAAAATGAAGGCTCTTGATGAGTATGGGCTACCCTCGAGCGTGGTGAAAACAGGTGTGTGTGCATGTGGATGCAAGCTGTCAATACATTAAAGGAACTGATGACTTTGATTATATGAGACCACAGACACCAGGCCAAAGAGGCAGTCCCCAAAAAATCCAGAGATCATTAGGAACAGCTTCCATAGCTGCGGCCTCCCTCCTGAAAACGCGAAATAACTCTGGAGTCTCAAATTATTTAAGGGTTTGATGAAAAGTTTGATTTTTTTTCCCTTAGCAATTTATGGATATGAATCATGGGGAAAGAATGCTGCTGACGGGGAGAAAAAACTGAAGCCTTAGTGATGTGGTCCTGACATATCTTTTAGATTGAAAGGAAGATGAATGCTGATGCTAGAAATATTACTGGAGAACAAGCAGGCTCTGCTGTCAGAAATCAATAGATACAGACTTATGTACTTTGGTCACATCAGACACTGAGATGAAAATAAACCTCAAGAAAGTGATTACAGGGTGGGGAAAGCAGGGGATCACTGTGGAAGGAAATGAGCAGTGGGAAGATGGAGGGGACAGCACTGCAAGGGATGTCCACATACAGGGAAAAGGACCCTGCTTTGCTCAGGTGCCACAGTGCAGCACTGAGACAACCAGGAAAGAGACAGTAGTGGCTGGGAGGGGTAGGAAGGCAGAGCAGAGAGAGCAAGCAAGCAAGGTGAGAAAAGGAAATGTTGCAACATGAGCTGTGTCCACTTAAAACAAGATTTTTGGGCTTTATCCCGTGTGTGGTGGGTTGAGTGCCCACTAGAATTATTTACTCTTTTTCTGCTGTGAGATAGGATTAGGAGAAGAGAAAAGCAGGCTCAAACTTTTAAGGGTATAAAGAAAGCTTTATTAACAAAACTATAAGAAAGAGAAAAAATTAATAAGAATTAGAATAAAGCTCTTGGAACACTTCTCCTCTCCCCAAAACCTTTTTTTCTTTCCCACTGACAACATACAAAACCTGGGACTTAGGTCAGCTGACCACCTCTAAAAGCTGCTAGCAGCTTCTCTTAGAAAATCACTTCCTTCTTCCCTTTTCACTAAATGTCAATCAATGCAAAACCAGCACACCATGTAAATTTTTTCTTTAACCCTTTCCAGAGGACCATCATAACCTTTTCCTTTCCATAAATTCATAAGAAACGCGGGGGGAAAAAACAAAGGTTTTAATTCTGTATGTTCCTTCCAGACCCCTGCTAGGACCAGCGTTGTGGGAAGCATCAAGTACCTACTTGCCTAAAATCCACCCTCTGTTGGGAAGCTCTGAAGCACCAAAATATTTTGACAAGAATCCAAATCATTTTCACGACAAAGGAAAACAAGAAGCGATTTGCAAGGCTGAGGGTGTGGAATTAGAAGATGCATGCACAGAACACACACCTCAGGTTGACTGAGCTGGTGTATCTCCTGCAGAAGGTGATTTCTGGAGCTCCCCTGGGAAGCTGGAGATTACTGATAAGACACTGAGTCTGAGCCACACTTTGTTACATCAGCCACTCATTCCAGACAAGTCTGAAGAAGTTGACTCTAAAATTTGTGTAGTCAAGGTCCGTTTTGGTCTTTCCAAATGCTTAGGGACGAGCTTTGCAAGCACCAAGAATAGCTGTAAGCACTGATAGTTTCTCCAAGGTACACAGCTGAGCTCTAACACTCCTCCTCTGCACAAAACCCAAACAGAACCATCCCCCTGGGCTGCTGTTCAGCTCTGCACGCTGCTTCACCCCTGAAAACCATCCTGAAGTGGTGCTCACAATCTAATCAAACTGCAGATAATGCCTCAGACTTCACTGGGATCAATTCCCATTTCTTCTGGCTAGAGTGTGTGCAAATAACACCCGTTTCTTAAGTCAAGGAAATAATTCAAGGTAAGACTGAGCCAAGTCCCAAGCCAGCAGGTCAGGGAGGGGATGCCTGTTTCCACAGGGCCTTTGGTCTTTGCTGCTTGACCTCGCTTTTGGCAACCTTGGGAGGTCAGGGAAGTTGTCTGGGGAGCCCCAGAGCCTATTGATCCCTCACGGGGGGCAGGCCATGGGCATTGCCATGGTAATGGCAGACCCCCAAGGCTTGTTAGGTGTTCCAGCCTCTGAGATGTGCAGGGGCAAGGGCACGCCTGGCTTCTCTGGAGGCCAACAACCTGCCAATCAGTTCCACCCCATGAAAACGAAGGTGAATGTGAGGAGACCTCGCCACCTGTATTGCAATCTGCAGCTGTATTGAAATTTTCCTGGCAGGGCTGGAAATTTTAATGTTTAATTTGCTTGAACTAATGTGTCACAAAATTCCCATCTACACCGAAAATTCTAATGAACCTCTGGGTGGACGGAGAGACCTCCAAACTTTGATCCTTTTCATCGCTGTATTTTAAAACAAGCAGCTCCTTAAGAAGGTTAAGGAAGCAATAATAAAGACTTTTTAGTGTGCATACATGATCATTCCATACTGATGCACTTCAGCTTTAATAATATTGTATTAAATTTTATTGTAACCTCGCTGACATTTACTGCAAGGGAAAGTGCGTGAGTTTAACAGCCTTATAAAATACAGCCCAGTAATGTACCTATAAAGCATAATATTTCTATACCAATGATGAGCTATTGCAATTGCATCCAATTTAGTGGCTCATTATTAACGAGAGCAATCACCTTCTCAGTCACATGCTCTGAAACACAGCCTGGTGTGTCGGTGCCATTTCACATTTTTTACAAGGCAGCTGCTCCAATTTCACTCGGAGGCACAAAGATCTGAAATTCCCTTCTCGTTACAAATTGGCTGCAAAACGCACCTGATGATGAAGAGGTGAGTCCTCGTGCACATCACCATGACTCAAGTTTATTCAGAGGAGGAAAAATGGTTTGCACCACCTGAGATTGGGGTCGTTTAGGCTGATGTGCCTCTCTCCCACTCCCAAAGATAACCTTTCACTAAAAACCCCTTCTGGTACCACAGACTGGACTTTGGAGGAATTCAAATTGGACTTTGGAGGAATTTAAGTTGGACTTTGGTGGAATTTAAGCTGGATTTTGGTGGAATTTAGCACCTCCTTTCACAAAAGCACATCTGAAAGTCCCTGCATCCACAACCGCTCGTTCCTACAAAATTCTCCAGATCTCTGTCTGGCCTGTTCCTTTTCTAACAGGAGTTCCCAGGTATTCCCAGGCTGTTCTGATGGGCCAGGACCTGCTTGGATTCAGAGACCTGGAGAAAAAAAAAAAAAAGATAAATAGTTTAACTGTCCTTATAATCCCAAAAGAGGGCTCCAAAGCAAGTCCTTTGCATCTTTCCCAAAGGCACTGAGGACCAGGTGATGCTTGAAGTCAGAACAGTTGTTCTAATTAAAGAAAAGATGGACAAGGACACAAATTTCAGCACAAGCAACAGGCTTATAATAAGCATAACTTCTCTTTTCTTCAACAAGCCTTTCAAAGCTGAGCAAAACTTGATGCTTTCACTGTCGAGCTGCAGATTTGCATCACTCAAAGACCAAATCCTGGTGCTTCCTGAAGGGCACCACTTTAAAACAGGCAGAAGGGGAACTCATCCACACCTAACACACCCACAGGCTTCGTGACTGTGGATTCCACACCTCCTTCAGCTGCACTGAGACAAAGCACAACAAAAAGACAATAGGACAAGACCCTGCAAGATGTGAGGGGTGCCCCTGGCGTGACCCAAGTTCAGAATGGGAAAATCCCAGGGCGGTGGAGTCCTCAGGAGCGGCTGGGGGATTTTCTGAGCTGTCAGGGTGACACAGCCTCAAAGCCATCAGCTGCTGCTCAGCAGGACGAGACAAACACAGCTGGTACCTGGGAGAGATTAATTCAAGGAGTCATCTTGGCTGGAAAGACAGGCAAAGATTTGGAGATGCTGCGTATGTGGTGTAAAGAAAATAAGTAGTTCATTTTCTTCGAGCATTAAGCTGTAATGGCTGTCAAGGGGGATTACCAATATTGTTATGCCAGTGTCAGCACATGTTGTAGAGCAGCTATATTTTGAATTTCCATACTTGCTTAATTTAATGTTCAGATAATCTGGCAAATGAAAGACGAGGCTCAAAGGCTCTTCCCCCCCCCCACCCCAACTCTCTTTAAAAAAATCATTCTATTAAGAATGTTAAATTCTTGGGAGCAAGAGCTGGCGTACATGGAGGGCACATACTAATCTCATTTATGCTGAGATTTGCTTTCTGTTAAGCAACAGAAAAATAGCTAATCAAGCATAATTCAATAATACATCATCTGCAGATGCAAAGGCTCAGAAGATTGGTATGGAGCTTTGCCCATTTACATGAACTGATGATCTAGGCCAGGTGCAATTAATTGCACGTGGGGTGTGGGTGCACACCTCAAAACCTCCTCTGATGGCTCCTCCTCAGCTCTGGGCTCACTGGAATCTGGGACAGCTGCCAGCACGTGCCTGAAGAGGATCTGAGCTTCTCTCCATGTGTCATTGGTATGTGGCAGCCAGGAGAGCCCAGAACCTCCCTGGGCAGGGAGCACTGGCCCAGCTGCCACTGTCCCCGCAGTGCCACCAGAGACACTCAGTGAGTGCAACCCTACGCTCCTTGGAGCTGCCTGGAGGAAGCAGTTTTGTTTCCTGGACAATTTTGACACTCCTTTTCTTTGTTTCATTCCGATTCAAGCAAAGACGAAAAGTGTTTGAAATTCCCTACCCGAGAGAACAGAGTTGTATCCAGGGAGAGCTGCTGGGTACTGGAGACAGACTCCCTGTGAGAGACACTGTGCCAAGAACTGACAAAGAGGTTCCTTTAAGCCTCTGAAACCAAAAACATCCTCACTGAACAGTCTGTTTGGCAAGCTGGCAAATTCTATCCTCTAAATACTTTTTCGGTGTTACTATTATGCAACTTCATAGATCACAATGTCACACAACAGGGCAAAAGCCCCATATTTCAGACTGACTTACAGGAGTCCAGGTTACACCTCTTGCCGATGCTTCCTCTGACTAATATCTGATATATAGGGGGGAAAAAAAAAAAAAAAACCACAAAATACATTTTGGGAGGTTGGTGATTTTGGAATGTAAAACGTAGGAATGCTAACAAAGAGCAGCAGAGAGTGCTGTGCATGAGAGCCATAGGTAGGCACACCAAGTGAAACCCACACAAACAGCAGAGAGGCCAAGAGATATTTCTCTTTGTTCTCCAATCCCCTGTTTTGTTGTTAAGGCTCGATGCTAATTTCCATGGAATTGCTACAGCACATTTGTAAACACACATGAAACGCAGCCAGCTCTGCAGTCGCTGCTGTCTTGGACTATTAAGTACAATATTTAGCTCAGCCAGATGCCACCAGAAGTTCACCAAGGCCATAAAACAAGCTTGATCACATATTTTCGAAAATGAGGACGTGAAGCCATTCTGGAAGAGTTTACATGTATGTTTGTGTATTTGTTTCCTTCCTTCTGGCAAATTCCCTCCCGAGGCAGCGAGATGAAGCCCAAGGGAGGAAGAGTTTGTGTTCAGTCACCTCTCAGCAGCACCCTTCTGAAGGAGGATTGTCATGAGGCCCCTTAGCCAGAGCACAGATGCTGCTGATGGCACAGAGGACTCCACAAGATGCTGCTGTCGCTTTTGGTGGCCCACAAGGGAAAATGGGACCCTCTGCTCTCTGCTGGGTGCACACCCCAAGGGTGGCTGGCTCCAGAGCACTGCAGAGGCAGCTCTGCTGCTTTCCAAGGTGCTACAACCCCAGTGCCCAGACACAGCACAATTCAAGCCTTTCTCTGCCATTAAAGAAGTTGGAAGGGGCTCTGCAGAGGAGAGATAATGCCACGAGTTCCATCCTCAAAAAACTTCACAAAAGCAGCTTGCAGACCTGAGCACCTCGGTAAGGGGCCTGATGGGGTGGAGACATTCCTTGTGCAAAGCTTGTCTGAGGACAACAGAAGGACAGCACTGGATTCTCTTCTCTCTGTATCTGCTTTGAGGCTCTGCACACCTTCAGTCCTGTGCTGCTGCTTTCCCTGTTGATCCGAACCCAAGAGTTTGCACCATCAGTTATCTGGCAGCAAAACAGGGCAGGAAGAGGAAAGCAAAGGGCATGGAATTATCATTACAAATGGGTCCTTGAGCAAAAACAAAAGAGGTGGCCAAGGGAGAGGAGTGCAGCACCTGGCTGGACCTCTTTTGTCTCTGGGAGTTTCTCTGGGAGGGGAAGATATGGTGAGTTTTGGGGGCAGGTAAAGGACGGGGCTGGGGGCAGCTGCTCTCACGCTTGGCATCGGAAGGAGCAGGGTCAGGCTGTGCTGACTGTGGGGAGAATTCACTGTCACCACTGCAGCCCATCCCTGGGGACCAGCCACCATCTGCTCGTGTGCCCAGGAACCCTGAGCTCACCCTTTCCTGCCCTGCTGCCCCTCCCTGCTGCTCCTCCAGCACTGCTCTGGGGCTGCGCTGGAGCCCCGGCCCTGCTGGGACATCCCGCAGCTCCAGGGATCCCCACGGAGCTTCTGATCCGTCTGATCCATCCCATCCACCAATCCAGGACCCCTGCTCATCCCTGCCGTTCCAGATATCCCCACAGAACTTCTGATATGTCTGATACATCCCATCCACCAGCCCAGGGTCTCTGCTCATCCCTGCCTTTCCAGCTAGCAGCACAGGGCTTCTGATCCATCCCATCCACCAATCCAGGACCCCTGCTCATCCCTGCCGTTCCAGATATCCCCACAGAACTTCTGATATGTCTGATACATCCCATCCACCAGCCCAGGATTCCTGCTCATTCCTGCTGTTCCAGCTACCCCCACAAATCCTCTGATCCATCTGATACATCCCATCCACCAACCTGGGATCTCTGCTCACCCCTGCCTTTCCAGCTACCCCCACAGAGCTTCTCATAGATCCCATCCACCAGCCTGGGATCCCTGCTCATCCTTGCCATTCCAGTCCTGCAGGGCACTGGGATCAGACTGCCCCGGGGTTTTGGGAAGCCAAGCCTCTTCTCCATCCCTTCCCATCTCGGCCGAGAAGGTCATCACGAGGTTCCTGGTTCTGTTTTGTTGTTTGTGCCATAATTATTGTTGTTTGGTTACACACACTAGTACAGAACTGTTACTCCTACCCCTCATGTCCTTGCCTGACAACCCCCTTAATTTCAAAATCACAATCACTAAGAGGGAGGAGGTTTACGTTCTCCATTCCAAGGGAGGCTCCTGCCTCCCCCAGCACAAACCAGCCTTCCCTTTCAAACCAGGACACCCTCCCATGGCCAGCAGCTGCCTGTCCCAGGGCCAGAGGGTGACCTGGGCAGGGGCCAGCCCCGGGCACTCGTGTGCTGCTCACAAAATAACCAGAGCTGGTCGCCAGGCCCCAAGTTTATCCACAAGGTTGGAAACCTGAGGTGCTTGGCCCTGCCCAGAGCCAGAACACATGTTTGTGGGATACACAAAGTGCTTGAAATAGAGGCCACAGAGGACCCATTAGAAATTCAATATTAGCTTTGTAAAATTGCTAATAATTAGCTACAGCTCTTTTCTCCATCACAGCAGCTGGTGACATGAAAGTGATTAAGTTTCTAATGAATAGATTAGGGTTACTGAATATATTAAATAACAAGGTTTTTAATCAACTGTTTATTGATTCCAGCAAGACAGTTCTGACAGCAAAAAAACCACTGGGTAGCAGTGGAATTTATTTATGGGCTAGTGTTCTACATCAGAAATAATTAAAAATAGATTATTTTTCACCAAATGTAGAGCTTTTTTCTCTTTGAGGCAGGTCAATATGGATTAAATTAACTGCAAATAATAAATTAAGGGAGAATTGAAAGCTAAATTCGGAGCAGAGAGGTGCTCCCAGCTCAGCAGTCAATCTTTGTTTGCAGTTGTTGGGGCAGAACCAGCCACAAATTTATGGTTTGGTTTCAGCCAGGAGAGACAGAAAGGTTGGACATCTCGGGCAAAGGGTTTCTGAGACTACCCCTGCTGTCCAGTCTCATGGGAAGGATCCACAAGGATTCTATCCCCCATCTGGGGATAGAATGGTGTTAAATAAGCAGAAAGCAAACTTTGATTTGCTCACTGGGTTCACCAGGTGCCACTGGGAGCCAGGTGAGCTCCCCTGGGAGATTCCTAGGGAGCCAAGCAACAGTCTGGAGCCCCGAGTCTTCTTTTTTAGATTAAGACAGCAATCCCACCTTGTAGCCTGGTGCTTGGGATGTGGCCAACAAAGCCTCATGGAAAAGCAGCTTTCCAGCTCGGCTGCATCCCTGGTCAGGTGTCAGGGGCTGTGCAAAGCAAAGGAACCTCTGGGGGGGTCACTCCCAGCTGGAAGGACCTCTCTGGCCAGCAACAACAGCTTCCTGCCAGGAATCTGTGAACTGCCAGCGACATCTCGAGTCCCAGCCCTTGGAAACAAAGCTCAGAAGAGATTTCTCTCTGCTCATCTCATTGACCCCCAAGGCCAGCCAGGAGACAAGCAGCACATCCCACATCCCACATTCCCTTTAAGCAATTTCCATTTCTGCTTCTGTCAGGTCCAGAGGACCATGGCTGCATCCCTCCATGCAGCAGGATCCAGGACGTCCTGCAGTTTTAAACACTCAGAGTGGAAGCCTGTAGCAGAAAGAAGAAATCTTTAGGACCTCCAGTTTTTCCATGGCTCCAAAGCACTGAACTTTCTGCCAGTATATATAGCTACCTTGGGGTCTATTATTTTATTAAGGGGTATTTGAAGTGCTCTATGACATAAGCAAATCCATAATGTATATACAGGGAGTGCATATGCATATGGAGCCATTTAAAGAGCAAATCTTTCTAGCTCTGATGGTTTATAAGGTGGAAGACCTTTAGTCTGGCATTGAACCAAAGCCAAAAGCTTCATGTGCTCCTTAGACCAGCCTAACACAGAGAAGGTTTTTTCCTTTGGAGCCTCAGTGGAAGTAGGGTTTGGTGGAAGGTTTTGCTCTCAAAATGGCATATGCCTGAAGGGTTTGGATTAGTGTGAGCAGTACCTGTAAAAAAGGTGTGCAGAGGGGCTGTTGAGGTCATGGAAGGGCCATGACAAATCAGATTTGTCCTGCTGCACACAGGATAAGGGTTGGCATTTGGAGACGGAGCATGTGGAAACAGGATGGAGCCACAAGGACACAGCCATGCCATGGCAGGGCTGCAATCCTCCCTTCCCTCCTGTTCTGACTGTCTGCTAAGTCATCTTTCACTCAAGAAAATTGTCTTACAGGGAAAGTAAAATGCAGATGGCTTCCCCACCAGCTCTCCTTGCACTAATGTCACAGTTTTAAAACCAATGAGATGTGATCTGCAATATTAATATCAGTGCTGATACCAACACTGTAATTACACATTTATATAATGTCATCATTAGACACAAAGGTCATCTACACCCAAAGCTCTAATGCAATTCCATTGAGGTTTTCCTTTATTTTCCTTTTTTTTTGAATTCTGCTGACTGTCAGCAGAATAAAATTAATAAATAAAAACTCAGCTCTTAAATACAGGAAGGGTGGTCCTTTGGAGGAAGGGAGAAACTCTGGAGCATGGCTTGCCAACAGGGATTCCCTGAGGGATCCAGGGACATCCCTGGCTTGTGCCCCAATCTCAGATACACCCTGGACAGGGGAAGCTGGAGAAGGTGATTTACAGCATCTTTTCCACACCACAACCAAAGAGTACCCAGAGTTGCTCTGCAGTCAACACCCAGGCGTGGAGAGCAGAAAAACTTCACCAGAAAAGAGAACAAACCCCAGAGGAGGAGCCAGCATCTCCTCTGTGTGCCAGGAGTGCTGCAGGAAGCAAATCCCAGCTGGCATTGTAATTTCCAGCTGGCATCAGCAGCGTTGTGAAGTAAATGAAGGTGCCTTCAAGGCATCCTTCTCCATCCCAGCATCAGCCTGGTTTTCTCTCTCAGTGACACAGCTGCTTCTCTCAGCACAAAGCTCCTTGAGCTAAGCAGCTGTCTGGGAGAGCTGTCTTTCCCAGGGGTGGCTGGAAAATCAGCAGGAGAGGCAAGGGGAGACCACACATCCAAACATGGAAGGAGCCCTCAGCATGTTCCAGCAGGGAGCCAACCCTGCTGGCACCTGGCTGCACCTTTGTGGTTAGTCCCTGGAGAGTGTGGGGACCCAGGGAGGGGCTCTGCAGGAGATGTGTGGCACGAGGGCACTCCAGCCGTGGAATCAGTCCCTGAGCTTCTGGGGTCACTCCTAGAAGCCATGAAGCCTAGAGCTGAGCTTAGTGGGACCAGGTCAGATATCAAAGGTGCACCGCAGGAACCATCATGAAAACCCTCTCTGATCATTTCCCCCTCTCCCTTTCTTTCACCACTCCCATCTGATGAGTTCCTGGAAAGTGCAAGGTCAAAAATGAAGCAGTAAATACTTCCAGGGAGACACTGCAGGGCAGGAAGACCACTGAGAATAAATCCATCCTGGGCCTTCCCACCATCTGGTGCAGCATTCCCTCAAATACACTCCTTGAGGGGATTACCCCGTCACCTTCAAGCTCAAATTACAATTTATAGAGAAACTACAGGAAAATATCATGTCAAAGCTCCTCAGAGAAGGCAAGAATCACTGGGTTGCCCCAGGATAATCTCCTGCTCTGTCTTTTCCTCCCCCTGTGCAGCATCAGAAATGTGCCAGGCATTCATCCACAGGCACATCCCTACACCAATCCACCCGGGTGCCCTTCCTTGCTCCAAGGAGATGCAGCTGCTCGGAGCCAAGGAGGAGTGCTCGAGGCTGCCCCTCCTCTGCTTGAATCCCTGAGAGCCCCTGGGGATCTGGGACCTGTCACATTTCCTACTGGAAACCCCTGCAGCAGGCAAGATGCTGTAATAGGTAGTTTGGCAAGCTAATTAAATCCACGTGTAATTGCCAGAAAGATAACAGGCACACGAGGACTCTGAGGTGTGCATTTGGCCTTTTGCACTTTGTCTCTCTGGTGTGGCAGCTGCAGGGATGGCAAGCAGGCAGCATTTTTAACACCACCTCAGGTGTGTCACCTTCCCTCCCCACACAAACAGGTCTGCCTGGAAAGGAAAGCTGCTTTAACATGGCACAAAGGAGCCCACTTATCCTGCCCAGCTGCAGCTGGAGTTGTGACCATCCTAAATACTTTTATAATCTGAAAAATCTGTCCCTTCACCCTACATTTTGGTGGCAGGGAGCTCCATGCATGACCATTCTCCAGCAAGAAAACTGACCATTTGTTCTTTAGCCACATCAAGCCCAGGGCAGGACATGGCTTCATCTCCCCACCTTAACTTAGCGTAAAGAGCCTTTGATCAGAACACTGGAGGAAAGATTTTTGGACATCCAAGTAGATTCTGCAGTCTGGATTGAGCTTGTCTGCCAAAAATATAAATTCTATGCAATCAACTGAAGCACATTTTCCACAGGTTGAGCATGAATGTGCCTTGGTGGAGAGAAAGCCAAACCCACCACGTGGATCTTTACATCCAAGGCCCATGGCTCAGGCCAAGGTGTGACTTTAAAGGAGATCCTCTGATTTGCTGTAGAAGCTTCTCGATGTGTGAACGCATATCCAGACAACCACAGCACATTTGGGATGGGATGTCATCTGGAAATCATTACCGAGCACAGACTTGCCCATGGGACCTCCTGCCCTTCCTGCCTGACGTGGGAACAGCCTGTTCCTCATCCTTGGGCTGCTGCTGTTCCTCGACACGTCTGCTGCAGCCAGGAGAGACACAGCAAGTGTCTCCACACCGTGAGCTGCCTTCTCCTGCTGCCCTTTGGAATCATTCCTTTGTCCCGAGCTTCCAGCACAGTGATCCCCCCGCTGGCATTCCATGAGGAGTGTCCCTCCTGCTGGAACAGAGGGATGCTCCTCGTTGGAGCACACACAGCCCACAGGGACTAGGGCAGTTTCCAGAGCTCTTGGCCAAGGCCTGAAACCAAATGGAATGGAGAGGTTTGGGTTTCCAGGTTTTTGGTTTTTTTTAACCATATTTTGCTAAGCACAGAACGGCGCAGGAATAGCACAGAATATAAACTTCTTTCCTTTTTCAATTAATTTCACAAACTAAACAGGATCCGTAGCCTTCCTGAGCTGCCTCAGGGACTCCCTGGAGTGTCTCATATGTTCATATTTCAGCCTCCTTTCTGTCTGCATTTTATGCATTCCTCCTCCCAAAATTCTGAACTCCCTCTTCTCTCTCTTCCCTGCTTTTAGAGAGATTTTTACAGGCATTAAGAGGCTTCAGATGAAACACAGAGAGCCAAAGTCTCTATTGCTGTATAATTTTTGCAGTCACTTCCACTACTGAAAAGCAAAATAAAATGTCAGTAAGGACATTTCTGATTTGTACACAGTTTCTTATAACTAATGGAGACCAGAAAAATGCTATTCAGCTGCATATTCTGATTTGGTCACACACCTTGGAGGTGGAGAAGCAGCAGGAAATACATGTTCTAACAGCTTTGATAATTATCAGGTGACCTCCCAATCCTACACTGCAGAAGGGAAGTCTGACAAAGCAGGAACATCTGGATACAGCCAGAGCAGTTTGTGCATAATTACTGAACAAGCTTATTTACCATCTAATTGTTTCCAAGCAGTTTAATGTTCTTAATGCCGTGTCAAGAGCAAAGACAGAGCACTCCACATTATTTAATAACTGACTGAAAGCCTCACCATCAGGAGTTACCCAGTGGTAGGAGAAGCAGTGCTACTCTCTGAGCTTCCAGCCAAGCAGAAAACACCTCCAGAGAACTTTCTGCAATGGAGCTTGGAAACGGAGACCAGAAAACTGAGGGCCAACGAAAGACAGAGAAATCACATTTTGAGAGAACTCATCATTATTCACTAAACTCCTGAGCGTGATTTCCTGAAGGAGGGTTTGGCTGATGCCACAGACAGTGGTGGAAGTGGCTGCTCAGCCCCAAACACTGCGCAGCTGTAGCTGAATGGGAGTTTATAAAAATGGAGAGTGACTTTTTACAGGGGCAGATAGGACAGGGTTTTAAACAGGACATGGTTTTAAGCTAAAAAAGGGGAAACTTGGGCTGGAAATTTGGAAAAAATTCTCCCCTGTGATGGTGAAGTGCCCAGAGAAGCTGTGGCTGCCCCATCCCTGGCAGTGTCCAAGGCCAGGTTGGACAGGGCTTGGAGCAAACTGGGATAGTGGAAGGTGTCCCTGCCCATGGCAGAGAGGTGAAATGAGGTGATCTTTAAGGTCCCTTCCAACCCAGTCTATTCTGTGATTCTACAGGGGATGGATGGGTGGGTGGATGGATGGATGGATGGATGGATGGATGGATGGATGGATGGATGGATGAGCTGCTAAGCTGTTGCTCCTGTAGCAAATACCTCAGACTAAAATCAGCAACAAATCAACAATTTTTCATTGACAGCTAATGTGTTGCAAAGGAAGGAGAAAAAAAACCAAAAAAACAACAGCAAGCAGCCACCTTTTATTGCCACTTGAACGTCAGCTGGCATACTCTGCCTTGGGAAAATGTTCCCTAATTATACAGCCAGCCTTCCAAACACACTCTCCAACCCTCCCACACGTGGCATTTACAGTTGCAGTAATAATACAGCAGCCAGCCAAGAAGCAGAGCCTGAGCACACCTCTGACCTGCAAGTGACCCTCTAATTAGTGGATGCACGAGGTTAACGAAAGGAGCGCTTCTGACTGGAAGGCGTGTTAGCAGCCTGAACTCCAACCTCAGCAAACTGGGAAATCTATGCCAGCAGGTGTTTACACATTCATTAATGGCATTGGCAAAACAAAACGCAGCAGAAAAGCCCTTTCCTGGTAATATTTTGCTCGGAGTAAAATGAGAGGTCTCTTTTTTTTTCTGCTCACAACAATTACCGCGGAGGCAGAATCGTAACAGTGGAATTAGGTGTTGGGTTTGGAAGCTGCAGGCAATCAATCCCCCAGTTGGCCCTGGATACTTTGCCAGGGTTTGCCTACCATCACTACCAAGTCACAAATCCCTTGTTTTATTTCCCTTTGTTGGTAGTAAAATGGCTCTGGATGCTTGAGATTTCAAGTGGATTAGCACTTCCAGAGAGCTGGAAGCATTTTGACTTGGATTAGGAGGGCACATCTGGCCCAGCACAAGGGGGAGAGGTTTGGACAGCCCCAAAGTCTGCACTGGGGCGAGCAGAGCAGTGCCTCTGGAGCATCCCCCAGACCCAGCAGGCTGCATTTCCACCCTCACTCTTCCTCTCCTCCCAGAGGTTGAATTATATCACAATAACCCAGAAAATCAGCACATCTGATTTCTCCCCGGTACTGGATGGGTAGGGACAGCTCAGCCCCAGCTAAAGAGCTGTAACTCAAGCCACCAAACCAGAAGCTTCAGTGTAAGTGGGGTGGGATTTTCCAACCTGCTCCTAACCAGGACAGAAAGGGAAGGCTGCTGCTGTCTCCAGTCAGATTTATCAAAGCAGCTCCCAGCTCTGTACTTGTAGCAAATCAATAGCAGGGTTATTACCACAAACTGCTGATCCCAGTTTCCATCAAACAGTGACACGGGCATGTCCCCAAACGTACTCAATCCTCAGTTAAACCTCCTAAGGCCTGATCTAGAGCTGACAGGAAATATAACAGGTGAAAATTGCAGAGAAACTGATGTGAGTAGAGGCATCCCACGACTGTGCAATCACAGCAGCACACATGGGGGAGGGATGGAGCACGAGCAGCTCGTTATTAGCAAAAGGGAATTTGTTGTTAACAAAAGGGAAACAGCTATTTTTGTCAAAAGAGTCATTTTGGTGGGAAAGGAATTTTTTTGACAGAACACCAGAAATCTGGAAGCTATTTTTAAATTTTCTTTTTGAAGAAGAATAATGTAAATACTTCCAGCCTCGATCATCACAACCCTAGTGGGCTCTAAGGATCTCTGATTTGAGAAAGGGAGTATCAGCTCTGTTGACAAAACAGATCATCTGAAGTTCTGTTAATATTTTTTCCTACAGAAATGAGACATTTCTTGAGCAGCCCGTGGCTCCCAGAGCTGCATTGGTGCTGCTGGAGTGACACAGCCCAGCGAGGGACCAGTGCCAGGTGTCCTGGCTGAAACCTGCATCCTCCATCCCTCCTGCAGCAAAACCACAGAGGAACCAGAGAGGAGGATTTTACACTTGAGAATCCTCTGTTTTCTGGACAACACCGACTTCTTAGGAGAGAGAAAAGGAAAAGTCAGATTTTCCTGGCCAATCCATGAGCTCTGTCCAAGAAGTTGATCTCTCTGTTGCTGTCAATGTGAAGAAAGAGTTCCTGTATTCCTCCTGCTTTAGGGCAGGTGAGGAGCAGAGCACTACAGTTCAGACAGGTATTTTCCAGCTGCATTTGGGAGCAAAGATTCCCTTTGATCCTTAGTCTGAGGTGGGATTCCCAGCAAAGCTGATCCCCCTGATTTATGGGAAGCAGCCCCACTTCTGGAGGGAAGGCTCCACGAGGGGGTTTCCACATCACCCCAGCCCAGCTGAGAAAAGCCAAACTAAGGCAATGGTGGCAATTTGTTCAGCAGCAAAGAAAACAACCAGCAGCCAGAGGCTGAGGAATCAGAGCAGTTTGGAAGGAGAGGTGACAGCCAGCCCCGGGGTCAGGGCAGAGAGAACCCGGTGCAGTCTGCCACGCTCCTGATTTCAAACAAGGATAAAGCAGCTGAGTGGTTTTCCCTGATTTCAAACAAGGATAAAGCAGCTGAGTGGTTTTCCCTGGAGAGGCTGGAGTTGAGTTGCCAGTGACTCTGACTTATTGACTCCACTCCAGCTGAGCAGGCACAGAGCAGCCTCTAGAGGGAAAAAAAATACAAAGAGCTTTTCCCCCCTCCGTTGGAAGATGAGGGGATTTTTGTCTAATCCCTAAACAAACACATTTAATGCCATTAAAGACTCTCTGGCATTACTGACACGTATCATTCTCATGCTGCTGCATGCAGAGCACAGGCTGGATTTGTTGCATTGCATTCACAACCTATCCCCAGTGGTAAAAATAACTCTCGTGTCACTGTATACTAGAAACAGGAGGGAAGTGGAAGTTAACTCCAGGGAAATGGATAATTTTAAAGATTTTATGGCCCAATATCTCTAATTTCAATGAATTAGTGCAAATCTCAAAACTAAACTAGTTCTCTCTTCTTTCTCTTCTTGCTCCCAGTTTCTATCCTTTATCCCAGTTTGCCTCTACTCTTCTTCCCAACAATTAGTCCAGCTCAGAAAGGAAAATCTCTTCTCTTGTAAGGCAACAGGGAAGGGAAGCACAAGGAAAAGAAGGATGACAGATGAACAGGGTATCTCCCAGCTCCTGATACTTCAATACAAAATATTTTCCTCTTCCCATCTTAAAATTGAAGGCACACAAATAAAAGCTCAAGAGCTCTATGAAGTTGCCCAAGCCAACATAACTGAATTGAGCAGATGTCAATTTTTTTTAGTTTGTTTCTGCTCTTCATTTTTATTTGTAAGAAGGACAAATATTAACCTGCATTCTATTACAAATTAGTAATAATGCCAAAGCAACACAGCATTTATATGAAAAGTCATTGCTGAAGCTGGGAGTGTTTAATTCTGCAACACGATAAAAGTCTAATTATCCCTTAAAAGGATCCCTTTCTCATTAAGGGCTATTTCAAAAACTGGATTTCAAGACTTTTATTTCCCAGACATTCCTGACCAACTCTTCTCTGAGCAACATGGATAGAGATGATTGCGTGGTTAGGAATTCAAATCACTGACATGATGGGTTGGATAGGGGTGGCCCAGCTCCAGCTCATGCTCAGAGCCTGCTACCACTTGACTCCTGCTCCATGGCCTGAGGGCAAAACGAGCTCTGCAGATGCTCATCCTTTGCCCATCACTGTGGTAGGTCTTCTGTGGGCTCCAGGTGATACTCACAGCGATAAATACTTGCAGAAAAACCATTTTGGAGAGGATCTGAAATCACATTTTTTTCTAGACTTAAGGCAGCACCTCTGCACAAAGGGCATCTCTACCCCAGCTCCTCCCTGCTCTCTGAAGCACTTGGCTGCTCCTGGACATGGGCATGGATCCCCTGGGCAATCCCAGTCTTCCTGTGAAGCCTCTCAGACAAACAACACAGTGCAACTCCCCCTCCGTGGAGGCAGCAGGAAGAACCAGTCCAGCCTGGTTCCTGAGGTCCTGCTCTGGTCACTCAGGGGTGACCTTATCACTCCCTACAACCCCCTGAGAGGTGGCTGTGGGCAGGTGGGGTTGGTCTCTTTCTCCAGGCAGCACTGACAGAACCAGAGGACACAGCCTCAGGCTGCACCAAGGGAAATACAGGCTGGATATTAGGGAAGAGTATTTTATGGAAAGGGTGATAAAGTACTGGAATGATCTGCCCGGGGAGGGGGTGGAGTCACCATCCCTGGATGTGTTTAAAACAAGCCTGGATGTGGCACTGGGTGCCAGGGTTTAGTTGAGGTGTTGGGGCTGGGCTGGACTCGATGATCTTGGAGATCTCTTCCAACCTGGTCATTCTGTGGTTCTGAGGACTGTGCCCATCCCACACCCTCGTCCTGCTGCAGCCTTTCCTCCTCACAAAGTCCCACCTTCAGCTGCTCAGGAGCCACTCTCCCCTGCCTGATCTCAACAGCACAACCAGTATAAACAGCAATCCTTCCCTGGTCAGACCAGTTTCACCTCAGTCAGGTCAAGGAGCTGCATCTTTGCTGGAGGACATGGGGGAGAGGATGGACAAACAGCCAGGAAAAATAACCACTGCTGCCAGCACAGCTGCAGCCTGAGGACAAGTCCCCAGCCTCACAAACACCCTCTGGTTTAGGGCACAGACACTTTCTTTAGGAATTCTGATGGATTCTGGCTCTCTCTCCTCACCCTGCTCTGCCTCAGGCTCCCACATAGGGACCTGCAGAGGTGAAGGAGATTCCAGCACCTCACTGTCCCCAGCTCTCCCAACCCCAGCAGCTTCAAGCACAGGAATTGCTCCAGCAAAATAAAACACACCGAGCCTGTGGCATCACTGCAACCCCCCTGCCATTCACCTGAGCAAAACAAAACCACAATCCCCCCCTTTAGAAGAGGAACAAAACGGTTTTGTAGGACTACAGTGATGATGAGGAGTTCAAATCTAACCACATATATAAAACTTTAAAACTCTCATAAACAGATTTTGAAAGGGAGCCAGAGGCACTGGTGCAAATGTGAGCAGCTCCAGTACAAAGCAGTATCAAAGACACAACAAAAAACTTGCGTAAGGAGAAAGAAAGAATCAGCAAAGGGTTTTCCATTATCCTCTGTGCAGAAATAGCTTGAAAACAGGGTATTTTATAAGCAGGGAGAGATCAGGTTTATTTTCTCATCTTATTTGGTTTTTTGCACCCCTGATTAATTGGTAAGCACAGCCAGAGCACAGACACATGCCAAATGCAGATGTGTCAGGTTCTTCAGGTGGCCCCGAGCCAGGTAAACATTTGACCACAAAGCCCACCTAATTTTAGAGGGCTGAAGTCTGGAAAAGTGATTAACTACAGAAAGGCCAGTGTATTGCTTTGTACCTGGGGAATGAGGGAGCAAAGCAAAGGCTCTCAGGTCCTAATTAAGACACTGCCTTTTCACTCCGTGGAAAGCCGGAGCGCCGTGAAACGAAGGAAGCTGGTGATTTTCCAACAGTGCTCATAAAGCTGTCAATAAGTGAAGAAAGTGGCCTTGATGGCATGAAAAGCCATCTCCAAGAAAAAAAAAGGGGGTGGAAAAACCCTCTTTGCTGTCCAATAAGGCCTAACAGATCATCTATGAACATATAAATGGCAAATTTAACTGCAAATTAGCAGTGTTTAGGAAATCCAGACAGTTATCCTGCTAGAAAATATGAAAATCAAGAGCAGGGAATTCAAATTCAACAAATACTTTTGGGTTTCTTTTTTCATCCTGGCCTTCTCTGTGGGTACTCAAGACAGCAGGGAGCTGTCCTTCTTTTGGAAGTTCCTTTTGGGAACACGATGCCAGCAGCAAAGCCACCAGGCATGGCCAAGGTGGGCACATCCCTGTTCCAGAGGATCCCACCCTCATTCCCACCCCTCATTCTCCAGCAGGATGAGGTTCTGATGGGGTTTCCTACAGATCCATGGCCTGGCACTGACCTGGTTTCCAGATGCAGCTCTCACAGCTGTGGGAAAAGTCCAGCACCTTATCTTTACAGACTCCGGAGCTTCCAGAGGACTCCAATGGCAACTTCTCTTCATAAAATTAATGGTGTGCTTTTTATGGATTTCAGCTACAGCTGGGAGCCTGATTCTGCTTAGAAGGGGCCCTTAATACAATTACCAGGCTGGTTTTACACTGTAAATTCTCTGTTGTTTTCTTTGCCCTGCTCAGGAGTTCCACGTAGACGTGCCATGGAAATCGGGCTGGGTTCTCGCCACAGCTGTACCGAAGGCTTTGCTGGCACTTGCTTTATAAAAAACATATTTCCAAGGTTTATAACAGCAATAAAATTTTCCCCTCTCGCCAAAACTTGGCACTGACACCCCAGCAGAGCTCCAGAAGACACTTTTTTGGGCAGTTTTGAAGAAAATAGGCACACGCCCCATGCAGTCTTCAAGTCCAGAGGTTTTAGGGGGCAGACAGGATTTGGGGGCTGTAATTGGGGTCTGGGGCCATTTCAGCAGCACCCACACCACAGCACATGGTAAGCCCAAAAGGGACTTTAATCATTGGTCCTCCATTAGGAAGTGGTACCACATTAACTTAATTGCAAGCTGATAAATCTCCTGATGTGAATATAGTAATAAGTGGGGGTTTTTTGAGGTGTTTTTCATCTTTTTTAAAACTCTATTTCCTCATAGGAAAAATAAATTTTACCAGTGTGAGTTCTTACACTGTTATAATTATCCCAATACAATTTTGAACGTGCAGTTATTAGAAAAAAAATCACAGTTTTATCCAGTGTGACCATATTAAATATTAAATATAAGCCACACTTAATCAAATGAGCAAGGAAGGGGGAGAGAGGAAGCACAGCTCAATTTAAGCATATTTATTTACCACTAGAAAAACAATCAGGAAACAATTTTCTCCTCCCAGAAGAGTTTGAGATTCCCAGGCAAAATCAGATGAAAAGTTAATCTCAAGAATATTCAGGTGCTGAAAGACAGGAAGGAAAGGGGAAACTTCACTAGATGCATGAAAATGGGAGAATGTTTTGTTTTATCTTTATGTGGCTTGTTGTTTGTCTTTAGGCAAGATGCAATTTTCAGCCCAAACCAGATTTTTCTAATCTATTTCAGAAGATGTTGACTTAAGCCATTTAGGAAGCTAACCAAACACAAGAGGACAAGAAGGAAAGTTCTTGCAAGGTTAAACCCTGTTTAAAAACCAGGAAACTGAGGATGGTCAGATGGAGCAGACCTTGCAAGGAGCAAGGCTGACATGGAGCCCTGGAGAGTTCTGTGCCGTTAAAAATTCATGTTCATAAATGATCTGGAAAAGGGCGTGAGCAGTGAGGTGGGGAAGTTTGCTGACAGTACTAATTTTGGGAGCATCATAATGAACTCCAAAACAATTTTATGATATATTGCCAGGTAATTAAGCGGCAGATGAAATCTAATGCACATAAATGTAAAGGGAGTCAGCTGAGAAAATACACAATCTAAACCTCCTGTGTGAAATGATGGGCTCTAAGTTGGCCATAACCACACGGGAGCAATGCCTTGGGTTGTAAGAGATTTGTGGAACATCATCCCATTGGTCAGCAGCATTTTTTTAAAAAAAGGCATCACTGGGAATTATTAGGATTAAAGAACAACCCAGGGAATAAATACCCTGACCCCCCTGTGCCAGTCTGGGCTTCACCTGCAGCTTCATCACCATGTGCAGGTGTTGTTCCCCTGGAACAACAGAAAAAGAGGCTGTGGTGTTCATCCCCTCACACCATTACTTTATTGGTTTGGGGGTTTGTAACCAGTTATGCGGCAGGTCAGAATATCCCAAATACTAAGAATTCTCTGAATTTTAATCTTCAGGACAAAGATCAGCATAACAGATCTGTAATCAACAACACTGTGTCCACTACAGCATCCCATTCTGCCCAGGACACCACATGGTGGTGAGGAACAGCTGCACAGAGTTCAGACCTGGCTTTGATGGGCCACTGCTGAGCAAGACACCACAAAGTAAGACCAGAGGGCTCTGTATGGGAAAAAGCTACAGCCATGTCTGGTCTGCCCCTTTCTTTCAATATTTTTTTTTCCTTACTGTGATTTTCCCTCTCATTTACCTCAATCAATCTCTTCTCATTTCCAGGCCAAAGACAATTCCGTAGGGATTCATTGCAGTTGTTATTTTCACGGGACAGCAGCCACGCCGAGTGCTAAATTAATTAGCCATCACCTTCCACTTCCTCTGCTTAGGGCAGATTGGAACAATTACTCCTTTTCAAAGCCCACCTTCACCCCTGCCATCACCAACCTGCTCAGAGGAGACCCAGCCAGTCTAGCAGGCAGTGAAAAACCTGAAAATCCTTGCCGTGGTATTTTTAGGAGCAAGACCCTCTAGATTAAGAGTGTGCTGCCACTGTGTGTCCATTGATTATGAAGTTTGGAGTTCAAATTAGAGTATGAGAGCTTTTGACAGCATTGACACAATGAAGAAAGAGGTGGACATGATCTCCCAGGTTTATGAAGGACATTCTTTTCCTGTAGATTGTGGTTTAACTGCATAGCCAGGAGATTTCTACCCCCATTCCAGTTTTTTTTATGCCTCAGAAATGAGTTAGAGAAGCGTCTGGTTTGCACAGGCAGTTCCACAATGGAAAGGAGAGCATTTGTAGGTCAGCCCTGAGGCTGGACAGTGATCTCTGCTAGACCAGCAGCAGCACCTCTGCTCACTCACTGGATGAACTTCCTCCCTGTATCAAAACCTGGCACCTCTCTGAGCTTCAGTGTGCCCAGAGATCCTTCTGGCACCTGTTTGAGCTTCAGTGTGCCCAGAGATCCTTCTCCTGGCACCTCTCTGAGCTTCAGTGTGCCCAGAGATCCTTCTGGTATCTGTTTGAGCTTCAGTGTGCCCAGAGATCCTTCTCCTGGCACCACTCTGAGCAAGTTCTGATCTTGTTCACATCTCATCACTCCCATCATGCTAATTTGGGCACCCTGTTACCCACATCTGTCAGCTTTTTGTGATTTTCTGATCATCGCAGTTCCCCTTTATCCACAGCCAAGGAAATGTCTCCAGCAACATCTCCAGCAAGTCTGGTCCATATGTTTGGGGGTTTTTTTTAGCTAGCAGCTGTTAGTAGGACAAGGGATGGTTTGGGGCTGAAAGAGAGCAGAGGGGCACTGCAGAGTCACCTGCAGAGTATCAGATGGACACAACAGTGAGCATTGTAGTTTGTTTTTAGAGAGGAAAGACACCTCATCTCTGGGGCTTTCCAGCACCGAAAATCACAGAATCACAGAATGAACAGGTTGGAAGAGACCTCCAAGATCATCGAGTCCAGCCCAGCCCCGACATCTCAACTAAACCCTGGCACCCAGTGCCACATCCAGGCTTGTTTTAAACACATCCAGGGATGGTGACTCCACCACCTCCCCGGGCAGATCATTCCAGTACTTTATTATTCTTTCTGTGAAAAACTTTTCCCTAATATCCAGCCTGTATTTCCCTTGGTGCAGCCTGAGGCTGTGTCCTCTGGTTCTGTCAGTGCTGCCTGGAGAAAGAGACCAGCCCCACCTGCCCACAGCCACCTCTCAGGGGGTTGTAGAGAGTGATAATTCCTGTGCAGCCTTCCCACCACTGCTGGCAGAAGCCCCAGCAGCCTGGATGGACAGAAGGCGCTGAAAATGCATTTCTGCTCCCCGAGGGAGCCGCAGGAGATGTTCCTGAGGGGAGAACAGGGCAGTCTCCACACCAACGTGTGGCTCTTCCTGCTCCTCACAGGGAAGGTCCAGGGCACGTCAAGGATCCTCCTGCAAGTCTGAAAGCAGATCTTTCAGGGCTGCTCTCCCTCTCCCAGGAATAGATTCCTGACCTTACCTGAGGGCACAGACCACCGCTGTGAAATAAAACATGACTTTTGGAGTTGTGTTTTTATGATCTATGAAATCACCCAGACCTTTTGGGTAAATAAATTCTGGCTATGAAGCTGACCTCTTAGCTTCCAGCAGATCACTAAAGCCTTAGGGTTTTTCATTAGGCTTCAATAATGTCTACAAATCCCTCTTTTCTCGTCCTTCTTAAAAATCCCTAGGAGGCAAAGTCTCGTGGTAAATTTTGCTTCAAATATCAACAAGAGATACAAGTTTAGTAAGTGTAATATCTTAACTGCAGAGTGCCAGAGGCAAGCAGTGCTAATCACACAAGGCTCCTGCGAGGTTATTTCACTGTGCTGCCTCTGTTGTCTCTAAAATACTCAGTCTTAAAGGTTGGCTTCACAGCTCCAACTGATTTCAGTCACCAAGCAAGTGTGAGGAACAGCCTAATCCAGGGAAAAGCAGCAGATTTCCTTCCCCAGCATCAACTGAGGGGCCACAAATAGAACCAATAATGGATTAAGGACACAGAGAGGCAGGAGAAGACTGAAAAATTAATGGTGAAGAAGTCATCCAGTGAAGAATGCCTTCAGTCAAAGGGAAAAGCAATATATCAATTTCTGCATTTCTTACAGGCAATGTTCCAGCACGCTAGAAGGTGCAAAATTGAAATCCCAAGAGTCATGCAATTAAACTGCAAAATTGACTAATACAAGAAGTTCTTCAGGCTACAGACCCAGCAAGAATCAATACAATTATTTATATTGCTTATTAACATAAAAAAATCCTGTAGGTATAGTAGAGCAGATATCAAACCCACCCAGACATTTTTCTCAGTAAGCTTGAGGCACAATCCTGTCCCAGAGAGAGGACACAAAACTGTTCAGGTCTGACTAGTCCAACACAATCAGCTGTGGCATGAGGTTTTCAAAAAAGACTTGATTATAGTGAGAAGTCTAGTGACAGGCAAGACCAGAAAGAGCATTCCATGATCTAGGGACAAAAACTCCAAATATATACTCTGCAGACCAATTTCTAGCACCTCTCTATCTTCAGAAAATGGATAACATTACTTGTAGAGAAAAAGTCCAGCTGTTGCCAATTACAATCCAGCGTATCTGTCTCTTCCAAAAAAAATGTGGCTGAATACCTCATATAAATCATGACTTTCCTGAAGTCAGTGCCAATTTGCCATGCCCAAACTGAACAGAGCTGTATTTTGGTCTGGTCAGATTACAGTAGGTGTTGTCCCTCTGCTCCTCAAGCACTTTGGAATTCAAACACACTGACATGAACCAAGAAATCTCCTTTTCACTTCCCTCATGCTTGAATCAGCCTCCACATCTCCCCCTGTGATGGGAGGGGATGGGGGGCAAATCCTTTCCCCTCCTACAGCAGCACTTGGTTCCCATTAACTGTAAAACCCACAGCAGATTGCAGAGGAGTGATTCACAGGGAAAGGCAGGGAAGGGAGGAATGGCAGCTCTCATCAGCAGGGTCTTTATGAGGAGACTGGGGGCGAGGAGGTTTGTCTGGAACACGCCCAGACCTTGCAGGATCCATCTCCAGTGTGATGTAACTGAGCACACCCATGTGCCAGCTGGTTTTGTGTAAGGTCCCTGCTGTTGCCCTCCAGCCATTCCTCCAGCCCCTGGTGTGATGCTTTCCAAGCCTGCTGAGCTCACTTCCCCTTGGAAGCAGGAGTTTTGATGAAGTGGAGCAATGGTAACCACATGGCCTCGTTCACCCTCACCAAGTCATCTGCTCCAGCAGGATTCTGCTCAGGGGATGCAGGATTTCACACATTGGCTCATAAGGCCCCAGCAGAAAAATAATAGACGCAGGGGATGGAGTGCACCTTGCTGCCTGCATAATTTGGGGGTTTGGTTGGCTTTTTTTTTTTTCCTAAAGATCTTCCTAGTCAATTTTCCTTCTGTTTCCGTTTGTTGACTCAGCTGTGCTCACAGCCCCAGGCGATGGATCTGGCCTGGCAGGGCCTTCATTCCTGCAGTTCTCTTGCTGGTAACAGCTGGGATCACTGCAGGTCTGAGGGTCGGCAGTGTAGAGTTCTGATTTAAGCAGGGGGAAAAAAAATATCCCCAGACTGCAGGCTAAAAACCTCTCAGCCACATAACATTGCCGTGTCTAGGACTTCCACTTTTCCTACACCCACATGTTCTTTAAGTCATCAAAGTTTGTTCAGCCTAAAACAAGAGGAGATTGAGGGAAGACCTCATTGTCATCTTCAGTGTCATCACCAGGGGCAGTGGAGGGGCAGGTCCTCTCCTGACCAGTGATAGGAAGGCCTGAAGCTGATTTAGGGGAGGTTTAAGTTGAATAGCAGGAAAAAGCTTTTCACCCAGAGGGTGTTGAGCCCTGGAAAAGTGGTGACAGCCCCAAGGCTGCCAGAGCACTGGAGCATATAGACAGACTTGACTGAAGGTGTTATATGAAGCTATTCTCTGTACACTCTTAACTGCAAATTATTCCCATTCTGACCCATTGTCTTAACTTAAGAAGGGTTGCAAATTCCAGGAGTATTTCCTGCACCAAGATGTTCCTGCCAGCCACCCACAAAAGGAACAATTTAAGCCTCAGAAACCAAAAATGGTGGGCTGAAAACACGGACAGACATTGAGGAAAATATCTGAAATCCTCCCAACAGCTCTCTTCCTAGGACCTGATGAGATCCTTCACATCCAGAGGACTCTGGTGAATTCCAATGTGTACAACATCAATACATGGCTGGTGTGACTCTCCCTGAGTCAGGTCTGCTCTAACACTTTCCCCTGTGAGCTCTGCAGGTGGGACACACACGATTTACGGGCACAGAATAATATTTATTGGTCAATATCCCCCGTAGTTTTCTAGGAGTTACATCCTACCAGGATAGGTATTAGCACACGCTGTGAGTTTCTGCTGGCCAAGGTGGAAATGTGTTCCCCTTCTTCACACAGGCTGATTCCCAATCTTCATAGCTGCTGTCTTATTCTACAATTTTCCTTACAGTTTCATAACTTGCCTTTTTTATATAACTTTCCATGTCAACAGTTTCCCTCTTATATCCTTAAGTCATTATCTCAACAATGACTCTCTGTTTTCCCTTTTCCTACCTTTCATGCCTTTAGCTGATGGACTTTCTCACAGCGCAGGAACAATTTTCTCAGCAAAACAGAGCCAAGGTCACACAGCTGTGCTCCTCCAAACCAGGCCTTGGGTCTGAGGCAGCTGAATTCCTGGGCTGCAGGTTACCTTGGGTCATCTTGGCAACCCGGGGCTCGTTTTTCCTGGCTTGAAAAGCTCTGATTCCCAGGGCAGAATTCCTACGTGGCCCTTGGAACACTGGGTTTGAAGGATGAGCAGCCAGGACAGAGCCCCAGGGGGAAGACTGAGGCCAGGCTAAATCCCACAGCAGCCTTTGTGTGCCCCAGCACACGAGGCAGAGCCTGACACAGACCCAGCCACCAGACCTGTGCTGGTGACACCACCAGTGACACA
This sequence comes from Hylia prasina, assembly GCA_013397195.1. NCBI lineage: Eukaryota > Metazoa > Chordata > Aves > Passeriformes > Sylviidae > Hylia > Hylia prasina. Next base: position 74,234 of record VYXD01003429.1, on the reverse strand, counting down.
TTTCCAAAAGGAAAAGACATCATCATGTCCTCAAGGCTTAAACGTGTTGAGTGGGGAAGGATGTGTTGTTGCCATTGAGGAAGAGCAGCCACTGAACAGCCCCGAGGTCAGGAAATGCCTGGATGCATTTCCTTCAAGGAAAAAGCAGAAAGAGGAGGGGCTGAGCTCTGGCAGAGCTCTGGCCTTCAAAGAGCAGCTGGGAATTCACCCTCAGGAGTGCTGTGCTGAGCCTCACTGCACCCCAGACTTCTTCATTGCATCTGCATAGGAAATGACTGCCCTAGATGAGGGCCAGGGGATACCCACCCCAAAACAGGATGGGTGTGAGCCAGGAACGAGCATCATTTTTACATTTAGTCGAGTGGAAAGTTTTCAGTAAAGCATGGGGAGAGTGGATTCATGGGAAAACTTTTATGGAAGTGAAATGGGCTTGGAAAACTCTAACCTTTCCTGTCAAATAGTCATTTTTACCAAAAATATGTTGACCCTTTACACAGACACAATATAAAGACACACACAAATACAAATATTTCACAATAGCAAAGCTAATGTCTCAGCAAAAATTTGCTTCAACACAACCAACCTCTTACCAAGAAGCAATTTGAATAGACAGTTCTCACTCAGCCCTGTCCAACAGATCATACTGTAGGAAAAGGGCTGGATAAAATGAGTTTTCTTTCTTCTGAGCATCAATGGAACCAGCACAAAACAAACTCCAGACCCACTTTTCACTTTATCCCCAAGATCAGTCAAACAATTAACTGCAAGCAGCAGCCATTGTGGCTTGAATCTTCATCATCTGTGAACTAATCCATGAGTTTTTGTGAGCCAGCCCATGACCTCATTCCTCAAAGCTGCTCACCCCAGAGCTGGGATGAATGATTTTCATCCAATGGACCATTCACAGTGTGGTTGCTCTTCACTACCCAAGTGTGAGACTGCCCATACAGGTCACACAATATCATTTCTACTGCCTCAGTGGATAATAAATATTCTGAAGAGAGAAAGGAGGAAACAATCCCTTCCCTGTTCATGCAGGAGCACTCTGTCCCTTCAGAGGAGAAGAAAGAGCTCTAAAATGAGGCATACAAGTAGGAAATGATTCTCACAGCTACTTGAGTGGCCAGAGATAATTAGGAGGATCAGCCCTAAGCAAGGCAACTGATATAAGCACTGAAAGAGATGCAGACATAGACTTTGCCTTATGACAATGAGAAATTCACCTAAAGACAGCTAAAAATGCCTAAAGAGCCCAGGGTATCCTGTAGAAAATACCCAGATGATTGGACTCCCGCATTGCCATGATGACACCCCACAAATGCAGCTCAGATTATCATTATGAACAGATTATCATCCAAGATGTTAAACCATTGCAGTACATTTAACCAACTGAGCTATTTGCATTTCCTTGGTGCAACCCCCACATCATCCTTTGGGCTCATCCTGTTACCAAAAATTGGTTGAAATATAAAAGCTCCTGAACACCCTTGAGAAGCAGGCATCCTTTGTCTGGCCAGATGCATGAGGGGGTATCTCCTCCAAAAGCTGTGTGTGCTGAGCAAAGTTTCTGTTTATAGACAGAATTTTACATACATAATCAGTGACTGCCCCAGTATAAATATGCATATGATAATCGTTTCCCCAAAATCATTAACATATTTTCCCTCCTCTTTACAAGTGCATTCTTCTGTCCTGGGGGTCTCTCTGGAGGTCTCTGGTGGTCACAGACCCCAGTGGTGCAGCTGGGCACTCTCCATTTGGCAGGGCACTGGGGCTGGGGAATTTCCAGTTCTCCTTCTTGCACAGCAGGCATTGTGCAGTTCCCTGGGCCAGGAGTTTTTGAGGAACAAGCGTTGTGTTAGCTCACCAGGTACAGACAATTTATCACCTGGTAACAATCCCCTTGCCAGGATTTTCCCCTAGCAGAGTGGATACCTTCTACTGCATTTTCTGTCCTTGCAAAAGTTCAACTTCAGCAGCTTTCAGGCAGTGAAACACTTCTAGGTAAGGGCTACACCTGCCAGGCAGTGCAAGCTGTATTCCCATCCACCCAGCAGCATTCCCAGCTGGAAGCTTGACATTAAAATGTCACTCCTATTCCTACAGCAGAGCTGGAAGAAAGCTGGCCCACGGAAAAGTAAGTTGCTAATACACCTGCTCCAGATGAGAGTATCAAGATTTAAATAGGCACCAAATTTGCATAATACCCTTGAGATAAGCAGCACTACAGCAAAGCCTTGCAATGCATGAAGGATTTATTTTGTGTCTTATCCATTTCTGTATTCCAGAAGAGGCCATTCATCATTGTGCCAATACTTCAGAGATTTCACTGAAAGCTCCAACAGCTCCAGATTATCAAGGAATTATATATTTTTCCCCACTGAATAATCATTCCCAGAAGCCTGCAAGGGAAAAAAAAAATCGCATTTTCATCATGTAGGCTAATGACACTGCAAGCGATGACATTCACTTTTAATGACTACCCAAAGACACTGAAACCTCTCTTTTTGACCAGCTGAATGGATTTGTTCATTACTGCTTCATTTCCAGCTAGAAACACACTCCACATAGTACAGACAGGCCTTCCTCCATGCCCTGGCTACACAAGACCTCTACAAAAAGAAAAACAAATCCCAGAGTTATTGCACTATCACTGTAATGAGGGATTCGTCCCAATTCAGGGATATGGAATGGAAATTCCTGCTCTTACAACCTCTACACTCAGCCTCCTCTGCATGGGTCCTACCTCCTCTGCCACTCTGGGACCCCACATGTTTTGTTTCATGGCAAACCCAGGGCAATCTTTGCCTGAACACAGGGATCTCTGAAATCTCACTCGTGCCTGCCCTGGCACTCGAGCTGGTCCACAAGGAACACTGGAAGCTGGACAGTGGCAATGCCTTTAATCCAGCAGTGACCATTTTGTTCACAACACCAGAGGAATCTGGGAAAGCCAACAAAAGCTCAGAACTCGTGGACAGGTGGGATATTTAGAGAGGTAGAACCTTGTTTTGCAGTGGTCTGGGGGCTTAACTCACTTAAGCTCCTCTTGAAACTGCCAGGCTCAGATATATGATGATGAGGCTATAAAACTTTCCTGTTGAGACTAATGTATTGATCAATCCAGAAGCTACATGAAATTTGTCCCATCTGGAGAGAATTCTGTATGTGATATCTTGCCACCAGTCTGTGATAGCCTTTAAACCTCCAGCCTCTGCTTTGATACACATGTGTTTTAACTCAATCTGTTTTCCCTAAACAGAAAAGTGAACACATCTGGCAGTGATGTTTAGGCTGGGAAAACCTTTTGATAAGGGGAAGGAGGTTACTGAATAGCAAAGACTGCCCTGTACCATCACTGCTGGAATCAGAGGAACTTATTGCTGTGTTATTTGCTCTGAATCTTCTGCTTCTGCAGAGAGACCCTTGGAAAACTATTACATGCAGCACTCGTGCTTTAAATGGCTGCAGTCAGGGATCACACACAAAAAGTGTGCACAAATGTCAATACTGTGATCACTCTTACTTGCAATACCTGTTAACACTCAAAAAACACCTTCAAAGACCAGTAAATAATACGCACAGTCACTCGGAGGAGGAAACCAGGGCAGGAAGTGGAACTACTTCAGGAGCTTCCTTGATCTTTCTGCTTTCAGCCTTAGTGCTAAAAACACCTTGTTAACGTGGATGTGGTGCCCTCGCTGCCAGACCATGGGCCAGACCAGCCACTTCTGAGCCCAGTGACCTTCACCAGCTACACAGCAGAGCTCCCAAAAGCACAAGAGGCATGGAGATATGTGCTGCAAGACCTCCTGAGACAGCTCGTAGCACAGGCCAAATCTCTATCAAGCACCAAGGAATCCCAAGGAAAGACATACAGTTTGAGTACTCACAGCTCTAGGAACTATTTCCTGTGGTGGGCACCAAAGAACCCAATCCCAAAACTGTTCACAAACCTGAGTCTAATCCAGGCAGCCCTTACTTCCCCCTCTCAAAACAGTGAGCAGCAGAGTTTTGCACCATCACCTTCCACGTGGGACCTGCCTGTTTTTGTCACAGGCTGAAATGTCTCTGACAACACACAGAGAGATGGAACAAAGGGACACAAACCAGCACAGCTCACAGGCACAGGACAGATCCCAGCTCCTCAATCCCCCCATCCCAGGCTGGATGACTTCATCCCTTCTCCCTGCACAGATCCCCACTGGGACGCTTAGCAGGACAGATGTGCACTGGTTTACAGCAGGAAGACTCTTTGGTAGAGCAACAACGAGAAGTGTAATCATTTTTTAAATGAAAACTGATCCAAACCTGACAGGGATGCCAGCAGAGACTGAGAATCCCAGAGGAGAGGGCTTGCTTGGGAGATTTGTGGAATTTCCTGCTTCTGGACCAATTAGAAACAGTACGAGATCATAACAATATATTCTGATGACAATGTACTGTGTCACTCATCATTTTGGCCTGAAAATTGGAATTAGAGATGAAATAATGGGAAGAAGAAACTTTTTTTCACACTTGCAAGGTTTCCTCAAAGACTCTTCAGGGAGAGAGGAGAGTTGTTCTTCCATCTGTATTCTCTCACCCATCCCATCTTTATAGATGCTCACCTGGCAAATTACATCTGTTTCTGGAACGTGTTTTCAGGAATTTGAGTAAAGGATATTATAGTTATAAATGAGAACATCCACACTGCCTGGCAGACAGTGCATTCGCTGTGTTCAAAGAATTAATCAACACATTTCAGAAAGCCTCAGAAAAAAAAAATAAAAGGGAAATTCAAGGGGTCATTGATCTCTGGATTAGGTATTTTATACTGTTAAAATTTCTGGTCATTTCATAACCTTTCATACATCAAAGCCATCAATAGCCCTGGGAGATAAGAACTGTTATCCCACTCTTCTGGTGGGAGCCCCGATTTTGGAAACATGCTGCCTACGTTTGGGTCAGAAGATTGGGATGAAGGGCTTTTTAACCTGGCAGTGATCAGCTTTGGGTTCCTCAGCACAGGAGAGACGTGAACTTGTTGGAGTGGGTCCAGAGGAGGCCATGAAGATGCTTCAAGGGCTGCAGGATCTCTGCTCTGGAGACAGGCTGAGAGTTGGGTTTGTTCAGCCTGGAGAAGTGAGAGCTCTGGGAAGACTCTTTCTTGCAGCCTTTCCATGCACAAATGAAGCTCCTAAGAAAGATGGGAACAGACTTTTTAGCAGAACCTGTGGAGATGAGACAAGGGCTGATGGTTTCAAACTAGAAAAGAGCCACTTCAGACTGGACAGAAGAATGAAATTATTTATGCCCAGGCTGGTGAAACACTGCTAGGAAAGAGGTTGCACAGAGAGGTGGTGTGGCTGCTGAGTCCCTGGAAACATCCAAGGCCAGGCTGGACAGGGTTGGAGCTACCTGGGCTCGTGGAAGGGGTGGAACTGCATGACCTTTAAGCCCCCTCCAACCCAAACTACTCTGTGATTCCCTGATCCAACTTTGTGGCTGGAAAAAGGGACGATGTCCGTAGGAAAGGTAGCTGAGAAAGGGCTGAGGGCAGGCAACACCATTTATAGGGCCCACTCCTGCCCTGTGCCTGAGAGGCCCTCAGGACAGCAAGAGGCTGGGAATGGGCTCCAGGCCAGACGGATTGTCCTGGCAGGCCAGATGCTGCTCACGAGCCCTGGGCAGCCCAGCTTGAGACTATTAAACAGCAAAATCTCATCACTGTTCATGGCCCAGGCCAGGTTCACATGCAAGCCCTGGATCCCAATCTTCTGACCCAAATGTAGGCAGCATGTTTCCAAAATCGGGATTCCAGCCCAGAACAGAATTTTCAAGCTCTAGCAACCTTTTTTCACCGGTGCTTTTGCATTTCTGATGTCAATATCATTTTAGGTAATAATATGTTTCAAGTCAATTCACTGTCTGGCCTTCATACACATATGGAGTCTGACAGGCAAATAAAGAAAGAAACATATATTTGATAGATTTAAAAGCTGTTTCCATTTGGATTTCCTTTTAATAGAAACATTCTGTTGATCTTTGGTTTTGTGGAAGTTGAGGGTGCTGGATTTTTTTAATAGAAAGTAATTCAGGGGCCAAATTTGCTTTAATGGGGTCCTGTCAATCCCTTCAAATACCACCTTGGAAAACTGCAATTAAAATGTATTTCAAAACAACAGGACAGACACTAAGTGGAAAGGGTAGATTGTAGAAATACCCTCCAGCTCATTGCCTGAGTTTTTGCAAATTCTGCATGAGAGAAACATGCTTTTAAAATACAGAGGCAAGCAACAGAAAATAGAGAAGCTTCACAGGCAGAGGTCATATGGATCATGAATAACCCAGAAGTAGTTGCCATCCAGAAGAAGAGCATGGCCTACCTGGACTAGAAGTTCAAACCCATGAACACAGTGACCAAAACAACATAGGAAACTTAACCCTGATGGGCAGGTACAGAAATATTTACAGGTACATTTCTGCTCACACAATTCAACATTTCAAACAGAAACCTTTGTCTAAGCCTTTGATAACAGAGTAGCACACCTGTCATGTCAGCATCGCTACACAAAACCCTCTCTGACAAAAAAGAAAAGGTCCCTAAGGACTAGAACACCACTTGTAATGTCCAAGGGATTACAAAACATCTGATGGAGGAATGGATGTGCAGAGAGAGAAGATTGCTGGATTTATCACAGTTGTTACTGGAGCAGTTGATGTTGATGGATCTGTGTCAGCACAGGTATCTGGCACAGAGCATGGTGCCAGTGAAGTTGTTTCCATTGCCTTTGAATTCCCTTGGAATGGTCCAGCAGGAGCTTTGCTGCTCCAGGAGCCAGCAGAGCCAAAGTCCCCAGCAATGATCTGCCACAGAGAAATGCTCCAGGAGGTCTCCTGGCTGAAGGCTACACCCACCTCCATCCTTCACGTGAGCTGCACATCAAACACACACATAAATCAGCAGCAACAGGGTTTCCAGGAGCCAGAGTCCAGCAAGTTAGTTCAAGGAAAGGGACTGCCAAATTTACCAAGCAGGAAAGGCTCCCAAACCTGCCCTGAGCTTTGTGCTATTCTTTGATTATACTGACATCTAAAGGTCACCAAATTAACTGGGTAAAACTTCCTGGCTCGTTCTTTCTGCTTCTGTTTCCCTTATCTGATGTCATCTCCAAAAATCAATGAACATTTGCTACGTTGTTAAGAAAAATGGAGAACTGGTAATACATTGCAGATCTTTCACTGCTTTGGTTTTTAAATAAAAGACTTACAGGGAAGAGAAAAGAAAACAACAGAAATCTAAGTCTGTTACCACCAAATATCCGAGGATCAAGAAGGTATGAAGGATCAAGAAGGTAATATACTCTTTATCATACATCAGAACTGTAGATCTGATTCACAATTTACTTCTGCATTACCCCATTGGCTTCCAAGAAGGAATTCCAGGTATTCAGCAACACAAGGAAGAGGGCAACTAACTTATTCACATGTACTGTCTCCAAAGGGGGGACATCCAAATGAAACAAGTCATTCACTCAGCCTTAACCCCTCGTGGTTCCTCTGAAGGACAACAACTCCCTGAGTTTCCTTTCTGCAGCCAAAGCAGAGCCAGGAGCTCAGACAAAGCTGTGCAGTCCAGGAGCCCCAGACTCTGCCGAAGTGTTTGAACATGTATATTATTGTTATTATTAATAATAATAATAATATCTGCAGATATGGACACGGAGCAGCCATCAGCTTCTCAGAGCCAGCCCCCTTGATGGAATGAGCACCCTGCAGCCAAGGGTGAACACCAGCTCCTGAGCCCCCTCAGCCAGGCTGCCATCAGCAGGCTGGCACTGAGTTAGACACTAATCAGATTAGGATAAATTGCTTTAATCTGACATTCAGGAGTGAAAAGCCCCCACGCCTCCTCTACAGGGGCAGAGCCCAGGGCTTTGAGCAACCCTGACTGCTGCAGCTTCACACCCAAACCATGAAGTGTTTGCCTTATTCCAGCCAGCAGTTTTATCATCTTAATCATGGGCTAAACAGCTGTATTTCAGGAAAGAAAGGAACAGCGTTTAAACAGGCAGAAAGAGGGATGCTGCTCTGTCTCACAAGCATGGGTGGGGAAAATGTCCCCAGACTGAAGGTGGCAGAAAGCGCAGGGGTGTGAGGCAGCCAGGCTGAGCACAGGTGAGGGTACCCTCAGCATCAGAGTGGCCAGCAGCACTCGTGGTGGGGACCTTGGAGATGCCCAGCAACACCCACCAGGAAGAGCTGCAGCCAGAGCCTGCCCACCAAGCAGAGATGCCCAGAGGAGTGCACACCTTGCTGCCTGAGCAGCTGCCCCAGCACCCCTGAGCCTGGATTCACACACAAACAGTATTGGAGAGCAAGGGCAGCAAAGCCTGGGGTTTGGTGCTTATTAAAGCCTGAAAACACACACACACACACACGGAATCCTGCTCATTTCCTCCCTGCAGTCACACCTTTCCACTCCCCCATCACCTGCTTGCAGCAGAGAGCCACAAACCCAACAGCTCTGGGACCCCTCTCCCAGCATCAAACCCTGCGTCAGTCGGTTCTGGGGCCATTGGAGAGAGCTGCCAGCAGAAAGCAGCAGACTTGCAAACACAGCAACATAAACCCTGCTTCCTTGGGGGATGGAACAGAAAAGAACAGCCAGAGATGAAAGCAGAGAGCGTTGCTGCTTTGTCCTCTGCCACAATCAGACACAGACTCAGCCCGGCAACAATGCCAGGGAATTAAAGCCTCAGGGCTGCCAAAGTGCAAGGGGGTGTTGTAACAACACAGGTACATCACCACAAATGCCCAGAGCAGAGCAGAGAGGCTGACACGGGACAGAGACCTGCTATTCCCCCAAAGCACCACAGAGACAGCCAAACAAACACGGGACAAGCCAAACCAACACGTGCTTTTTATTTAAAAACGCTCATCCTGCAGGGGCTGTGTGCTTCACAACACACAGAGCCCTGAAGCAGAGCTATCACTGGTAACCAGGCAAAACATTTAGTGAGGATCACTGGGATTTTTTGCCCAAGTAACACCTCCAGGACTGGGCTTCAGCTGTTTTGATTTCCCTGGCAGACCGATGTCACTGGCTCGCTTAAACAAGGGCTGGAGTTGCCTTCCTTGCCATGACCTCCCCGTGCAGAATTAGAAGGTTTATTTGCTCTAAGATAAAGTATGGTGACACATTAAAGATGCCCTCATTCCTCCTCTTAGATCAGCTTGACATCTGCTTCAAAAATGTTATGAAACACTCTCCGAAGCTGCTGCGGAATTGAATATTGTGATATTTCACCAAGGCGCCGCTCGAGCGAACTTTCACCTCCACGTGAAAGCCTGAGTGTCAAAAGTGAAAACAAACCACTCCGAGCCTTTCACTGGGACAGACCTTCGGTGACACTGGATGTAGGGGAATAATTGCAGATGGTATTGTTGTGGGGGGAAATATCACCTGCCATGAAATCTCGCCCTGAGCGAGCATTCGGTTGCTGTGAGATCATATCGTGGTGCTGCCTCGTGGTAACACATCCAGGCTGAGCAAGGTCATTCCACAGGAAGCCCTCACACAACAACAGGGTTTTGTTCACTGTGGTTAATGGCACCAGAATGGGGTGTGGGGGAAAAAAAAAAAAGAAAAGCCTAGTCAAATATTTTTGCTACAGACAAAGCAAGCTTCGGTTAGAGGGAGTGGGGTTTTTTTCATGTTTACAATGGGGAAACAAAAGCAGTAAAAATGTGATGTTCATTGAAAATGAGAGAGGGGGTTTTTAACAAAAAGAAGAAAAAAAAAAGCTTCGTATATTAATCATGGAAAAAAGGAGAATGCTTGTCAACCTAGTGGGATTTTGTCACACATAACAACCCAATAGTTTCAGTGTTCCTTGCAAAAATATCTTCCTCAAAGCCCCTGGTGATGCAAGATTTCCACTTCTCCTGTGGAAAGGAATCTGGAGAGTATGTTTTAGCCACGCAGAGGTGTTGCAACAGAGGAGTGATGCCAGCAGAGACACAGGCACTCACTGGGGAGCATAAAGAGGATGGGGATAGCTTGGTGAGGGTGTGGAGAGAGAGCAGAGAAAACTCATGGTCCACAGTGAAAAACTGAGGGTACCATGAGGCTCATTGACACAACACGACACAAAAGAACTTCACGCAGGCACGGTGATGAGCAAAGCAGAAAAAAGGGTGGACTTTATTTACAAAACTCAATTTTATACATTCCCAAAGGTGCCTGTGGATTGGAGGATGAAATCCCACCTCCCAAACCACATTGGTCAAAACAACTGTCAATCAACATTTTCCCCCCTACCTAAAAATGTGCAAACAAGGAAGGACAGTCAGGAAAACAAAGCTGTTGTTTGTAGTAAAAAGTGTGGGGAAGTAAAAATTCTGACTCCAATATGAAAGACAAATCAGAAGGCCTAGAAAAATCCTCAAACCAGGGTAACAGCTCATCTGTGATCAAACCCTGCCTCTCCAGAGCCTCACGGGGTCCTTGCATGGCTCTGGGAGATAAAACCCCTTCAGGTGAGCCCAGAACCAGAGACAAACAACTGCTGACAAAGAAAAGATGCTACACAAAAAAATGGAGAGCAAAAAGGTTAAAGGGCTCAGATAGAGCCTTAAACTGAGGATGGTGCCAGGATCTCTGAGCACTGTCTGCAAATCCAAACTATCAGGTACTGAGAGCAGGGGCTCCTCAGCCCCTCTAAGTGCTTTCCAGGACTAAAACAACATTATTAACTTGGTGCACATGATGAAGTTGATGCACACTGACCTCAGCAGTCACGTGTCACTGCCTTTATAGGGGTGGGTATCTCCCTTAATGTAGTGCCCTTGCAGCCATATGGGCTCAAGATACACAGCAGGCAGTGGCTCTGCAGGAATTAAAAGCTTGTCTGAGTTTCCCAGCTGTGTCAGGTGGACAAATAAACCATTACCTGTGCCTCCAGCCTGAGCTTGGCCTGGCCAGTGAGTCTGGAGCTAGCCTGCCTTCTTCTCCATCTACTCCCTGGGGTGGCTGGAAAGCATCTTTGTGTGTGGTGGCATTTATACAGAAGGAAAGGGTTTCAAATAAAAAAAAAATTGACCCACCTCCAGCCAAAATCCCAAAGAGAGTCTGAGTGTGGAGGGTCCAGACAAGCTTTGGAGAAGCAACATTTACAGGAGCACATTTCACAGACATTGTCCTGATTGGGACTGAAACCTTCTAGAGGTAAAACACAGGAGTAACAGCCTGACTTAAACCTCCCTACCTAAGGCTGTAATGGACCCCAAAATTCCCCTGAGCTCAGGTGAGAGTGTGATCTGTAGCACCCAAAAGGTCTGATCTGTGTTTCCACGTCAGAGCATCAGTCTGGTGGTAATGTCCTGCTCCATCTGCAGTACTGACCGTGGGCAAATATTGGAAGGCACCTGAAAGAGTTCCTGAAATGCCTCTTGCCTGCCAGCAATCTGGAAATCTCTGTTTCTAACAAGAGAGAAAGACAACTGCCAGCCCCAAGACGGAGATGGGGAAATCCTGAGGGATGAGCTGCTGGTGGGACATGGGAGCTGTGTCAGCACAGTGAAGGTGGGGAATGCTCTTCCTCAGGACAGCCAGCTCCATGGCGTGGAGATTATATTGCACTTTTCAGAACAAACATGCCCAGACAGAGAGGAGAAAGGACAAAAGCCTCTGTGCCTGAGCCCACTGCAGGTGTGATTTGTGCCTTGGAAGCCAAGCAACAGGCACACGGGTTTGCAGTGTTGTGTAGCCAAGGCAAACAAGACACAGCAAGGCCCAGTTTTGGCCCCCTCAGGATCCATAAAGTGGCCTCTGGGAGCAGTGGGGGGCACGTTATTCCTAATTGTGTCTTGTTTAACTTGGCTCTTCAAACAGCAAATCTTTTGCTGTCTTGGCCAGAGTCCTCAGTCTCACACCTTGGTGGGGCTTACCTCTTTTCTTGGGTTGGTAAGTTAAAGAAATCCCCTACACTGACACATGCTAAATGCTTTTGATCAAAACCCACTAGTTTTTATAAGAAGCAGTCAGGATGACATGCTGGGAACCTCTCCAGTGCACAGAGAGAATTCTTCACCAAGAGGACAAGAGCCTCCCTTTCATACCCCAGCTTCTCTGACTGCCATCACCTTTGTCTGGATCAAATACATACATAATTTGCAATACACATAGCCCTCATCCCAAAAGAACAGGGAAAATTCAGAGTTGGATATTTCCAGTACCTACAGACCAGACCACACCTTACAGAAAGCCAAGGCCAAAACACAAGGAAACCTGTGGCAGGACAGAACACAAGATCTTGTGTACAACATAAAATAACCCTGTTCCTAACCTTTACAGCATCCAGATTGCTCTAGACCTGCTTCCACTGGTAGTTTTTTTTCCTTCTTTGAAAGCTTGCAGGCAGAGCAGGATTCCCAGATCACCGTGTCCCATGGCATTAGTGCTTCCTGATGGCTGCTGGTGAGAGCCTGCACATGGCACTTACGATTGTATCAGTGTCTTGAAGGCAGCTGTGATTGATTTACACAGACAGTTCCTTCACTTATGTCACTGACAGCCACTGAGGCTCGAATTTACAGCAAAAATTCTGATCTTAATCCATAAATTCATCACCTTGCACTTGTATGTCAAACCACTTCTGTTGCTCCCCCTCTCCAATCCTCCTCCTCCTCTGTTGATGCCTCCCCACAGTCCATCATCAGCAACAGCTTGGCTAATGGAAATATTTAATAAAATCAGCCATAAAACCCACTGCACAAGACTCCACCTCACAACATATTTAGTCCTGACAACTCTGCTATCAACAAAATCCATCACGTGTCCTTTAAGCAGCTCCCTGTAGACTAACTTTTAAAATCTTGCTTTAATCCTTTTTTTTTTTTCCTGTGACTAAACCAATAATTTCCTGTGTGGGACAACAACAAATACTTGGACAACCCCAAATAAGATCCCTGCCTTTTTCTAGATGGAGATAATGTAGTTTACAGAGGTGTTACATTTGACCAATCTGATGCTCCTAAAGTAAACCTGCATGCACTCCCACTTTCCAATCCCCCATGTCTTTAACAATCCTTTCTCCAGTATCCATTGCAAAGCTTTTCCTTCTATTCAGGTCAAACCCAAAGGTCTGCAGTTATTCACCACCACTAAGTCTTTTGTTACAGTCACTATAAAAACACAATTAAAGCTGGATTATGGTATGCTTATGCAGAACAGTATGTTAATCCATAAATGGTCCTGTGGAAGCCACATTTGGAGTCAGATCCTAGCTGGTGCACATAAGAAAACTGGAATTGCCCCCAGAGGAGATTAATGCAACAGTACCTCACTAATTCACACTGAAGTCGAGAAAACCACATTGAATATTTCCGGCTAAAAGGAATAAGAGAAGTACAAATAAATGCATCACAAAACTCCCTCCTTTTCAGTTTCATGTAGCAATCTCTGAGAGAACATCATGGGGCACTGCAAGGAGAGGAGAGTGCTATATATAGCTAATGAAATCTTGCTAACATTAGACATGGCTACAGCATCTGTTACTAAATCTTTGCTGAGGAGTGTACACAGACCAGCAGTTTCTAGAGAGCTTGTAAGAAAAGCAATGTGCTGAAATGAAGCCTTGTCAGCTTCTATTGTACGTAAAGACAACGTTAAATTGAGGTTTAATATTTACTGCTGTGTCATCTCCACAGGCAATTATCATCAGTGCCTGAGGTGATCCTCAGGTGATGCTAAACAGTACAGCACCAGTGATTCCACTGCCTGTCCTTATTACTCTCCAGAAAATTTTCAATCAACACAAAGGAAATTATGCCCTAGGTGCAGCTGTAAGGCTCAGACCTGCTCTCATGAACTCAATCTGCATCCACTGGATGGGGCCTGTTTGAGGAAATTTTCACCTTAGGAAAAAACTCTTCAGCATCTTCCGCGTGCTGAGCATCGATGCCAGAGATCCGTCCTTGCCACACCTGCCCCATAGGCTCACTGCCCCTGCCCAGCAGCAGGGCTCTGACCCTGTCCCACAACATGTGACAGTTTCCCTTGGGCTGTAGGTCCTCCAGGCCCAGTCACAGACACACAGAATTCAAAAAATCACAGAATGACCAGGTTGGAAGAGACCTCCAAGATCATCGAGTCCAGCCCAGCCCCAACACCTCAACTAAACCCTGGCACCCAGTGCCACATCCAGGCTTCTTTTGAACACATCCAGGGATGGTGACTCCACCACCTCCCCAGGCAGATCATTCCAGTACTTTATTATTCTTTCTGTGAAAAACTTTCCCCTAATATCCAGCCTGTATTTCCCTCAGTGCAGCCTGAGGCTGTGTCCTCTGGTTCTGTCAGTGCTGCCTGGAGAAAGAGACCAGCCCCACCTGCCCACAGCCACCTCTCAGGGGGTTGTAGAGAGTGATAAGGTCACCCCTGAGTCTCCTTTCCTCCAGGATAAACAACCCCAGCTCCCTCAGCCATTCCTCACAGGGTTTGTGTTCCCAGCCCCTCTCCAGACTCGGTGCCTCCTCTGGATGTGCTCAAATGTCTCAATGTCCTTCCTAAACTGAGACACCCAGAGCTGGACACAGCACCAAAGGTTTGGCCTCACCAGTGCCGAGTCCAGGGGCAGAATGAGCTCCCTGCTCCTGCTGGCCACAGGGAAAATGAGAGAAAGGCTGATTGTTTCCCCACAACCATCAGGGATCTGCTCATCCAGTGCTACTGTCATTTCGCTCTCCACGTGGTGCCGAGGACATCACTAAAATATTAACAGTGCTGGTTGGGCAGCCCTGGTGGAGATCACCAGACACAATACAGCCATGTCACCTCCAAGGCTCCCACCAGCCCCAGCCTCTCACTTCAGCCCTCCAGTTTGCAGGGCAGTATTAACACCAGGCTGCTCAAGGATCCTCTACCCCTGCTCAGCTTCCCAGTCCTCAAAAGTCTCCAGCAAATGCATTTCTGCCATGATAAAAGCCTCAGACATCAGTTTTCAGCTACAAACATAAGCCAAAGTGTGCAGGTTTGGAAGGCAGGGCCAGGTCTGGCCAACACCAACCTGCAAAGAATTTTCAGCTGACAAATCTCCCCCCGAGAAAAGCCTGAAGTTGGTGACTGCCCTGTGACTTTAGGGTTTCAACACCCATGGGAACAAGTCAGCCCTGCTCCCAGTCCCTCACTACTGGTGCAAACCCACCAAGCCCAGAGGAGCAGCCACAGGGCAGGGAGGAACCCCCAGCACTGCAGCTGCAGGACAGACACTACACCATCCCCAAACACAGCACTCCGGGTTTAGACCCCTTTGGGGACAGAGAAGAAGGCTGTGGGATTATGTGGAGCAGGACTGGAGACCTGCAGATTTTGCAGCTGGGACTATCCCAGCATAAACCACCTCAGGTGAGTTCCCAGCAGGAATCAGTCTCTCCAACCACAACAGGACTGCCTTTGTGAAACCAAACATCAGCTCAAACTGAGCCCAGCAACCATTTCTGAGGCTGATTCTTGCTTGAAGAGCCTTATACAACGGAAGCAAGAAATTCAAAGCCACAGGTAGGTTGTGAATCCACTCAGGCACGAAGACAGCAGTGGTATTCACTTAGATGCAGGAAGCCTACAGCAAAATACCTAGTCCCTGACAATACCTTCTAGATACCCATCTCTCATCATCATGGTGTTAAGCAATCAGAGTCAATAACTTCCTGGCATCTTGGAGAATGTTCATCTGCACCTGGCTTTCTAGCAGGTTATAAAATTTCTGCCTCGCAGGACCCTGGCCATTTTTTGTGCCAGTTCTCCCTTCAATTTCACACTTAATTAAATCCCAGGATCAAGTCTCAGGATGGATTGCTCACTAGACCAGCAGCCAGAATTGATGTCGTGTCTAAGTGATGGGGCCTGAGGAACAAAAAAAAAAAAAATAGGAAGAGAGCAGGAGTGATAACAAGAGAGGGAGAACAAGGAAAGCTGATTTTATTTCCGAGTTAAAAGCCTAATCTTCTACTAAAATGGTGTCACATGAGAGGAAAAGAGTCTCTTATCCCTGTGATACTGCTGACCCAGGCTTGGTTTACAAGCTGTAATACCATTCCAAGAGAAAATTACGTCGGCAAGTAAGTATTCTTCAGAGACAGCTAAAAGGAAGCAGAACTCAGAGAGAAGACAGCACGGGATGGAAAAGGGCTGACCAGAGCTCCTTTGTGGAGGAGACACGCTGAACCTCTGCTGAGGAGCACTGTAAAACCAGACAGAGGTAATGGGAAAGCCTACAAGGGCTCAGTGTGATGAGGTGCTCAAAAGCTTGGGTATTTCCTCTGAACTTTCTCCAAACTCCCCAATTTAGGCCGAAAACCTCATGAGCTAAGCCCTTCTCAGGAGATTTCTGGAAGTTCCTGTTCTTTTTGGAAGAATCACCAAAGGGCTTATTTTTATTGCTGCAGTTTGGCATTCCAGTTTGCAGTATGGTCAAACCCAGGAAGGCTGAAGGCAATGAAGAAGCAGAACTAACATTTTTTGAGTGCTGTGAAAGACTGAATCCGGGTCAGAAGTCTAAGTGCTTCAGGTCACTCTTATTCTGGGCACACACAAGCACTTCTTCATGATAAGCAGAATACATCCTCTCTTTAGAGCAATTCAAAGAAATAATAAATCATCTTCCAATGTATCTCAAAGACCCTGGTGGGCTGTTGATGGATGAGGAGACACGAGAGGACTGTAGGGGTTTGCACAGCTCTTTGCTGTATCCAATATTGTACCTGTGCACTGCCTGTCTGGGACAATTGAGAATCAGGCCATTGACCACATTCAAGTTTACTGAACAAATCACCACAACAGCTGAAGAGCTTCCTCCTCCTCTGACAACTCACAACCCCTTTCTCCAGTTCATTTATTGACTCAAGTGCCCACCAACACACTGGATAACCTAGATGTGATAACACGTGCAAACACTACTCACCATCCATCACACACCACCTCCTTTCTCTTCACATTTTCTTCATCTACTGAAATGCCACAAGAGGGAATTTAGAGTTCTTTGGCCCAAACATTTTGCTGATTGGAGCACATTCCTGGCCTCAAAGTAAGGCTGCAGACTCTAGTACTAACCACCTGTCCAGAAAAGTGAGAAAGTCTTATTCATTAAAAGTAATTAGGTGGATTTAGCTGGCCACTTGCCCCAGAGCTATAAAGGGGCTTTCAGTTTGGTATTTCTGAATTAACAAGCAGAGAAAGAGAGGACCCATTAGAAACAGTTAATGACAAATGTGGTCCTTCAAACAGGTTTTGCTCTTGAGCCTCTGCAGAGGCCTCTTGACTGTCTGGCCCCATTTTTAGCCTCACAGAGAGGTGTTATCTCAGCATCCATGAAAGGTTAAGCCACGACCTTATCAACGTGCCCACCATGAGCTGCACCATCCATCCTGAAACTCCCTGGCACCCAGAAATCTACAAGTGAGCAGATTCCAGTACAGGAATGCTGCAAAGTGTCAAGAGCAAAGTACCTAAATTCGACCCTAAAAAGTCACAGGATCTGGCAGGGATGGGGAAAGCCATGAAAACCCACCCATAATTCCTTCAGGAATTACAGGTTTGTTTTCTCAGTTTTGAAGCAAATACAGTGATAAAGAACATTTAACGCCTCAAGCATGTTTATGAGAATCCACTTGTTCAATGCAAAGTGAATTCCAGGCAATCTTATTCTCCTCTTCCCTAAACCAAAGTGAAAGATGTGATGGACTGAAGTGGCCAGGATGGTGTGGGTGGTCAGGGTTATCCAGATCTGCCCCCAGATGTAGAATATCAGTATTTCCTGCAGTTCCCATGTGAAGACAACTGGTCCCACATGAACCTCCAGAACAGATTACACCCAGGTAATGATGATTCTTGCAGGAAACCCCCTGATATCCAGGAGAAGTTCTGCAATCCCAGCAACACGAGCTGAAGAACTGCACACAGACCCCGAGCTAACACCACAGAATTTCAGCTGGGAACTGGGGATAAACCCAGGCAATAACTCACCACAATTCTTTGCAGGAGACTCAGGCATGGCCTCACATCCCCACACTGTTGGGGACATCAATTAGTGCCACACAGGCCAGATCCCCTGAAGCTGCAGCAGGAATTCGTTGCTGCCTGAGGTTTCCCTACAATATGCTGCACTTTAACCACACTCACACACACAGAAAACTGTGTGCTTATTATTTCATTTGCTTGCCTGTTTCTAGAGGAAGCAGGAAGCTTCTCTGCAAGCCATCGCCTTTATCCTGACATTTGGATTTTGTGAAAGCAATTTTGGATTGAGCCTTGAACAATGATTCTCTCCATTCCACTTACTCTTTTGTCTCCTTGGGCACACTGGCAAATTCGCTTCAAGCTAAAGCAGGAATTTAGCAGGGTATGAAGGGAGCAGTTAGTGCAGTGAGATGGAAAGCAGGCGGTGTGTCTCAGTTTTTAATTGTTCCTGCTGTCAGAAAACAAACTGAGAACAGCAGCTCGTATTATTTCCTGCACAAAATCCTATTCATTGCCTGCATGGGACCCATCCACTGGCAAAGCAAAGAGTTTCCATAATTCTGTGTTAGAGTGAAAGAAAGCATCCACAAGATTCTGTCTTGTCCCACCTGCCTGCATGGAAAGCTTTCACTCAGCCTTTTGTTCCTACCAGGGGTTCACACCACAGCTCACACACCAACCTGCCCTCAGAAAAAGAACATTTTTAAGATCCCAAATATGCTTTTTTATTGTTTTCAGGCTGTGAAACTTCACACTGCCAGAACGATCCTGAAGATAAGAGCAGCTACTGCCACAACACGATACAAAAGAACTTCACAAGGGCACGGTGATGAGCAAAGCAGGAAAAGCCCCGAGTTTATTTACAAAACTCAGTTTTATACATTTCCAAAGGTGCCTGTGGATTGAAGGATGAAATCCCACCTCCCAAACCACACTGGTCAAGACAACTGTCAATCAACTTTCTCCTCCTACCTAAAAATATGTAAACAACAAAGGACAGTCAGGAAAACAAAGCTGTTGTTTATAGTAAAAAGCGTGGGAAGGAAAAAATTCTGACTGCATTATGAAAGACAAATCAGAAGGCCTAGAAAAATCCTCAAAGCCAGGGTGACACAGCTACTTCACACTCCAATTTGTACTTCACATTTTCCATGTAAATCACCACAAGGACACCTGCCTACATCCTTGGGTATCTCTCCCCCTCACTCCTTACAAACCTAAATTTAAGAACATATAAATAAGTCTTTTCACATTTTCTAAAAAACTTGGGCCCAATGAAGGTACCTAAACGCTGCAGTGACAGAATTGCTCCAGCTGAGGGAGAGATGGAATTTAATCCTCTCTGGTGCAGAAATGGACAGAGCAGAGCTCCCCAAACTGCACAGACGCAGGGGGAAAAGGAAATGTGCCTCGACAGGCAGCACTGGAGGCAGAAACCTCTGCTGAACCCAAACCTGAGCAGATTACAGGGGTCACATTGGGTCTGTTATTCCAGTTGGTATTTTGAGAACTGAAAATCCGAGAAGAGCGAAGTATACCCGCAAGAATCAATCACAGCAATAAATCCAAGTATTTGAACTTATAACCAGCTTTTTTGTGTGTTCATAAATCAAGCAGGGAGAAGTAAAATCTTTGAAGGTTTTCAGAGAAAATGTTATTATGAGTTTAAAAAAATACAGAGCAAATTTCGTGGCCAGGGTTGAACTTTTTGGGACATAGACTGAATGTGAATGATGGGAGCAACTTTTCAGTTTTTATGACTTTCACAGAAAATAGTCATTTCATAGAACACAGAAGGAGAACACTGAAGATGAATTCTGAGCCTTGAGGAATGGAGAACCATGGAATGGCTAGAAGGAGGATTCTCCTTAGCACAGACTGGGAAAGAGTCCTGTCCTCCAGCTTGAGACCAAGAGGGAGATGCTTATCCTTGAATTTCTGGTGAGGCACCTCCTGTTCTCCTTCCCTGCTGATGGCAATAAAGCTAACAAGGAAATTAATTCCATATTTCAAAATATATTCACTTTGGCCAGGCTCTCTCTCCAGCAAGAAAAGACAACATCCTGAGGTTTGCCCCAACACCTTGAGAGAAGTGACTCAATTCCCTGTATTTTCATGCTAATAGACTTTTTTGCTTCAAAAATGTCAATCTATTTAAAAGGTCACTTTTATTTTAAAAAATTCTTCATGAAAGGTTTCAGAGTACCTTTGACACTGGATTACATCATGTTTCCTCTGACACCTGAGTCACAAAATGCTCAGAGCAGGATTTCCAAGGCTCCCTTTTATTTTGTGTTCCCGTGAATTCTACTCCCACCACGATCAAGAGGATTATTGCCACAGGATTCAAGAGAAGAAGGGCAGGCAAACTCTGACCACATTTGAAGGCCCAAACCTCAGAGCCAGCATCTTCCAGTCCAGAAAACAGCACAATGAATATGTCAAATAAGAGGCCCATTATGAACAAAGCAGGCTGGTAACAGCCCAAAAGAAAAAATAATAATAATAGCATAATACAACATGCTGCCTACAGCCTATGGCAGCCCACTGTGATGGATTTGAGGTGGCTTAAGGTGCCAATTAGTGAATCAATTAAAGTATCACTGAATATCTACGGAAGAAGGGTGAAAATGATGCCATAAGGCTGTTACTGTGCTGTTTGAACCCCGAAACAGGACCAGTCCTGCCCATGCCTTTCCTGCTGTTTCCCAAGCAGCTAGAAACCAATTTCACTTGTTCCATGCTTCTTCCAGAGCTCTGCCACCTCCATGGCTGGGCACTCCTCTCCTAACACCTTCCAGCTACAGCCCCTCCTGCAATGCAGACCTGGGGAAACACAATCCAGAAGTTCTCCTAATCCTCCTCCCAACAGCTTTGGCACTAAGTCTGTTTCTCCTGTCTCCCCTCTCTTCTCACTCTAAACTAAAGCACCAGAATTTCTCCTCTTTCATAGGTCACCCTTTCCCAGGTCTGTAAGTACCCACCTGCAGACTCTTCTGGAGGATCAGCCTTTCCTGAATCCTTGACCCCATCCCTTCTCAAAAAGCCCTCCAGTGTTCAATGCCAACAACCTCCTCATTTCCCCTGATTTTCAGAGTTCAGCCCAACCTCCCAGCTCAAATCTCAGCACAATCACCCTCACAGCAACCCCACAACTTCCTCCTTCAGTTCTGATCCCATCTGAGACATCTCCTCTTTCACCTGTTTCAAAGAAGGGTCTGTTTCTGAGCAGTACCTGCAGTTTCACAGTTTCCACGTCTGAAATAGCCAGGACATTTCTGATGCAATCTAGACACGATTCCATAAAACCTGTGGCCAGCACAAAATCAGCCAGGCCTGGAAGCAGGTCCTGGCAGCAGCACCAGTGCTCCTGCAGCTCAAAACCCAGTGCTGCGTGTGCTGTTACTGAAGTGGAAGATTCTTTCAGAGCAGTATTAAGGTTTAGGACTTATAACTGAAGTGCTCTAATCCTTCCCAGCAGAGGCCAATGGTGCATGTAAGAGTATTAAGCTTGAGACACACTAAATCCTAAACATTTCCAAGTTGCAAGCAGAAATAGATCACAATCAAAGCCTGCAATTCAAACATGCTTAAGAGAACGAGCCCAGACCCAGGCTCTGATTTCGGGAGAGCTCTTCTCCACACGTCCTGAGCGCCAGATCTGGACGAAGATATTAAAAAGCAGTTTCAGTCCTTATCTTTAGCCCATCTGAAGATCAAAGAGAATTGGAAACAAAAGCATTCCAAGGCATTGAAGTGATACATTTGTAATGAGTTTCTCCTATTATTCCACACAGTTGAGATTTTTTTCTTTTTTTTGAGTGGGGGGAAGGAAGGCAATTTTGGCAGCCTGTTAAAGAAGCGAGGATGGAAACTCATTTTAACATATTTAATACTAATTTTCTTCCCTCTTCTCCTATTTTTCCTTAATAAAACCACTGAAGAGATCCATGAAATTACAGGAGATACAAATCCTTTATCCACACTTTGCAGGTGTTGACATGCATGACTCTTACTATGTAAATAAATCGCGTTGGGGTGGGGGTTTTTTTTTGTGGGTTTTTTTGTTTGTTTGTTTGTTTGTTTTTTTTCCAAAGCTGCATTGGTCAGCAGATAAACAGCAACAGTGCAGCCTGTGTGATGGCCCAAATAATTAATTCCTACAACCAGGAATCTTCTTGAAGCATCTCTTCAAGTCTAACTCTGATGGGGAGTGAGAGAGAAGGGGCTGCTCCTCAGCTGTAGGTGAAACAGTGACGTGACTGAGAGGGAAATTCAGCTCCAAATCAGCTGCTGCTTTGAAAATCATCTCTCTGGATCATGAATTAGTGTCGAGGCAGATGATGAGGGATGAAGTAAGGAATGAATGAGTTGAAAGAGAGCACAGAGAGAGAGAGAGAAGCACGGGGATTCTCCAGAGGCTTGTGAGAATCAGGACAGTGAGGAGACTGCACAGAAACCATCTCCTCCTCAAAGTCGGCATTTCGCCAAAAAAATAAAAAAGACCCTGATCCCTCGAAATGTTCCTGTCTGCTGGCTCCTAGAGATAAGGGAGTGATATTTCACAGTCTGACACTAATCATATTTGGGCATACTAAGTAAGGACGGTCCAGGGGCTTTCTTTGCAGCATGAATATTCCAAGTTCAAAGCAAAAGCTCGTTACTGTGCCTAAAAAATCCTCTTAACTCAGAAACACGAGGAGAAAAGGGAAGAGAAAAAAGAAAGTGAGGGAGGTGCTTGGAGGGGGGGAGGAGAAGTGTCCTTATCTTGGTATGGTTGTCTCTACCCAGCCCCATCAGTGATGTCTGCTGCAATATTTCATCATGGGGGGAAGATGCTCCCCTCTTTTCCCTCCCCATCCACGAAAATGTACACAGGAGGCTTCCTAATGCAATATTTCATGGCTGTGACTTCCACATCCCAGTCCTCACTCCATCTAAAGGCAGAACCAGCCACTATGGAGCCAGTTCCTGGGGTGAAATCAGTGTATCAGCATCCCCACTGGAAACCCAGCTGGCCGTGCTGGCTCCTACAGCAGGAAATTGCTCACCTGGCCCAGCTGCTCCCTCTGAGCAGAGGTCACTGTCTGCCTCTGCGCTCCTTCCAGGCTACTCCCACCAAAAAACAACAACAAATCCTTCACTAAGCCTGTAGTGACCTGGAGGCCACAGCACAGCCAAACACGGGCTGGGATGGAGAGGCAGAAGAAAAGCTGTCCCCGTGAGGAGCAGCACCCTGCACGTGCCATGACCAGCCCTCAGCTTCCTCAGCAGGCTGCTCCTCTCCACTCCAGCTGTGCTCACAGGCTGTGAAGAGCACAAACACAAAACTCCTCCAGGGAGCAGAGGAGGCTTTGTCCAACACAGCCCTCCGTAAAATGACACCAAAAAGCCCTCACCAAACCCACCTTTTTGTGCTGCATCTCCACCAGATCCCACCTGCAGGGTTCAGCAATGGATGGGCTAGGACAGATTGAAATGATGGTTTCAGCACACAGTAGATAAAAAAAAGTGGATCAGTCTGGAGAAGAGCCAGGGAAGGTCACTATGTTGAATCTCAGCATTTCCCAGAATGAATGTTTCAACTCCCCTTTTGCCAAATTGTATTTTTAGCTGGAGAGTAATCTGCTTTTAATGAAGAAGACAAAATAACCCCCATGTGAACTTCGATTTGTTCCACAATTGACGATTTCCACATATTTAATTCTTTTATTCTGCCCTGCAAACCAAAATAAAACCCAGACTGCTGCTCACAGCATGAGGTGGAGCTACCACAAGTATTTCTCATCCCTCCCAAGCTCTTCTGGACACCTCAGACTAAGTCCTGCAGACTGTTCCAATTGTGAAATATCTCTGGTCAAGTTGGCATCATTAAAAGAATCTCTTTGTTTCAGTGAGACTAAACAGCTACAATTGGCCATTTCAGGAGCAGCATCCTTGATCTGGAGTTGTCAAACAGGGGATTGTTAAAGAGAGGAAAACTCATTAGGATTGAAGCCAAGCAAAAACCCCACTGGTCCCTGGGGAGGCAAACAGCACGAGGTGGAGGTGGATTATTTTTTTTTATTTCAATTACTATCTTGGAGCCATCCACATGACAGTGCCTATTGCAGTGTCTGGATGGAAGAAGCTGAGTTTGTTTCCACTTGCTAAACCTCACGGGGGTTTCACCTGAACCACCACCCAAGGGCTGGCTCTGCCCACCAGGGCAGATTTGTCCCTCAGCCTCCACCCTGCTCCTAAATGAAAACTGACTTGGACATGAGCAAACAGAAGTCAGGATTTAACGTGTTCCCTGGCCACACTGAGGCTAATCCAGCAACAAGACATCCTCCCTGGAGCCCACACTGCTCATTCCCATAAATCTGGGTGTGGAGGAGAGCACTCTGAAAGGTACAACCTAAGTTCTTTTCCCAATGGGAAGCACACCCCTCCCTCGAGGCTTATTAAGTTGGGCCATGCCACTCACATACTGATCCCTCTCATTCCAGAGGCCAGCATTTCTTACATCAGCTCCCCCCATTCCAAAGACCTCAGGAACTGGAAATGTTCAGGTTAGGGATTAACATGATTTTTGTGTGTTTGCTTCACAGAGAAAAAGCCCTATGCCCAACCATGCTGAAATAAAATCACCTTCTGGAGTCCTATTCCTCTCCAGAATACCTGCCCTCAGCTCTCTGCTGACCAGCCCAAAGGTTGTAGGGACAACAGGGAGCATTCCTAAACCCAGTGGGGAATTTCTTACAGAGGGCACCACCAATTTCACATGGTCACATCCCAGGGAGCTACTACTGGCCCCTCAAAAAACACCACTGCTGTTTCTTTCTGTTTAAAACACAGCAAGAGGTTCACTTCCCAGCAAGGTATGGTTTCCTAGAGGTGACCTCTGCTCCTGAACCCTGCAGCTCCATCAGCAGCTGGCCCTGGGCTGTTCCCTGTTCCTTGTCTCCTCCTGTCCATGCAGCAAACACTGCAGTGCCCCACAGTGAGCTGTGAGCACCCTCCCTGCTCCTTTGCAATTCTGATCATCAGCTGGAAAATCAGTTTTACTGGAACCCAGCCTTCCAGCCACACGGAATGCAAGGAATGAGATTAAGAGGGATTACGTGTTTCTTGCAAGCAACGAGGTTTGATAGCTCAGACAGGCATTGCCTTAACATGTCCTGCACTTTGTTTGAGCAGTTTTTACCCCCCAGCTCTTGGAGTGTGAAGGTTTGTAGGGATAAGCCATATGCCACGCAATTAGGATTCCATTTCTGCTTTTTGTTCACGCAATTTGGAATGGTCTTTTGGAAATGTGCAGGTTGCTGGCATTTCTCTGTGTCTTCAGGGGAGACTGGATGTTTAGTAGTAAACATCCCAGAGGGGAGAAGAAAGCCTTAAATCTGAGTAGAATGAATACAGACTTTCCTCCAATTTAAGCAGGGAAATTTTTAGAATTAGGCTATCCATTATTACAACAGAGTTCCACACAAAGGCCATTCACAGGGTCCAGATGCTCTCAAAAATGGGACACAGGTTTTTTGTTCTGACTCTCTGGTCATTTTGTATTGAGTGTTCATCTGCATTGCAACAGGATCCATGTGGCCAATAAATATAACCAGTTGTACCAAATAAAATTCATGTATTTTATGGGATGTCAGAGGAACAGGTCTTTTTCAGGAGGCTGTTCCAGTGACTCTTATTTGAGCAGAGACTTCAGGAATCCACAGCCTGACACACCACCAAGGCACCTGCATGACTGACTGCTCCACACCAGTGAAAAATTCCTGAAAGCACATGCAACTACACAAACCTTGAGTGGACCTGATCCCAACACTGCCCCTCAACTGATCTTCATCTTAACCCAGAAGTTTAGCTGGAACAAATTCCTCTGCTCCCCAGCCTGGGGATGCACCATTGTCCCACCTTACTGCTGAAAACCCTCCTCACGTCCTGGAGATACGTGGCCACGATGTACATTCTGTGATCCAAAAGGAGAAATGTTACTTTTTGAAGGGATATTTGCAGTGGCAGAAGCAGCAGCCCTGAAAGCATCACCTCTTCCAGCACAGCAGAGTATCTGTGCATCACAAGCATCCCACATCCCACCTTCTCCAGTTATCCCCACCACAATGAGGCATCCAACCCACCCAGACCTCCTTTTCCTTCCCTCCAGCAGCCAAATGCTGGAAAGGTACAATCCTCAAAATGGGTGGACTGACACAATCAGAAGTAATTTAATTCATGATTAATCTGCAGCGAATGACTGCAGGTTCCCTCCAACCCTCAGCCCCCTTCCAATTTTTTGCAGTAAATCTCTACAGTTTGCAGTTGGAGCTCTTCACAGTAGATTAGTTAACACGATGTTTTTATTAAAGCCGAAGTTAATATCCTTGTTCTCTGAAGGAGACCACTGGGGTTGTTGGAATTATTTTTTCCCCTTCAGTTTTTTACTAAGAACCTTCTCTGCTGAGTTAAAAACAGAGCCTGCAGACCCCCAGCTGAAAGCTTAAGGGAGCCCCAAACAGTTACCTCTTAAATGATTATTTACATTGGAATATAAAAATCACTCTGTTGGATCAGAGCAGGGGCTTGTCTACCCAGTCTCCTGTCTCTGATGGTGGCCAGCTGCTCTAGACCAGGGCTGGTCATAAATTTTATGTCAAAGCTTCACTGATAGATTTTTATTTTTTTTTTAATATATAATGCTTTTCATTTAAAAAAAAAAAAGAGTATTGCCTGCAGAAATTGGGATTTTACAACAACAACAAAACAATAACAGAGCTCTCTAACATGAATGAATCTGAAATTTGGACATAAAGTTTTCCCTTTCCAAAGACAACTGCTTTTCAGCGAGGAGTCAGAACCCACAGGATTTTTGGTAATGAATGGTCTCATCCCTGTGCAGCACTTGGTTTTTGAGGTAGTGCAGATAACCCCAGATACTGTTTGGAGATCCACACCTTGTCCCTCAGCCCTGGAGGGTCTGTATAATCTCAGCCCAAGTTTACCTCGTGCTGCTGAAATAAATTTGTATTGTTTCTGCCAGGGGAGGAGGGGAGAGAGGAACCCATTTGCAAACCCTTGTGAAGAAGGAGGCAGAGTGGATTTATGTTCTAATGGGAGGGATTTGGCTGTGGGACATCTGAATGAATACAATCTGATGAGTTTCATTAAGGTTACACCTCATTCTTTTAATTAACTTCTTGTTCTTGTCCTTGGTGAAGTAGTAATTATTTTTTAATTAGCCCAATACTGCATTGCAGAGGTAGCCAAGCCTAGCCTCATCTTGGAGAGGTGTCATAAGAATTAACTTAATTAGCTTGTCACCATCCCTGTAAAATATGGCCATGTTTGGCAAAAGGGAAGCAAAGAAGACCCTTTGCTGTTGCAAGGTTAATTAAAAACCACAGTGCACAGGAGCCAAATGGGAGAGAGGCAGGTCCTGGGCTTTGGTGAGTGCTATGGGTCACATCCTCCCTGGGCTCTGAGGTGGAAACACAGCGGCACAAACCCCCAATTCCTGCTGTTCCTCCTGCATCCTGGGGCTGTGAGGCAGCTCTGGGCCGTGGCACCACAGCTCTGGGGTGGTGGCTGCAGATGGACAGAGCAGGTCTGGGAGCTGTGGCCAGCCTGGTCTGCACGGCAGAGCTGCAGAATCATGGAATGGGTTGGGAGAGATCTTAAAGCTCATCTTCTTCCCATGCCATGGGCAGGGACACCTCCCAGTGTCCCAGCTTCTTCCAACCTCCACCCAACCCGGCCTTGGACACTTCCAGGGGCAGCCACAGCTTCTCTGGGAGCCTGGATTCTCTGGATTCTGGCTGTGATTGTGGAGGGGAGGAGGAATCCGAGACCTGAGCCCGTCACCGTACGCTTTTCATGTATGTAAATTCTGTGAAACTGCAATTTCTGCAGTTTTAGCTGGTGAACAAATGTATTTCAGGTTCCAGCATCTCACAGAGTCAATACCAGAGGGGAAAAAACCCACAAACATTTAAAAGTTTGTAGAACTCATCCATTCCCCCTAGTTATTTTCATTAAACTGGAATAAGTTCTGTAAAAATGAACACAGGAGTTGAAAAAGCTATTTTCTCTTGCTGAGCCTATCTCAGTGAGAGATTTTCCACCACTTTTTGGCAGACCCTGGTCCCTGCACACCTGTGATTCTGCAGGAAGCACACTCACAAATATTCTGGTGTGCTGTGGCAGCTTCTCTGCCTTTCAGAGAATCCAGAGAAACCAGATTTTTTTCTTCAAGCCTCATGTCAGGCTTATTTGACAGTTCAGCATTAATTGGTTTTTTTAAAGGCAATTTCTACCTCTTCTGACTGAAGAGATGAACTTGAATATATGATACCTGAGGGATTCAGAGCTGTCTCCTAAATCTCTCCAGATGATAATGGCTCTGCTCTCTTTGCTCCGAGGGAATCCTTTTTCTAAGTGTTGCTGCTTCTCCTGGATGGACTCTGAATGTTCCTGAATACTTTTCCTTGTGAAGTTTCCCAGGACAAAAATATGGTCCTGGCACCTCTCCTGCTTACCAGGGACAAGGAGAAGCATTAGTGAACATTGAGAGTCCATCCAGGAGAAGGATGTTAACCCTTCTCTGTCTGTCTGTCTGTCAGGTACCCCCACCTTCTGTTCCTTGGTCATTTGGGTCCTGTGCCATCTTTGAGCCAGTTTAGAAAAGATCAGTAATACACAGAAAACATTCTTTGGTGCCTTGTAGCCATGGGCTTCGTGGGATTTAGGACAAACTTCCCTGGAGGAACTTGTACCGTGACTTTCTCTCTGACAGATCACAAGGATTTCTTTAGGTTAGAGCTGAAGATATTTCGAAAAGAAAATTTGCATTATTTTATAAACTGGGGCTATTTTAATGGAAAATACTGATAAATATGAACACAACTTCACACAACATCTTTTTCTCAGAAAAGCACAGGGTCAAACCCTGTACTTAATTCTGTGTTTAGGCCTGCATGCATGAGGTTCCCAGAATTTTCTGTGCCTGGAATTCCCACAGAGGGCAGAGGTGGGGAATGGAGGGCTCCTTATGCTGATGGCATCACTCCTGCACATGAGATCCCCCAGCTGCAGCAGACCCAACCTGCCCAGGTCCAACCTTTCCCATTGTCTTGGGTTGCAATATGTAACCAAAAGTGTGTATTCTGTTTGCCACCTGTTGGAACTGGCTGGGAAGGTGTTTTCTTTCTTTATCTCTTGTACAACCCATTCCTCATAACTCCAGGGGGGAAGCAGTGGGTGTCTTCTGTTAATGGGCAGCTGTTAAAGCAGCTGGGGCAGTGTTCTTTATCCCTTCNCCACACCTGGCACTGCAGGAGATTTAATTGTGCTGCTCCAACACCCTGACCAACAGGGTGTGTCAAGTTTTATTGACTCTGTCAGTATTTCTAGGATTTTTTTTCCTGTTTGCTTGGGGTTTTTTTTCTGTACTACTATATTTGTATTTTTTAATATTCCTAGTAAAGAACTGTTATTCCCATATCTTTGCCTGAAAGCCCCTTAATTGCACAAATTATAATAATTCAGAGGGAGGGGGTTTACATTCTCCATTCCAAGGGAAGCTCCGGCTCTCCCTGGAAGACACCTGTTTTTCCAAACCAAGACACCCATTTTCAGGTCTTGCAAACACCCCAAGCACTCAGGAGCTTGACCCAGAGCCCAGCAGGAACCTTCACCACCATCACTGTACCATGTTCAAACACTGTGCCAAGCAGGCAAGTTTTCAATGGGCCCAGCAAATCAGTGAAGCAGAAACAACCCGCTCAGAAACACAAAAGAGGCCACACCAGGGAAGCAACAGCTTTGCAGGGAGCTGAAAATACCAGGCTGCTGACCTGTTACCAGTTACAGCCCAGCAGCCCAGACACACTACAAAGATCAGCTCCTCCAGGAAAGGGCTGGCCCCTGACAGCCACCACACTTCATAGATCAGCTCAGAACCTGCAGAAACAGGCAATGAATTCTGCTCTGTGGCAGGATCACAGACTTTCAAAGGTGTCAGCTCCATCTTCACTGCCTGGCATAGAGCAAAGGTGGCAGGCCTTAGAAGTGTGCTCAGGAGACAGCAGGGAGTTAATTTTCAGAGACAGAGAAAGAAGGCAAAAAAGAGATTTGATGCACACACAGGAAGTCAGTATGATAAAGCAAGTTTTACAGCACTGTCTTTACATTATCCAGCGTGTATACATGAAAAAGTAAAGACCACATCACTAGTTAATAAATTTCTTTGCCTGGGACTTTCGTTGGCTTCTTTTGCTGACAGTGCCAAGGCTGGCAGCACATGGGAAAATGAACTCCTCTTCCATCAAGCTGCTCTGCTTGTGTTATCTTAGAGGTTTACTGGTGCTGGGAAGAAGCTGATATTGCACTCAGGTGTCCTGTATTGCACCTGAGCAGCACAAACTTCAAAGATCTGGAAAAATGTTTTGCCCAATGCATAATGAAGGTCTCCATAATGCCTCCCCCTTGACAGTGGAATACTAGATGAGGAAAAATTCATGTTGCCCGGTCTAAAACTAACAACAACAAAAAAAATAAAAGACAGCAAGAAGTTTGTGCCGGCCTGACTTGTGGAAGTTTAGCAGACCATTCTTTCAGTGCTTGCTTTCAGACTGGCATTTCAGCAGGATAAATCTCCACCTATTTTTGATGCTCGGATCAAAGGGCTCCTGAAACTGCAACATTCAAAGAAGGTTTTATAAAAGACTTTTAAAACCCCTGCTCAGTGTCCTTCCCCAGACTGGGGCTGGTTTATCAGGGCAGTACTGTTCAGAAAGCTTGTTGCACTTGTGACTTGTATTGGTTTTCTGCAGTGATTAATTCTCAACAGGCCAATTAGAGACAGTCTTAATTTCCTGAATAAAGGTTATTCTTCTAAGTGGGCTGGACTGCACCTCAGTGAAGCTGGAATTGCCACCTTCTAGGGCCATCAAGGCCTTAAATGGCACCTCTCAGTCACAGAACTAGAAATTTGAAATAGCAAGAAGAAAACCAGTGGTGCTCTTGCCAAGGAAATCTTTCACACCCTGTGTTTCAGTGGTGTTTAACATCTCCTGAAATGCCTCCACTGGATTTGTATGACCTTCTAAACCAAATCTGAGGTCCTGAAGGCAACCCAAGCTCTCCTTCCTCTAAACCTTTCATTCTTTATTCTCCCATAGCAATTTTTGCTTGCCGGTCAGCAGCTTGAGTGCCTGCTGCCTTTTTACATCCTTCCTGCTTTCTTTTTTTTTGACCACCAGCATCCACAGTCCTTGCTGTGACATGTTCTGCCACGAGCTCTTTGTGTTGAACAAGTGCCCCAAAACATAACAATGCACTTCATACTTAATTATTATAACTCACTGGAAAACTTGTGTGAAGTGCTTTGAAGTGGCATGGTTAAAATTCTTAGTGAATAGTTAAAATTCTTGAGAATGGTTAAAATTCTTGTGAAAGTCAAGTGCTGTCACCTTGAAGGTGGTTCTGAAAGGGAAAAGACAGGCACAGAAGGATTTTTTTCCATGGTCCCAAGTGGGTTTTGCCTCAGAGCATCAGAAGTTTTTAACTGTGCTGTGCAAAGAGAGAGAAATTCTAAAGCAACACAGTGCAACCAAGAGTCCCATCACACAGGCACCTCATAGTCCTTAAGCTTCAGAAAATAAGGAGGCTCTGAGCTGAGATTCTTTTAAAAGACTGTCAGGAAGTTAGGCATTTAAATTTTCTTCTGCAACCCACAGTAACATCAGCACTTTCCTACCAATTTAAATGAAAATGTGGCTGTAACTAATTAAAGGTGGATTATACATTTTGCTTGACAGAAAGGCTTAGCTTTGTGCAAAACCGTAGATTTGCCAAATTTCCTGCCCTTGTCCAGAGTCTTCCCTTTTTCAGTATTTTCCATCAGGAAAGTTGTTTTCCCAGAGCACCAGCCACATGTTCTTCCTCCTCCCACTATATTTTTGCTCCTTGTTCATGTACACTTACACAGTTTATTTATGTGCACGGTTTCGTTCTGTACGGTCTGATAGAAAATAAAGACAGAACACTAGAAATTAGCAGAGATTTTATGGGGTTTTTTCTCTCTCTCTTTTTTCCTTTTCTAGCATACCTTTGCACTTTTCACATGTTTCCTCCCTCTCGTTCTTCCTCCTCCCTTGAGATCTTCCAAAATCCCTTAATTCAGAGTAAAGGAAAAGCAGTTCAATGGAGCCCTCTCTTGGCCTCATGTTGTAACTTAGCTCTTCAAAACTCAGAGGTTTTTTATGAATGGATTCAAGATCAGTTGCATAACATGAATTTGCTGGGGAGCACAGCTCCTGTTGCTAATGTTGCTGCTGTTACTGTGGCTGTTATTTAAACAGCTCTTTGTTGATTCTGTTTTATGTGTGTTTTATGTGTGTCTCTGCCTGGGTGCTGTGCAGGGACATGCACACAGGCCAGCTCAAATCCAAGAAACAAATGACTGCAAGACTCTGTGAATTCCCTCTCCAAAAGACAACAAAATTTAAATATCTATCCTAACCATCTTTTACTGCAAGTGAAGTGGAGAAAAGGGTGGTCTGAGGACAAATAGGTCAGAAAAACTGAGAAGGCAGCTAAAAAATAAAGGTAAGATTATTCATATCCCTGCCTTCACCTTTAGCTCAAAACTTTGAGTAATCTAAGGCTGATGTCATCACTTTGGTGCTACAAAATGAGAGGGAAAGGCGATGGATGTGTGTACCTAGACCTGAGCAAAGCCTTCAGCACCACTTCCCAGAGCATTCCTGGAGAACCTGGGGTGGATGGGTGCTCTTCACAGGGTAAAAACTGCCCAGCTGGGCCCAACAAGGGGTGGTGAGTGGATTTAGATGCAGTTGGTGGCTGATTTTAAGCAACTGTGGTTGTCAAGGTCCGTACAAAGACCAGAGAGACACCAGATGCAGCTTCTTGCTGAAGTCACTGAATGACAGATGAACAATCTCATTAATTTACGTCATTACACAAAGGAATCTACTCAGATGCAACTGATATTATCCCATCAGCCTAGGCTGGCTGGACCTCCAGTGGCAATCCTGCTTCCTTCTTGCCCATCCAGATCTTTTTCTGAAGGATAAAAATTCGNCAGTGGCAATCCTGCTTCCTTCTTTTTCTGAAGGATAAAAATGCATATTCTGATTTCCATACAAACACTGCCTGCTTCTTACCACTTCTGTATCCCCCATCAAATGGCTTCTCCCACATCTCTCCATCCTCCCTGGAAGGGAGCAGAGCCATTAAAGCAGCACTTTTGCAGGTGTCTGTACACACATCCATGGGGTTTTTCCTGGAAGTGTTCAAGGGCAGGCTGGATGGAGCAACCTGGTCCAGCAGCCCTCTCCATGCAGGGGGTTGGAGCTGGGTGGTTTTTAAGGTCCCTTCCAATTCTGTAATTCTGTGTGGCATGTGAACACATGTTCAGGGACACACACCAAGGGACACTTGGCACCTGTGCCAAGAGGAAGGGCTACACAACACCTTCACACTGTACCAGGCTGCTCAGCCCACCCTCTTTTTCACACATCCCTCTGAGAAGGCTTTTTGCTAGAAGAAGCACCAATCTTTATCAGTACTGTTCATTTTGCTGGTCATTTCTCTTTCTTTGAAACAGCTCCAGAAGCCAAGGGAAGATGAAACAAGTTTCCCCAAGGTCATTCAGCCAGTATCCTCCCAGCTGCTGAAACCCAATTTAGGATGCTGTCAAAGAGTTCAGGCCCACAGAGGTCCTAGACTTTTTGAAAGGTTTATCCTCAGATCTTCCCCCATTTCAGGCTGTTCCAGTCCAGCAGATTTACTGGCTTTGGCAGATCTAGCAGAGTTAAATTAGAACAAGCAGAGGTGGAATTATTTGCTCCCCTGTACCACAAGAGGCTGAGCACCTGCAGTCTGAGCAGTGTGGCCCTGTGGAGGGAGGATTTGGGTGTGGGGAGTCTCTTCCCCACCCTAAAGATTCCCTCGAGGTCTCATGATCCTCTCTATGCCTCTGCCAAGCACTTGTGAGATAGAGCCAACAGCATTTAATTTTTGAGATCTGTAGGGAAAATCTGCCCTGAAGTATCACTCTCAGGGCAAGGCAAACTCCAGCTTTGCCCTTCTGTGCCTTTGGTGTGAAGTTAAGAACTGTTCAAGCCTACAAATTACAGAGCCCAAGTGAAGTCACAGCTTCAGCTGAGGAATAAAAAGCTCAAGTGCAGACTGCAGAACAGTTCAAGAAATGAATGTTTTGCTGCACTTCAAACAAGATGATGATGAAATGAGAAGTCAGCCAAATCTCCTTGGGAAAGCCCAGTGGTGATTATGTGAGGGTGGGAAGGTTGCACATCTCAGTCTGCTTCAGTACTGGGTGGGAAAATTCCCAATTAAACCCAAAATACAGTACCTGTAACCATCAGGGGAGAGAAAAAATAGCCAGGAATGCAAGCAGAGGAAATTGATTCCTGTTGCAATCAAGTGTCATCCTTTCTCAACTTCCCTGCTCAAATATGAGTTACAATTTTTAATTCAAGTTCATAGCAGCTTGTAAAATCCCTCAGCTTTCATGGCTGGGTCTGTACTGTCCCATTTGGACTGACGACACCAGCAGGAAAAGTCAGATCATAGAAGGAAAAGAAAGAATTGAACCTTTCATCCTAAAAAGGAGCTTCAAAGCAATTCAACATCAGAGCACCAGAGCACCAGCTGTGAGATGAAGAGATTTCTATCCCATTTTATTCCATGGCAGCACAGAGGGGAAAGCTGCTGCTGCTTTGGACAAGGCTGTTGTGTCTCTGCTGTCCCTGCAGCAGAGCAGTGGTGGCTCTGCTCCCTCCAGTGCTCTGCAGGGCCCCTGCCCATCTGTGCTTCCCACTCTGTGCTGTCTGGCCATTGGTATGGAGTTCTGGAGAGGGTGCAAAAAGGCCTGTACCATACACTCCTTCCTAACCCTCATCAACCAGTGGTTCCTTCGTGCTCTGAAGAACAAGGGTTTGTGGCATTTTTAACTGCTGGGGCTGGAAATACTCTTATTGTCCAGCAGATGTGAAAACTACTGAAGCACAACTCAGCCTCCCATTAGCTACCAGGCAGGGTCAGGGTACACAGAGCTTTTAGGGGTTAATCCCAAGGTATTCAGATGAGAGAGTCAACCAAAATCATCTTATAAATAAAAACAATAATCCTCAAAAAGCTGTTGCCAAAGAGGCGAAGCCTCTGCGTCCAGTTTGTATCCCGTTCCGAAGAGTGATGCTACAAAGCTGTGTCCGTAGGTTGTGCAATCACAGGAACAATTCCTTGTGTCCTTAAAGAGCTCCTTGTTAGGAGCCAGCCCGTGGCAGGGCAGAGGCTGGGGCAGCACAGACTGAGCTCCTCCCTGGGGAGGTCACTGGGGCTCAGCAGGCAGCGCCCGCAGCCCCCGGCCTGCTCCTGGTGGGGTTTGGCAACAGGACCCTTCCAGAGGGTTCCACTCCTCATCAGCAGGGCCAAACACAAACCACATGGTCAGGGGATGCCTTGGGAAGGCTGAGCTGGAACAGAGACTGGACGGACCTAGACAATAAAGTAGATATTTATTAAAAGGCCTTTAGGACACACCTTGGGCAGGACAAGAGCCTGACCAGGGCTACACACAAGGTGGACCCAAAATAGTCACAAAATGGACACAAAATGGTCACAAAATGGTCACAAAATGGACAAATNGTCTCACACTTTGATCAGTTTTGTCCATTTGCACATTAGGAAGGCTGTGTCCAGTTCCAGCTCCAGCTCCAGGCTGTGAGGTCCCATCCTGCTTGTCCCTCCCTCCAGCCACCCTTGTTTGTGCTTTTGGGCCTGAAAACTTGTCCCAGCTGTCCTTGGTGTGCAGCAGGAACAGGATTTGTTTTGTGTCCCTGCTCTGTGCAGAGCTGAGTGACACTGACTGTGAGTTCAGAGCTGCACCCCTGGGCAGCACAGAGTGAAATACATGGCAGATAGAACTTCAGGCATCACAGGCAGGTATTCCCTGCAAGGAATTCTCACATCCACACAGGGCATGAGAATGGAAAGGAGCCCACCTCACACAGGTGAGGTGATCCTTCTCCTGCCTCCAGGAAAAACCCAGTGCTGCAAACACATCACTTCTCTCCCAGTCACTGACCAAAGTCAGGGAGCAATACTGTGCAAAAATATTGTGGGTTTTACAATAGTTAGCCAAAGGAATAAAAGGTTGAGATTGAAGCTTCAGTAGTAGAAATAATACCCAGCTTTGTTGCCTTAGCTCAGGTGTTGATTGTTCCTTCTAAGAAAACATGGCTGGACCAAAAGCAGCCAAAAAGGAAATCCAAATTGCCCTCAAAACTGTTTTCATGCCAATATGTTGTAAGCTGCACAACTTTATTTTCCCCCAGAAGTTCTGTTACAAATTTGCATTCAAAATACCAAAAATATTTAGAGGATTAAAGCCTGATTTACAGGTTACATGACAGGTGACAAGTAATTTCTGTATTACTTGGATGGTTCAGATACAACTTGATTTTTTTTTAATAGGCATTACAAATGAAAATACCTTTGTCAGCAGTGATTTCCATTCAAATAAAAAGCCATTCATCAACAGCCTGAAAAATTATTTGGTTTCTTGCCCTGTACTTACTTCAAAACATTAATTGGGTATTAGAGATGAAGACAAGATTCAACACTGAGCAGAGGCAAAAATTGGGGTTATACAAACTTGGAGACAGCCTGCACTTCCCAGGACAACAGAAAATCACCACAAAAATCCTGGAAATTTCATGCAAGGGGAACCACTTGGCATTCTTCCACAGCAAAGAATGTTAAAGGACATGCTTGGATTTATACACAGGGTAGATGGAGCCCTCACAGATGCCACGACCTGGAGCCACAGCCCTGGATATCAAACCCAATTATTCTCACAGCCTCTCTTTCTCCCCAGTGTGTTTCAGCTCTTCCAGCCCTCTCTGGCTCTCCCTGACTTTACATCCCCCTGGTTCCTGCTGCTCCTCCACCAGCCTTCCAAATCCCTTCTCCCCAGCGCTTTCTCCAGGCTCCCTGCACCCCAAAGCTTTCCTTGCAGGCTCCCACTAAATGCCAAGTCTCTTCTAAAGTGACGTTTTCAAGCAGTCAGAGGAGCCAATTTACAAGTCATCATATCCTTCAGTTGTCATTTATGTCCCTCCCCAGCTGCTCCAGCAAGCAGCCCTTGTTGGTTGTGTTTTATTTTGGCGGCGCTCATTTAGCAGCCACATTCAGCATCTCTCCACAAAATTGCACTCGTTTAATTTCCCGTGTGAATCTGTTGCCTGTTTGCAGGAGTTCAAAACAGCAGCACTTCTGTGTAGTTCATGAGCACTTCAGAACATCTGTTGGGCACTGTTGGGAAAGCTGCATCTGAACCACGGGCCCTTAAGTCTTCTAGAGAGTTCAGCTCATACAAAGAACTCACTTTTTGTTGAAATCTGCCCTAAAGAGAGAGGCGCTGGAGAAAAGGGAAAGGATGCACCATTGCCAAAATGCCTGGCATGTTAGCTGCCAGCCAAAGTTAATCCAGAATCAAGCAGAGCTCATTATATTCCTGACACAATCCCCTGATGGGTTCCCTCTGTTCGGGCCACGAGGCAGCCCCAGCTCCTCTCGACACAACTGGGCCCAGATCCAGCTCGGGTTTCCAAGCCCCACAGAAATATTTGCATGATCCTGGGTTTTATTATTTTAGCTCAGGCTGCACAGACTGTACAGTCAGCACTACACATCCCATTTTCAAATCCTATTCAGCAGCACCTGAAACTGGCTCCTGATCAAAACACGAGCCAAGCCCAGGTCTCACTTTTACACTGCTTTTCCCAGCAGACAGCCAACACTCCCCCCTTCACAAGCCTTTTAATCATTCCACAATTCTAAGCTTAACCCAAGATTTCTTCACTTAAAAAATTAAATGAGTGTAAAATTCTCCTTAACTGAACAAGGATGTGCCTTCCCCAGAATTGTTCAGGCGCCCAGCCTGAGCAAGCCTGTCAGTGCTGTCACAGAAAACCTTCTGTTAAGACATATATGCAGGATATATGCTTAAAGAAAAGGCATTTTATTAATTTGTCTGAACAGTTATTGTCTTCAGGCCAACAAGCAGAGCTTTGTAAGGACAGATTAGGTGGTACTTTTATACTGTACCTGAAAACAATAAATTCTGTACTTTATTTCCATGACTGCTTTTGAAATATATATTTAATTCTTGAAATAGGGACGAATATCTGCAGATATGTTGTCTAGAGAGGGACAAAAATAGGTCAGCACACCACAGTGCCTGCTAAGTGACAATTATGTCCCATGAAAGCAAACAGGATCATAAAGGAGATGCAGACACAGAAGGGAATGGTGTCTCTGGTGAAAGGACAGGGAGGAGTAAAGGATAATTCATTTAGCTTCAATCCATCCAAGGCATTTACAGACACACACCATTTGACAAGCTCCCAGCCAGAGCTCTTAATCCAAGCGCTGACTGACCAGAAAATTCCTCCAGTTCTGCCCAGGCAGACACCCCAAAGGGGCCCAGGGCTCAGAGGGCAGAGCTGGAGCTCTGCAAGGAGCAGCCCTGTCTGAAACGAGCTGAACGAGGCATCAAAGCCGAGGCACACAACAGCACTAATTGCTCGTGAAAATCCCAGCCTCGGTGCCTGCAAACACATTATTCAGGCACAGGAATAATCGACTTCTACTGCTGGCATCGTGGCTGGCCCTGCCTGGCTGTGCTGGGGGTGAGGGAGTGCTATGGATAATGATAATATTGTTAAGAATGAAGAGCTTGACCCAGCCAATACATCAAGCAACAATCAATTTATTAATTCAGAGTAAAATGTGAGCAAAGCAGCGCTCTGGCCACAGCGGGGGTTTTTCCCTCCAACTGCACTCCGACTACAAATTTTTGCAGGTATTTATTGAACATTTTCGTAAGCATTTCTCAGCATTTTTTTTTTATGGTTTTCTTCTAGTTCCTATTTGTGAAGTCCCATTTCTATACCCCATTGTAATCAGATCCTATTGGTGACATCCAATTTCTGTACTTCAAAGTTATAAATTAGCAATGATGATGTCCAGCTTCCCTTTTTCAGAAGCATCACACCAGTGATGGTGGAGTCCAGCTTCCTTTCTTAGGATTACACATCCATGATGGTGAGATCCAGCTTTCCTTTCTGGGATCATAAATCTTTGAAGGTGATGTCCAGCTTTCCTCTTTAGGATGGCAAATCAGTGGGGGTGATGTCCAGCTTCCCTTCTCAGGATTGTCCAGTTTTCTTTTCCAGGATCTTCAATTTTAGCTGGGGATAAGCTCATTTCCTTCTTTTATTTAGGTGATTACAACTCCTTTTATATATTCTAAGCTATAGTTTAAAACTTCTTGTTACAAAGCAGCTTAAAGCTTGTAATAATTTTATTTTCAAAGCAAATAGTAATAATTCAGCATTATTTTATCCTACGTGTTAAAAAAACCCTTAAAACTTATATTGTGAAAGCTCTAAAACTCACATTATTCACCTATTTATTTAAAGGCCTTTTTCATGCTTCCTTTTTTGTTTGTTTGTTTGCTTGTTTTTTGTTTTTGTTTTTGGGGTTTTTTTAATAACTGTCTTATGGCCTTGTTCCACACATTTCACAATTACAACTACACAGGCCATCTTCTTTTACCTGACACGAGACACAAGCCCACATTTCACCATATTGAGATCTCACATGGCCTGGGGCACAGGTGAGTCAGGAGAAAATAACAACCTCCCTCCCTCCCTCATGAGGAGCAAATTTCAGCCTGGCAAATGCAGCAGGCTGAAAAGCAGCTGAAGTAAACAAGTCCTGAAAGAATTCTGTATATCAGGAAAAAAATAAAAAATCAGGCATTGTGGGCAGCTAAGGAAAAAAAATAAATTGCTGCCCAGTGGTCAAAATAAGCGAACTGAAGGTAAATGCTGTGAAATCCAAGTGAGAGCAGCACTAAAACACAAGATGCACTCTGTGTACACCCTGCCCTGGAATACCCTGTCTGCACTATTTCAGCCAGGATAGGAAGGGAACAGGCAGATTCACACTCAACTCCCAGCCAAGAGCATGAATGATTTTAATTCTGGGTTAATAATTCTGGAGATAATCACAAGGAATGATCACAAAAATCATGATCTTTTCATTCAAATTCCTCGAGTTGGGAAACAGCTGAGAAGCAGCACACAGAATGATGCACAGCAAAGGTGAATTCCATTTCCTCAGTGCACAAAAATGAATCTTTCAGGTGAACTGAGCCATGGCACTTCTATGAGAGCAGCCCTGAAACCAAACTCACCAGCTACCCTCACTGCTCACCCCAGCAGCACAGCCAGGGTTGGACTAGGGATTAAAAAACTAAACACCAGGGAAATGCCTTTAAAAACCTCTCCTGAGCAGGGCAGATGGACCAGACACAAAAAGGGCATTTCCCACTCTGCCAAACTTTCACGAGAAGGAACTGCTGTGTGACCATTTTCACTGCACTGATAAATCAGAGACAAGTTCCCAGCTGCCTTGAAGCTGTCAGATATGCCCCAAATTATAGAAGACAGTCGTTGTGTGAGAAACAGACCCCTCAAAAACCTAAAGCCCTCCCAGTAAGATGAAAATATCTGGAGGTGAGTGGGTCTCTCCATAGTCAAGACCTCTGCAGGATGCTGTGACAGCAGTGCCACCCTCATGGGCAGAAAAACGGGCATTTTGAGTCCACCTTGAGTGTAGCCCTGACCAGGTTCTTGTCCTGCCCAATGTGTGTCCTAGAGGCCTTTTAATAAATATCTGCTTTATTCTGCAGCTCTGTCCAGTCTCTGTTCCAGCTCAGCCTTCCCAAGGCATCACTGCCACCAAGCCTCATCCAGCACAAGGGTGATCTTGTGCTGACTCCTGGTGCCCAGGATGTCCCAGAGCCTGGCACAGGCAGCTCCTCACCCCTGGCAGCCATCAGCACCCATGAAACCACTGGATCTGCTGTATTTCAGGTTAGCAGGGTCAAACTAAATACTTGCTTCAGGCTACTCGTAGCACCATTAATGCAGAATCCAGTTAAAAACCACAACTCCACCAAAATAAACTTCACTTTTGATTTTCACAGGGGCCAGGAATGCTCCTTTTCCTTGTCACTCTTACAGCATTCTCTGGGTGTAAATACTTAATGGAAATGTTCCTGGAAACACATTACCATTAAAAAAAAAAAAAAAGAAAAAAAAAAGTGTGATCCCAGCACAACATTTGCATGAGACAATAGTCTGTAGCTTTGCATCATCCAAATCCAGATGTTTCTGGTGAGAAAGAAATAGATGACCTGAGAATTAAACCCAGGCCCCTTGGCTCCCCTCCAGATGCTCTACCAGCTGCTCACACCAAATCCCCTCTGGTCAATTACTTTACTTGATGCTTCTAATCAACAATATTATATATGTGATGCTATAAACTTTTGTACTTAATATTAGCTCATAACTCAGCATCCGAAACCAGATGTTTTTGGTGAGAAAGAAATTGATGACTTATCAGAGGACTGAACCCAGGCCCCCTGGCTCCCTTCCAGGCACTCTACCAGCTGAGCTGCAAAGCAAACCAGTCACCTCCTGGTCCCCTCACCCCGCTGCCTTTCATGAAAGGAAAAGGATTTCACATCCCCCAGTGCAGGAATATGTGAGAGATGTTTTAATAAAGGCTTTTAAAACATTATAAGGCAGGCTTGCTTTGAGTCAGGGGAAGGCTTCTTCCCAGAGGAAGGCTTTGCAGACAAGCTCCTTTCTTCCCTGGCAGGAGCCCTCGCTGAGGGCACAACTGCCTGCAGAGGCAGCAGAAGGGATGGCTCAGTTACATCTGAACTTCTTCAGCTTCTGCAT
This sequence comes from Hylia prasina, assembly GCA_013397195.1. Classification (NCBI taxonomy): domain Eukaryota; kingdom Metazoa; phylum Chordata; class Aves; order Passeriformes; family Sylviidae; genus Hylia; species Hylia prasina. Next base: position 32,378 of record VYXD01003429.1, on the reverse strand, counting down.
GCCCTGCTGGGGATTATTGTGGGACACTCCCTGCAAGCATTCAGGACAGCTCACTGCATCAGAGGACGCTGCAAAACAGGGATGTTAAAGGACTGAGGAGAGGCTCCTGCAGGGCTGAAGGGTGGGACACAGGTATTTCTGATTTATGGAAATTTAGTATGTTCCAGCCACGCAAAGCAGTTCAGCAAGTGCTTTATTTCAAACCTGCATTGATGCACTGAGCTCAGTGCAACTCCTGCTCTGTTTGGAGCTGAGCACTTACCTGAGTGCTGCCCTGTCCAAGGCCATGCTTTGGCAGTCCACAGCAGAGCACAGCCACTGCTCTGCTCTTCACTGCTCAAGATCCTAAATCACAGCATCAGGCATTTGCTAAAGGCACGAGTGATGCCTTAAGTTTTAGCTTTCGTATTTTTAGATTCTGGGCTGCACAGGGATGTGATTCTGAGCCTCATATTAAGTGCTAGTAAGCTCTCTTCACAGAGCAGGGAGATGAAACAAATCCTTTTTTTGCTGCACACCAAGGACAACTTTCAGGCCCAAAAGCATCAACCACAGGGGACTCGAGGGAGGAACAAGAAGGGTGAGACCTCACAACCTGAAGCTGCAATTGGACAATTAAACCCCAACATGCAAATGGACCAAAACTTATAAAAATGAAACATCTCGTGAGCAGGGAGCCATTTTTCTGTTCATTCTTGGTCCACCCAGGCTCTTGTCCTGCCCAAGGTGGATCCTGGAGGCCTTTCAATAAATATCTACTTTATTCTCTGGCTCTGTCCAGTCTGTGTTCCAGCTCAGCCTTCTAAGGCATCAAGAGCATCAGTTTTATAACTATGAATTCATAGTGTTCTGCTCTTAAATTATAGCTGTATAAGAGATGATGAAAAGCAACTTTCATGAAACCCCAAAGCCCACAGACCTAAGAGCTTTGTTTGGGATTAGAGACAACATCCACTACAGACCTACAAATGGTAAGGACAGAACCGTAACGAACAACTGTGAAAATATTATTGCAACTGAAATGAACCTGAAAACAAAACCAGCACACTGTGAAAATCTTTTAAAGAACGTTTTCCAAAGAGGCCATTCCAGCTTCCCAAACCAATGAAGACAGTGCATCTTTCCCAAGGAAAAACTACTTTTTAAGAAAAGAAAATATGGCTGCAATCATACAGAGAGCTGATAGTGGTGTTCAGAGAATTCAGTCCTCTTCTTGGTTCATTCTGCTAGACCTTAAGACCAAGGTTTTACCTTAAGTTAATTTAATTATAACAATGTGGGTTTGCAAACTTCACTTGTAAGGCAACTTACCCTGCCCAGTCAGTGAAATCAGGAAAAGGCTTGGGTAGATCCTCCAACTGCTGGAAAAACAAACCTCATCCTCAGTGAAAGAGATTTCTAAATCTGGCTCTGTTCTAGTCTGAGGACTCAGCATTATCTTGCCAACATTTCCAGCACAATCAAAGCAGCTGAAATCAAAGCTCAAATAAAATATTCTGATTAAACTGCAATGGCATAAAAAACTTTCCATTCAAGGACTAATGTCTGAAACAGTATAAATTCACTGAGTCATCTTTTACCAAAAATTTCACGTTACCTTCCCAGATAGCTTCAAACTGTTTGGGAGGATATATTGTGCCAAGGCTGTTTAGCACAAAGAAAAGACAAATATGAAACTAAGATGGAAAAAAATGGGTTGAGGGAGGGGCAATGGGTAGAGACAGACACGGGGGCAGGACCAGCAGGTCAGGGAGAAGTTCAGGGAGACCACATGGAATCAACACCCTCAGTCAGCACCTGGGGCTGCCCAGAGCTCAGCACAAGCACAGGGTGCTGAGAGCTGCAGGACATCCCCATTTCACTCTCAAGAGCTGGCACAAACCATGCTGGCCTTGACCCCAGTGCTGCAGCAAAACCTGCAGAAGCTGATGAGAGACCAGGAATGCAGAATCCCCCTGGCTGCTGTGCATTTAGGAGGGTGGGGCCCTCACTAGAGCTCTGTCCAAATAATTAACTCAAACCCCGTAACAAGAACATCATTAATGTATTTACAGAGACCAAAACAGCAGTGCCTGATGCTCTGCTGGGGGTGAAACACTAAGCTCAGCACTGTGGGCAGAGGCAGACACAGAAATGATGAGCACTGAGCTGTAGCCTGAAGGCTCAGGGCTCCAGGACCTGACACTGCACGAAACACGTGGCCCGTGAAAACACAACTCATTCATCTGTTCTTCTGCAGAAGAACTAACATTCCAGAGCTCTCAGGGGCTCAGCTCTCCTCACATTTCACCAGTGTCAGTTCTCAGCAGATCTCACTGCCACAGGATGAGTTTTCAGCCAGTAACCTCCACCTAAGCACTGCAGTGCCTCGGTGCTCTCTTGCACCTTTTGATCCCCAGCGCAGCTGTTTCAAAGCATTGGTGTGACTGATTCTGACAGGCTCAGTCCTAAGCAATACCAAAAACTACAGCACCATTGCAGAGTTCCCAGCCTTTCCTTTTAACAGATTAATGAAGACATTTATAAAAATATATTTGTTTAAAAAGAGAATTACCTCAATGGCACATCACAGTTTCTGGCCATCCTGCTGCAAAGGAGAGGAGGCTTTAGACACTGGGCCCTAATTTGGTGGTCTGAGTGTGGCAATACCCATCACCTGTGGGAGCTGGGACCTACAGAGCTGCAGGAAGGCCTTTGGGAGCCCTGAAACACCCAAGGGCATCTCCATGAAGGGCAGCCAAACTGGTGGATTGTAAATCCTGCTCTCCCCTGGGTGCTTCTCTGATTCAGCTGGCACAGCAACACACCATCCTCGGGCATTGCCTTCTCTTTGAGCCAAAAGGCTGGGGGTGAGAGCCTGCCTCCTGTGACAGCCCAAAGACAAGCAAACCACCCTGGCCAGCTGCCCTCCAGACTGTTGGTGCTGGCTTCCAAGCCCAGGAGAAATTCCAAGACCAAACAGCAAGAAATACTGCTCCTTCTTAAAATCAAACTTGGAGCTGCGTGGAGGAAGGGCTAATGAAGTGTGAACCAGAAACAAGCACAGGGATCCACAGGTTGGGAGAGAATGGGGTTTCCTACTTCCTTTTTAGGTGGCTGCATTTCCAGCAACCAGCTCAGGCTGCCTCTAATTAACCCTGGTTGCACTGAGTCCTAACGTGGAAGTTGTCAACATAAATTCAGAGAAAACCAACTATCCCCTCAATTCTTTCCCAAGCATTGATCCCCAGATCATCCAGGGCTTTGGAGAGCAAATTTCAGGTCTTGGACCAGATCTGGAAACAAAACGAAAAAGTCTGGTTGTAAAAACTGAATGTTTCCAAAGGTTTGGATTGGGGTTTTTTAGGAGGTGTTTTTAGGTTTTGTTTTGTTTCGGTTTGTTTGGTTGGTTTGGGTTTTTTATGTTTTTTGGGAGGTTTTCAGGTTTTTTTCATAATTAACTGATACACAATATTTTAGAGCACTGAACCATGCCCTAAAACACTTCCCTTAAAGCCTCCTCTCCTCCTCCCAGCCTGTTGTCTGTACATACCACATGGACACCAAGTGATTAATTCTGCTTGTTGCTCCATATATTTTTTTAATCATAAACAAGATACTGTCCAGGAAAGAGCAGCTGGAATCACAGCTGCAAAGCTCTCACTGATGTGACACCACACAATCACACTTGATAGCAGAAGAGTTCTCTGGAGGAGGAGCTCACTGCAGGAGATGGGCTGTAACTGGGCAGGACTCCACCAGCCTTCTGGCACTGGAAGATTTCTGTGCTTGTTGAGCTTTTGTTAACACAACAGGATATCTTATACCCTGACAGGAACACTGAACTGACAAAAATTTAAAAAAAAAAATACATAATACCTATAGATATAAACTTGAAAAGCAAACAGCAAGTCCAGAAGAAAAAAAATCCCTGCTTTTCTGCACTCTTTGAGGCTGGACTAGCCCAAATTCTGGGGTGTTAAATCTGCAAGGGGCAGTGGAGGAGGGAGAAGGAGAGAAACTGCATCCCCCCCAAAGCAGAGGCTGGCTGGGGTTACCTGTGATCCTGCCTTGCTGCAGGAGAGGGAGCAAGTGAAGGAGGGAATGCCTGAGGACTCCTCCCAGCCTAACAGGGTCTATAAAAATATAGGAAACTGCAAAATGTGGTCCCAAGGACACACTGGGAGCCCAGGCAGTCACATGGAGCTTCTGGCACCCCACAGACGTGGAGAGTGACTTGTGGAGCAGCTGGGGGTCAGCCAGTGTGGGACACCCCACAGCTTGGGGACACCACAAGTGTGGGGGTGTCAGACAGAGCCAGAGGGTCACAGCGTCCCTGAACACCAGATGGACAGAGCAGAGCCTGTGACAAGGACACAGAGCAGCACTAAACTGCTGCCTGGAGCCTCTGGCACTGAGACAGGCAACAACAGCCCCCCAGGGAATCCATCCCCACCCCAGAGCAGGGGGAGCTCCGTGCTGCAGCAGGGCCCTTTGGAGAAGGGAAACTCGGGGCTGCCCTGTGCAGGGAAGGCACACAGCACATCCACGCGTTTTGTGGTGGCAGGATAAGGCTTACCCCTCCGTGTCTGGTTCCTTCAAGCAGTTTTGAGGTGCCTGATGAGGAGCCTGGTGGGGTGGGCCATCTGAGGAAGGCTGCTGCTCCCTCCCTGGAGGAGCTCAGGTTGCAGTAGGAGCACCTGGCATTTCCCTGGGACACTGGCAGGACCTGGAGGTGCTGGTGCAAACATCTCCTTCACCTAATCCACAGTCACACTGCAGCCTCACACCTGACAGCCGGAACAGAAACCAGCAGATTAATTAGGACAAGGTAAGAGGGATATGCTCCAACTCACTGCTCCCCAAATCTAAAGAGCAAACACTGGCTTTGCTTATCAGCAGAACAAGGGAAACCAAGGTAAATTTTATACAGGTGGGAATAAAACCCTCTTTGGGCAGCTTGTCCTGAGGGCTTTGTGGAGCATAGGAATGGAGAGGGGAGTGCAAGCCTCAAAGGAGGTTTGGTCCCGTTGTTTCAAAGGGCTCTGGCTAGCACAGTTCCTGCCAGACTGTGGCCTTTTTCTGCTCACTCAGTGAGTTAGGACTTCATTTTCAAGTTACTCCACACCCCAACAGGGATGATGTTGTCTTTCTCAGCAAAGATTTGTGTACAGAAAGTGTCTGCTGGCAGTGAGACAAGCCAGCTTCTTTCCCATTAATTCTTCTTTCAGCCTGGGCTGAGGAGCTGGACTACAGACTCGGAACAAAGCAGGAGTGGATGGAGGAGCAGGAGAACACTACTGCCAGTGCAGCAAAAAGGCTGAAGCATCTTTCCCCATGATCCTTGACCCCAGCACAAAAACTTCAGCCCGGGGGCATGGAAAACATGCAGGGCAGAGCCACCCCCGTGGCCAAAGGGGGAGATGAAACCTGGCTGCAGACACTGCTGTGCTCACCACGTGTCCCCTGTCAGCCTGAGTGTCGCTGAGACAGCTCCCTGTGCTCTGCCACCACCGGGTTCTTTAAGTAGTTTAAAAGCGCATTTATTTCTTGGAAGCTTGTGAACATCAGATGGAACTAATTAAAACCAGGAGGGCTCAGGGGAGCCGGGAGGGAGACAGTGCAATTTGGTTTCCACTTCAAAGTGGTTTAGCAAAATAAAAGCACTCAGCCCTCTAATGCAAGTGCATGGGGAGGGGAGAGAAGAGGCCACTCAGTGCTCTCCAGTGGCCACTCTCCCCTCTCTTCTGCTCCCCAGGCTCACTGGAGCTGTGTTTGGATGCTCTGCCCGTTGATTAGTCAGGGCACCAGAGGTTAATTGCAGTGATTCCTCCTGTGCCCTCCCATCAGTTTTGCAGAGCAGGTGGTGCTGCACATGGAGGAGGCGGCGTCGTGGTCAGGAGCACCCGCCCACACATCCCATAGGAACTGGGATCACCCTCAGACAGCTCAGCAGCTGCCACTGGGGGGTTTCTGGGCAGGTGTGAGGCACCACAGCCAGTGACAGCCACGGGCACTGCCCAGCCTGGCTGCTCCAGGGCAGGTCCCACCATGGCGAGAATCCTTGCAGGAACCCCCTGCCCCACAGCTCCTGCCTTCACCCCGCCCTGTGCCACTGGGGTCCCCAGGGTGGGGTCCCTGAGTGTTCCCCATGTGGGTACCAAGGCTCCCTGCGCCCTTCTCCCCCTGCACAGCCCCAAACCCACAGCACTGACCCTTTCAGGGGGTCACCCTTCGGGAGGGCCCTGAGCTCCTGGTGCCCAGCCCCATCCCCCCAACCCACACTGTGCTCAGGGTCCCTGCGCCCAGACAGGGCTGGGGGGTGTCAGCATGGAAAAGCTGCTCACCACCATCACCCCCTGTGCCTGCTCCACCCAGGGCTTGTTTTATTCCTTCTCTAAAAAACGTGTTTTCCCTCCAAGCTGGCATTTTGCACCGCGCTCTGAAGCCTGTGTTAAAATGGGGGCTGGGCGGGCTGGCAGCTGTGGGGCTGCAGGATCACCCACACCCCAACTCCTTCCTCTCCCTGATTTATCCAACCCTCATCCTTGCTGCTGGGCATCCCAGCCTGGGGAGTGGGTTCTGCAGCAGGAGACACAGCCAGGGCCAGCAGCTGATGTCCCAGGGAGCCAGGGGCAGGTGCCAGTGCCCAGCACCCCCTCCAGCCCCAGCTCACCCAGTGCCCCAGGGCGGCATGTGGGGTCTGACCGACCTCCCATCCTCCTGCACCCGCTTCTGTTTGCTCCTCTCTCATTCTCTGTGGCTGGGGGAAAGCAAGGGGAAGAAATCAATAAAAATTAGCTCTGAAAATAAAAAAGGAAGGAATGGGCAACTCGCAAGCAGCAGCAGATAAAGTGGCCCGTGATGGCCCCATAAACCATCTCTCAACACACCATTTATCACCCAGCCAGCCACTGTGCCTCAGCATTAGGCCTCATTTACTCAGTACTGAAAGACATAAACCTGGCCTTGCAAATTGAGGAAAATGCAACGACAACTGAGGTTTGAAGGTGGCTGGTGCCTGTGCTTGGAGCTCTCTGTTGCTGGGGTTGTGCAGGGGGCACTTGGCTGGGATGGCTCACTCCAGGATTTCAGCTGCCTGGCACTAAATATCTGGTTGCAAGAGGTGAGGAGCTGCGCAGACCTAAGCATGTCTGGAAGGCTGGGATGGAGGGATTGGATCCAACACCCTGGGCAGCATCCAGCTGCTGCAGCCCCCAGGATGCTCTTGCCCAGGACTCAGGCTCACTGTGGCTGTATCACTGCAGTGAAGGGAAGCTTTCTCCATCCCCTGTCTGACACAGAGAGCCCTTGTGAGCAACAAACTGCAGCCCCACCAGAGCCTCCCTGGCTGCAGCACAAGGAGAGGGGATGCTGGCTGGCCCTGGGGTAAAGCTGACTGGATTTTGTTCTGTTGCTTTTTCTTTTAAGAAGTTTGTCATACAGTGCCCAGGACATAGTGCAAGCTCTGTGTGAGACATGAATAACATCCCCTCATGAGGCTGTTTGTACAACTCAGGGCACTGCGGGTCAGGCTGAGGAGTGTTGGAGGAATGATGCAAGGCCCCCAGCCTCGACAGGCAGAGAGCAGGGCAAAGGAAGATAAAGAGGCATTCACAGGCCTGTGTGGGGTCCAGCAGGCAGCAGCTGAAGGCACAGTAGGTCACAATTTCAGTGCATGTCCTTGGGCTACCCCTGGGCAAACGTGGCTCTTTTCTGACTGCACAAAATCTCATCTCACAAAATTGCTGTCACTCAATTTTGGGAGCCTTTTCCACGGCCTCAGGTCACTGCAGTGTTTGCCTGGGGGTCAGTGCCTGTCAGCACAGAGAGTCTGGAATTCCCAGTGCCCAGGGTTCCAACATCTCCCCACTGCTGGCATCCCTCTGCAGTTCCCAACACCCCCAACCCCTCTGCAGGACCCTCACTCCCCCCAACCTCCTGCCAATCCAGGGAGCTGCCACCTGCTGCTGCCCTGGGCACACTGGGCACGTTTTTGGGTCACCTAAACACACTCCAAACAACACAGACACTGCTGACACCACCCTGGGCTTCCCAGCAAAGATCTCCTGCCCTGGGGAAATGCTGGCAGATGCCCTGAACTCCCTGGGGTCTTGTGCAAACCCTCCAAGGGACTTGCACAGCGTGGCATTGCTTGACCAGGGTGGGCTGAGGGGGTATCAGAGCATCACCCCAAACTGGACCCAGCTCAAACCAAGCTGCCACAAACACACACGGCTGAAGGAGCACAGCAGGCAAAGGAGAGGAGATGGGAAATTTAATTTTATACGGCTTGTAAGAAAGGAGATTAAATGGGGAGTGTGATAATGCTATAAATACCTCCAGGGAAATACCATCAAAGGAGAAAGGGGGATTATTCAAATAATCTGGAAACAGTAAAACAAGGAGAGCTGGGGCCAGGAGTTACAAATGGGAATATTTCAGTCAAGGCATTAAGAAAAACTGTCTGAGAAGTGAGAGTGATGAGGTGCAGAAATTGGCCATCCCAGCAGAGACAGGGCCTTATCAGAGGTATTTGAGGTGGTGTAAGCACATGTTGGGAGGGCACGAGGGTGTGACCTGGGGGAAGGAGAGGGGTCAGATCCCCTAAAGCAGTTTAAAGCCCCCTCACCATGCTCCTGTGTCTGATACCTCAGCACCAGCCCTGGTACACGGCCCTGGAGCAGACACAGAGCCCTGCAGCCACAAAGACACCTGAGAGAGACAGAGCTGCTCATCCCTGACTGAGGCACTAAAACACTCCCAGGCACTCACCTTCCTCTCTCTGTCCTCCTTCTCAGCCTTTCTCCACTTTTCTCCACATATTTCCCTATCCTGTGACCGAAGAAAACAAAGGCTGCTGGAGCCATATGCTGACTTTTCTGGTCCAGGATGAAATATGAAATAAAATATTCCAGCCAGCTCGCCACTGTGTAACTTGGCAGAGTAGTGTGAGTAGCTAATGAGTAAAGCTGAAGTTGGCTGTGCAATTACAAGTGATATATTTTTATATATAAATGATGAGTTTTCCATCCTCAAAGCTGATAAATTTCTCAGGCTAAATTTCTTGAGCTAAGAGCCTTTTGTGGCCACATTTTTACACGGCGCTATTTTTTTTTCCTCTGCTCCCCTCCAAAAAAAATGACCAGTTTTCCCATCTACTTAATGGGCTGTAAATACTTTTCTGCTAAGATGAAAAGTCCATTCGATTTGCATTAAATCTTCATCATTATGAGCTCTTGAGAGACTGCAGCAAGGCTGGATACTGACACAGAATACTGCATCTTTTTCTGGAAACCTTCCCTTAGAGATCCCAAGGGGGAAGAATCAAAAAAGGGGCAGTCAAGGGGTGAATAAAACCCCATGGTTTGGTATTGGGAGACATCTGCTTCCTGGAAAAGGGAATTTTTGGCATTGGGACAGATCTGCTTCCTGGAAAAGGGAATTATAAGTCCTGGGGTCTCCTTCCCAGCCTTGGTGCCCTTAGGGCAAGAGCTGCCCTGTCTCAGAGCATCTCTGGTGCAGGAGTTTCCCTGGGAAGCCTGGGATGAAGGCACCATGGCTGGAGCTACAGGACACCCTGGCCATGTGCAAGGTTTTAATCCTTGGGAGCAGAGAGAACCGAGGGGAAAGGATCTCTCCCCTCCAAGATATCCCAGCAGGGACATCCAGGGAGTGACCACAGCTGTGCTCCTCAACCTGACGTGCTCTGCTTTATACCCAACATTTCGTGGTCCTCATTTCTTCCTCCTGACAGAGACTTCTGCACAGAGACAGGCTCGTTGCTGACTGTTCAGAATTCAGGCTTTCCTGGTACTTTTTTTGACTCAGCTATAACACCTGAAGTGGAACTGGACACATTTTTTCATTACTTCCAACTCCTCTGAGCCATTCCAATACAATTTTTTCATGCAAGATTGGGGTTTTTTTTCAAAAGACAGAGGGTCTTGAGCTGCCCTTTCAGCTTCAGGCACAGCTATCACCTCTTCAGCCCCTGATCCTGTCAGCTCATTGCCCAAAAGCTGCCTGCTTTGCCTTTCTTCTTGACAAAGTGGAGATGATTTGGAACATTTTGATGATTTTTGACAGTGACAAAGAGTAAGGTCTCAAACTGGAGCACGGGGCTGTGCTCCAGCCAGAAACCTGCTCTGATTGTCAGCTCTCCCCTTGCAGTGGTAGTCAGGAATTCTGATCTTTGCCTGATCCCTGCACAGGCAGGATAAAGGCTTCCACAACTTGTTCAGCTGCAGCCATGACACAAACCAAGGGAGGCCACGCTGCAGCTGTCACCAACACCATCCCAATGGATAAAGGACTGGTGTGATGAACGGGGCCACAGGTGTTTCTTGATGGTCACAGTGCTGCAGAGCAAGCACAGAACATCTCTGGAGCCTGACCTCCTGCAGCCCAGGGCCCAGTGAGTCCAGTTCCCCTGAGCTCCTGTGCTGGGGACCCACCAGCAGCACCAGCCCCAGGGCTTGGGCACCTCCAAACCCATCACAGGGGTGCAAAATGCTTCCAGCCGGGACCTGCCAGTCTCAGCCTAGGCCCAGCAGAGGCAGGGCCTTATCAGAGGTATTTAAGGGGGTGTAAGCACATGTTGGGAGGGCTTCCTGTTCCACAACAACCTGAGAAGGGAGGTGGGGTGGGCACAGAAAGCCCTTGCAGAGGCAGCTGATGCTCACCTGGGAAGGGCTGACAGGCACAGCATCCCCTCCCAGCCACAAACGCTCCCATCGAGGCTGTTTATTGTCTCTGCCATAAAAGGGTTTCAATCACGCTGGGACAGTAAATTGTAGTTTAAATTAAACTGCCCCATTTAGTCAGGATGGAGGCTGTTTGCATCTGAAACCCCGTCTTGGACAAGCAGTGCTTCAGAGCACAGATTTGGCTTATAGCATTTAAAGCAGCTGTCTTCATAAAAGCTAATAAAATATCGCTGGATAATTAAAAGCTTTAATTAAAAATGCAAAGTCCAAATAGTTTCATATTAACAAGGAAACTTGTTTTGACATCTGAAATCGCTGCACAAGCTGAATTCCCTTGTATTCTCTCCAGGCTATTTAGAGTTTGCTGTGTAGCTGGAAATGTCTCCTAACTCAGAGCAATCACCGTGTGTTGCTGGGGACGTGCACCAAAAATTGATGCCGCTTGTTTTACAACTTCACTTTTAATTATCACAGTCTGAGGCAGCAGTGGGCTCATTTGCATGGCAATCCCTGAACGAAGCCTGGGGATGGAGCAGCCTGGCATGCAGGGGATAAAATATGTAACTCCCAGGCTCGGGCTGCCAAGCTCAAGTGAGAGCTGAGCAGAGCCAGCCTTGGGTGGAGTTTTCAGCAGCTCTGCCCTGAGCTGTGGCACTGGGACATGGGCCACAGGCTCTGTCACCATCCTGATCCCTTCCTGCAGCCTGCAGCACCCACACACAGGTGCTGGGAAGTGGAATTTGGTGTGGCCTTGCTGGGGGTGAAGAGCCTGAGCCTGGATACAGGAGTTGTTGGTTTTGCTGCTGAATGTGGGATTTGAGTCCGTGGACGGTCCCATGTCTGCAGCAGCACAAAGGCAGGAGTTTTGTGCCTGATTCTGCTTTTGTCCACGTCAGGGTGAACTGCAGCACATCTCACGGACGTGAAATCTTATTTCTTGCAGGACAAACACAAGCCTGGACACAGCTGGGGATGNACCTCTGCTTCATCCCTGCTGTTCCCTTTGGACCCTCCACAGCATCAGATCCTCTTCTGCTGGGGCTGATGAGGGTGCAATTTTCAGCCCCTCCTCTCCAGCATCTTGGAACAAAACACTCTTGTAATGAGCCCTGGTGAAATAGCAGTAAATCCATCAGTCCACCCTCGGGAATGCAGATCCATAAGGCTTTAAACCAACAGGGACTGATTTAATTGTGTAATTTGGCATTTCTCAGAGCACAGACCAAACAGCCTCTCTGAGCACCAGCTGTTCCACACCCAGCCCCTCTGCAGCTTTTCCTGGAGCTGCACAGCCCCTCGTTCCCCAGCCCCTGGCACTGGAGCAGCCACCCCGGAGCTGCTGAGGGGATTTGGTTGTCACTGCCATTACTTTGGAAAGGGGCATCTCCTGCCCAGGTGCCACTGTCCAGTTTCATCTCCAGGACACTGGATCCTGCTGGACCATTTTATGGCTTGATGAATTTGGCGGCCCTTTCCAACCTTAATGATTCCTGACTTATTGGATCATAAGAAAGCAGATTTCTTTTTCCATTTCACATGCTTCTATGGGGGTTTAATGAGAATAAACTGAAAACATTTGGATTTCAACAGCCAATGGCTTTGTTTTGGCCCTTTTTTGGCATTTTATTGGTGTTTTTCTCTCCAGAAAAACCATCAAAAATTAAAATCTGGGTTTTGTCCAAGCCTTTTTAAAGCCATGAGCAGATTTCCATGCCTTGGTGCTTTTTCTTTCCCTCTACCCCACCTTGGCACTTCTGGTTTTGTTTTGTACAGAGAGCACAATGAGCATTTATCCATCACAGCCCCAAGGCTGGAAGTACCTGGGATGAAGGCAGTGACTTGGCACTCACACTGCACTTGGCCCAGTGCTGAGCTGGCACCTGGATGCATTTCTCTGCCAGCCAACCACTGGCAAATGGTTTCTTTTACTCCTGCCTCGTTTTCCCAACCTGCATGATGAAGAAATCCTGCCTCACCTACTCTGCAAAGTGCTTTGGAAAAGCCTCTTTTTCTCATGGCTCTGCTGACTTCTCGGGGGTGGAAATTTTGAATTTCTCAGCAGTCTGTGGCAGCTCCACCAATTTCTGCTCTCAGCTGGATGCACCCTGCTGAAGGGTGGTGTGTGCAGGGGTTTTTCTCATCTTCCCACCCATTTCTGTCTTTCCCTGGGTGTCAGAGGCTGCAAAGGTGACTTTGGGTTCCCAGAGCACACCTCTCACAGCAGTTCCCGCTGTTGTATCAGTTCCCCTGCAGTGAGGGTCACCTTTTGTTGTCTCCATCTATGTGTCACACACTGGAAGAAACAGAGAAATAAAAATGAGTTAAGTTTGAAGCATCAGAGGAACCTTTTTATCTACTGTTAGGGTGGCCAAATGGGAATTTTGGGGGATGAGAAAAATTTGCCCAAAGACGTTTTGGACTCTCCATCTTTGCAGATATTCAAACCCAACTGGACACGGCAGTGAGCAGTTTGTTCCAGCTGACCTTTGTCCAGGCAGAGGGGCTGGACCCAAACCTTCCAGAGGTGCCTTCTATCCACAGGGATCCCCTGCAATTGTTCAGCTTTGTCCCCAGGGGAGGTGCTGGGACCTGCACAGCATCATCCTCCAGCCTGGGCACCCAGCACAGGAGCTTTGCATTTCCACTCTGCACACAGCCACAGGAGCATTTTCTGTGACTGAGGGAAGCTGTGGTCATGCTAGGTTTCAGTCAGCCACAATAAAACTAATTAACGTGAAAAATCAAAGGCAAACTGTGCAACACACTCACGAAAATTAAACTGAATTGATTTTTCAAGTGGATTAGGTTAAGTCACATCTTGCTTCTTTGTACAGTTTTTAGCAGAATTAAAATGACCGTGACTCAGTTTAGTTCTTCTTAAATGAATGAAAGCAAACTGAATCTCTTGCAAGAGCCTCCTACCAAGGAGTTTAATCCATAAACATTTATTTAATTTTGATTTTCTTTCCTAAGTGTCCTGTATGAGCCTAAGCCAATACCTGAGGCTCTCTCTGCAGCCGGTGGCAGGAGACAGATGCTTCTGGAATGTGCTGCTGGGAGAGGTGTGTGCCCAAGACAGGTGAGGGGCATTTCCCTCAGCATCTCCAGGGAATCTCTTACCAAACTCCCCCTAAAATGCAGGGCAGGAAAAATACAACCTGTTCTGATGTAGGGCAAATTTGGGAGGGGAGGAAACCTCCAAAGGGGTTTTCTTCAGAAAGCAAACCCAAAACGGCCCCTTCCCCCAGCCAGCCTGGAAAAACTTCCTCAGAGAAAAATGGAAAAAACCTATTTACTTAAACAAAACACCCACAAGCACAAAGAATGAATAATATGAAACAAAAAAACCTCTCTCTGCTCCAAAGAGAGATGGCAAAACTGGGAAAGTCTTTGCTGTGGGTGTAGCTCAGATCACTCAGTCTTTTATCAGTCCCTCCAGAGGTCCAGGCCCCAGTGGGCCACAGGTGCCAGCCCTGGGTGCTCCTCTGGTTTTTTCAGTCCAGAGCAGATTTAAACAGTCCCAAGAAACAGGGGGGAAAAAAGTCCAGGGAACTTCTCTGCCTCAGCCAGCTAAAATTAACTAAAAGCACAGCAGATCTCTGCCCCATCACTGTCCATGCCTCACATGAACACCACCAGAGCAGAGTAAGGCAGTTTTCTCAAAACAAACTCCATGCTGCTTCTTTCTCCTCCTTTGCTCTCAGAACGAGTTTTAAAAGTACAGAACTTAATATACATCACAAACAGAACAGATGGTTGGGGATACAAGCATCATAAAGTCACCCCAGAACACCACCCAACCCAGCACCTACACTTGAGGAAATCACTCCCTGTATTTGCCTGAGGGGCTGAGGTGTGATGGGAAACACCATATAGTGATCCCACAGGTCTCTTTGGGAATAAAAGGAAAGGGAGCAATGATTGCTGCCCCAGCACGAGCAGGGTCATGGTAGCTGGCACTCTCTCCGTGTGGGGACTGGGACAATGGACCCTGGCTGTGCAGGGACAGCTCCTTGTGCTGCCCAGAGGGTGAGGAATAGTTGGCCAGTGCTGCAGAGGTTCCACCTGAAGGGAGGATTTGGGGAGCACCTGCAGATGCGGGGCCTGATCACAGCTTCACGCTGGGCAGCCCCACATCAGCCCTTTGGGGAACAGCCTGGGGCTCTGCCCTGCACCTTCATCCTCCAACCCACAGCCACGCACAGGGATGGGGGACTGAGGCCAGAAGGGTCTCTGTGATGCTGGGATCTGCAGGTGGCCTCTGTTTTATCCTGCAGAGCTGCACACAGCACAGGGCTGCCTGTCCAGCTCCCATCAGACACGCTCTCGTGCCGCCTACAGGCATGAGGGCTGTCTGCATGGCTGCCTCCACTCTCGTTCAAATGAGAAATTATTCCTGCCTGAAAGCGGGAGAGAGGCCACTTCAGCATCCCAAACACACCACAGGATTGGTGCTTGAGTCCCACCTCCGCTGCCTTTTGGGGTGCAGAGCACTTTCCAACACTGATCCCAGGCAGCACAAGCCCTTCTCTTCATTACTGCTGGTACCGGTGGTTTTGCTTTGGCTGAGGAAAATGGGGTGACATTTATACACTGCTGGGGTCTCAGCCACGTTACCCTGTGTGGATACAAACTCAGACAGTTTTTATCTTGCTGAGATTTCTACTGGAGACTTAAAAGGAGCCAGGATAGGGACACCGATAAAGCTCAGGCTTTCCACATACTAAATCACCATCGGCTGACTGCTGCTGTTTATCATTGCGAAGAAAGACCAGGACTAAGTCAAGGTGGGGAAGGATAAAACCCTCGTTCTTCCTTGCCCTCTGCTCTAAGGTGGCACTGGAGTGTGACCCAGCATCCCTCTTGGTACAGGGAATTCCTCCCCTCTGCCTTTGATCATCCCACAACCTGCTAACGCCTCATCACAACCTGTCACTGCAGCAGGGCAAGAAACGGCGCTGTCAGCTCTGCAAACATCTTGTAATCACCACGGTTCTCCCATGCCCTGTCAAGATGAGACCTGGAGTTATTCAGCAGGAGATAAAGCAGAGTTAGCTCCCAGCCTGACCCTGCTCTTGGGGGACTCACCAGGATGCTGAGTTCATGCATCTTGTCTTGAGTGAGATGGGCCGGGGTTTTGGTCTTTGTTGCTCACACTGCGGGTTCGTGCCCTTTTTATCTGGCTGTTCCTCATTCTCTCTGGGCCTGACAAGAAAGTCCCTCCTGGATTTGAAACACGTTCACCAGGGAAGTTTTATCAGGGCTTCTGGAAAGTTCCACTTTTAGCAAATCAAAGTAAAAAAAAATCCATGAATTTGCTGGCCTGTTGTGCTTGCTGTCACAGCAGCCAGTGTGATGCTGCAAATCCAAAGTGATGACCTTACCATGCAGAAAGGTAATGCTGTACTGGTGGGATCCAGCCTGGCTCACGTGCAAGTTTCTGGGATTTGCTTTTTCCACTTGGTGACAGCACCGAGCTGTTTATAAGCGAGATAAGCCCTCAGATGCAACTTTGCAAAAAATAAGTAAAAACAGATCTCAGACTCCAGCTGGTTAGAGACAGTTCAGCCCAATGTAAACACTGGGAACTGCATTCACCTGGAGGAATTCCTGAGTTCACAGCACTCCTAGCCACGAGCAGACAGAAAGGTCACCCTGGTTTTGGCTATGTTTGTGTCAGAGGCAGCTTGCAGGTGGGTATGGCACACTGCAGCAGCAGGGAAAAAAACCTTTTGTTCATAAGTAATCTCAGGCAGTGCACCTTGTATGAATGCAAATCCTGCCATCCACGGCTTTAAAAACTGCTGCAAGAGGAGTACAGAACAGCCATCCCATCCAAGCTCTTACCTGGGACAAGAGATTCACACCCAAAATCTGGAGAGCAGTGGAAGAAGGCCTGCCAAGCAGCCTCAGAGAGCTGGTGCATGGTCCAGCCCTGCCAACTGCTCCAGAGCATCTCAGGCCAGGTGGAAAACAGCAGACACAGGGATCCCTGCCAGGGTAAGGCCATGGGGGTCTCTGCAGACCCCCACTCACATTTAGGCCTGATGATCACACTTAACACCTCTTTTTGATTTTATAAACCTGGGCCGGTTGTGTCTGAAAGCAAGAAGCAGATGGTTTTAACTGCAAAAGTAAGTTACACTCCCTTCAGAGGTCACTTTTCTGAACAAATTGTTGGGAAAAAAATCTCTCTTCTTTTCAAGATCCAAGTCCTTCCACTGCCCGGGGTACCTCAGTTTGATCCCATCTCAAACCATCAACCCATCCTAAGCAGGGATGTGTTACCCAAGGAATTTCTTCAGCAATCATTTCTTCTTTCAGAAAGCCAAAGCCAATCTAAACCAGTTTTTCTGCAAGCTCATGCAGCTAGGCAAGAGAGAATAACATGCTGATAAGCATCTTGGATGGCTTCAGGATAAATTTATGTCTGATCTGTTCCCTAATACAAAATGTTTTGGTTGTTTTCTCTCCTCAGCAATGAAAATCAAAGTTAATGGGATGAGGACTGAATACCCTCAGGATGGGGAAATAAACCTTGACTTCTGGCAAGATTTGAGAGGTTTTGTACAAAATAAAGCCATGTGAACAGCAGTGTAAATGCTTCAGCATGAGATTTCCCACAGCACTGTGCACCTTAAAGCACATTTTACATGCAAGGACGGGGAGCATTTGCTTGGCTCCATCCTGTGATGTGACACCACAGAGCCCTGAAGCCACCAGAGGTCCCTTAAACAGTGTCAGGAGGATTTACCAGGCTGGAAGGAGGGACCAGCACTCCCATATGGGGCAGGAGCCCCACTGGATGACCCTGCCATAGGGACAAGACCAGTCAGGACACGGGGAACATCAACTCCATCTGTGATGACACTTTGGGATGTGCAAAGCTTCCACCTCAAGCCTGAGTTTGGGTCATTCTGGGTGCTCCAGACCAGCAAGCTGAATGCTGGAAGGGTGATAAAGTGGTAATTTTATTCTACTTATAACTTTATTTATATAAAGTGGTAACTTTTATCAGCCCTGCAGGCCGAAAGCTGGGCTCCTGTCACAACAGAGGAGAAACACAAGGAAAGGAAAATAATTAAACCACCAGGGAGTGAAATGTGCTGGGGCAGTGCTAAGGGCAGGCAGTGTCCTGTCACCTCCACAGGTTACACTGTGCCCCTCATGTGCAGCCTCAGGAGATGGAGCCACAGTTCCCCACCCCATCTCCAGGGCACCATCAGCAACCTGCAGATCCCAAAATTCTGTGTGTTGAGGTGGCAGGAATACCAAGCAGGGATACTTGCTGACATTAATAAGCCTCATTCACCACCAGACATTAAAAGGTACTTATTTTAACAGGAGAACTCGCTGACCTGAGATAACTTTTGGAAACCAGGCCAGAGGCAGAATAAGGGGGAGAAAACCAAACCCAAGGAGCCACAGCTCCACTTTCCTTTCCCCCTGTTCTCATCCAGCACAGACGCACAGCACTGAGCCTCCTGCACTGTGGGAACTGAAAAATCAGTAAGAAATTAAATTACAGAGAATTCTCAAAACCTCACAGAGAGATCACAAGGTCTTGTGTGGCCAACACTGTTAAAGCTGCCATCCCATCCCTGAGCAGAGGACTCCTCTCTGCGATAACACAGCAGCTCCTTTCCACTGACACATTCAGCACCCACTGAACACAGTGCCTCAAGCTAGAGCCTTGGGTGACAATCCACTCCTAATTCACCCTCCTGCTCTGGTTAGGGTTATTCTCTGCAGCTCTACCTGAAAATAGCAGCCAACAGCAGGCTGCAGGTTCCCCCCTTGCTGGTGGTCACCTGGGCACTGAGCCTCCCACTGGAGGGAGATGCTGCTATCTGCTTGGCCATGAATTTGGCAAGAAACAGCCCTGGTTTTCCCACATCCAGATTTCCCAGCCCACTGAGCACGCTGTGCTGCAGGTTTTCACACACTAGATGTCAGCAGAAGAATAAAAATCACTCCGGTGCTCCAGGTTAAACCTGGCGGGGATTTCCACTGGGCCGCACTAAAACTGGCAGCCTGACACCAGTAAATCCATTTGCTGCAGCAATAACCAGCCTGGGCAAAGGGTGGCAGGGAAAACCCACCCAGGGGAGATTTGGTGTCTCTGTAAGTCCTGGATGGAAAAAGCCACAACCCTGGACTGACTCATCTGCGCCAGCAGAATCCTGGGACACTCAGGGACACCAAAACAGCATTTCTTTTGCACACACATTTTTGGTGGTGAGGGATCTGCTGCTGGCCCAGGGCCCAGCATCTCTAGCAGAGCTGATTTCTCCACCCAGGACTGCTCCCCAGCTTCTCCTGCAGACACCTTTGAAGCTGGGGATTATGAAGGAGCCCTGCAGGTGTGAGCTGCACCTTGCTCCACCGGCAGAACAACAGACCACAGCACAAAACACCTTTCTACACCAGGAGAAAGTCCTGTGCTATCAGCTTCTGTATCTTTATGGTTTATGCAGCAATAAACAAGCAGTGCAGCCCTTGCAGCAGAGGGGACTGGATCACTGAAATCAGCCACCCCAAGGCTGTACCTGCCTGTCCTGAGCTGGGCTGTCACCCTCCCCAGCAGCTTTTACCCACTTTTGGACAGGTCTGAGAGCTGGGAGATCTGAGGTCCTGTGCTGGCCTCTGCACAAGAGCAGGAGAATGGATCACTGAGCCTTGGGAAACCCCCTCACCCCAAAAATTTGCCCCTACAGACTCACTTGACTTGGGGCCACCTGCCTGGTCTGGGCACAGAGCATCTCAGAGCACACCCCAGTGGGATTCCCAAACCCAGAGCTGGGTTGCAGCCCAGGGGTCCCCTTCGAGTTACACCAGCGTGTGGAGATGCCCAAGGCTTTGGGGCACCCAAAGCTGTCCTTCCAAACCACACTCTTACCAATAGCAGCTGAAGCAGCCAAAATGGCATTGCACGTAGGGTAGACTCAGCTTTTGGAATAAATCATGGGTCACTACTTGCCCCCAAATCCTTCTTCCTGGCTAATGCCCTGGAGATGGATGGGCTCTCAGGGCTCTCCCAGGCAAACTGGTCTCCCCTTTCCCAGGGTCTAGGATTTCAGACCCTCCCCATCCCAGCCCAAGGTGTCTCCCCGTGCGCTGACCCTGCAGGACACAGTTCAAAGCCTCCAACAGGAAAAACAGGAAAATCCTCCCTGGCTCTCTCCGTTGACATAGTTTCGGTCTGGTTCTTGGTGTCAAAGGAGGCATTCAGCTCCACCTCAGCCCTGTGTGCTGCTTGGTCCCTCTCAGCAGATGCCAGGAGGCCCCTGAGGGAGGACACCACGGTGGGGAGCTCCCAACAGGTGCCATAAATTCCTGCCAGGGAGTGTTTGGGGTGATGCCTTAAGTTTTAGCTTTCATGTTTTTCAGATTCTGTGCTGCCTAGGGGTGTAGTTCTGAGCCTCATATTAACTGCTAATACAATACAATACAATCCAATCCAATACAATACAATACAATACAATACAATACATGTTATATATAATATATATAACATATATAATGGTAACATTATATATGATCTATACATATAAAATAATATATAAAATATATAATTAAGTGCTAATATTATAATAATGTCACAGAGTAGGTAGATAAAACAAATCCTTTTCCTGCTAAAGACCAAGGATGACTTTCAGGCCCAAAAGCACAAACAAGGGTGGCTGAAGAGAGAAA
>VYXD01003429.1:0-11947 GCA_013397195.1 Hylia prasina | reverse complement strand
AAAGCTTCTGCTGTGTTTACGGCCGGGAGCAGGCGCCTCAGCCCACGCAGGGCAGGGATAATTGGGAAACACAGACCGGGAGTGTCCAGTAGTGGCAGGCTGGCCCCGCTGTGCTGGTGGGGTCGTGGCAGAAAGGGGAGCACAGGTACTCGGGCACACACATGGGGAGCACAGTCCCAGTGCCACCAGCTCCTGGCTCTGGTGAGGGATGAGGAGCTCAAATGCAGGATCCTTCCCTCTGTTCCTTCCCTTCCCTCTCCCATCCTTCCCCATGCAGCAGGCAAGGTACCACACTGCAGTTAGGGAGACATTCAGAAACTGCTCCTGTGAGAGGTTTGTCACCCTCCAGAGCACCAAGACTGCTCCCATCTCACCTGACTCCCTCACTGACAGCAATTACCATCTATTTATCCCCCCTGGCCCAGCCCTAGCCTCAGGCCAGGAGGTGGGGAGCAGATTTCGGTGACATAAGGAGGCTGCATTTCCTGCTGAGCAGGTTCATGGCTCTGCTCATCCGTGGGGTTTCAGCTCCTGCACACAGCTTGGAGCAGGGCAGTGCCCAGGGAGCAGACCCAGCCCGTGTGTCACCCCTGGGTCACGTGGAAGAGTGACACTGGCCAAGCCAGGAGCTGGAAGAGGCCCAGAGGACACAGGTCTGAGCACCCCTGTGACCCTGGGGTCACACAACACTATGATTCCAGCTCTGCCGCCCATTAAAGGGTGCCCCAGAGATAAACCATTGATCCCTTGGTGATTCAAGGGCTGTGCCACCCCCTCCAGGGACACAGGGGATGAGCAACACCCCCCAGAACCCTGCTGGGGCTCCCCAAACCTAAGCCTCATCCTCCACAGCCTGCACCAAATGCTGTATAAACACCCCCATGGAGACCCCAGCTCCACTTCCAACCCTTCACCTACAGATTTCCTCCAGCTGTTTCACATACCACTTCCAGCTCAGATCTGAGCAGCCCCAGCCTGGTCTGTGCTCACCAGAAGGGGATGCCTGGGAGAGGGAGGCAGCCCATCTGCAGAGCAGGGCCTGCCTTTGAAGAACCACCCTCTGACTTTTGGCTTCTCAAAAATGCGACCACAGAGAAGAATTTTTCTCTCCAGGCCTCATCTGGCAAGGTCCTTGCTCTGAGGTCTCAGCTTCCAGCATAAAAGCAAGAAATCCTTCCAGATCTAATGCTGTAACTGCCAGGGGTAGATGTAGCATAAAGCAGGGTCCCCTCTGGGTTTGTCTGACATCACCCATCTCCCCAGATGGCACCAGTCCCACCTCCAGACATTCTCCTGACTGCAGCTGCAGAAGATGCTCCAGCTCTCCGATGCCTTTTGCATCCATCAGCTCTTTCCCACATCTCCTTCCCACTCCCTACACTGCTGCTTGCAGGGTCTGTCACTAAATCCATCAGCATCACACACGGATGGAGATTTCCTGTGGGTCACTCACATCCTATTGCTGACCTCATGCTCAGTCTCCCTGCCCCAGCACACACAGCCCCAGCACTCAACAGCATCTGCCCTTCAAAAACCACTTTCCCAGAGTGGATCCACCTGGGACCCTCTGGAATTCAGCACACACTGATGAGGCCAGCACACCCCCAGGACAGCTGATCTGTTGAATTCATGACCAGACTAAGAGTGCCCAAGTCACACCCAGGCCAAGAAGGCAAACAACATCCCTGTCCTGTAGAAGCATCTGAGGGAGCTGGCATTTCCCTGCCAGATGGGGATGAGGCAGCACAACACACACACTGGAGCTTTTTCTCCAGGGCTGATGGGACACAGAGCCACAGTGCATCTCCCAAGCCTAAGTCAGAGCAGTGCTGCCATAAATATGCTGCTTTGGACCACTTCAAACAGTTTCTTGCAGATCAAAGCATTGGGGAAAGCAAGAACACGTTGATCCCACTACAGAATAATGCAGGGGAGGACAGAAGAGGGTCCTGCAGCCTCTACAACCCCCCTGCCCTGCTGAGAGCTGCTGTCAGCAGCAGTTGGGGTGACAATGTTGTTGAAACCCTTTCCCATTCCTCCCCCCAGCCACGGCGTGGTGCAGCATTGGCTTCATGGCTTAATGTGAACCAGCTTTGGTAAATATAATGAAATAATAAACAGAGGGGAAATTTCAGCCTAAAAGAACTGAAGTCTCTCGTGCAACTGTGCTTTCCCTTTGGTTCTCCTGATGTGAATGGTGGATAGACTCTGATTCTCATGGGAACTCATCCACTTGCTGTTTATCTACAATGCAATAAAAGTAATATTAAAAATAGTCTGTGGAGTAGAAAGAGCAGAAAATAAAAAAAAAATTAAAAAAAAAAATAAAAAAAGTAAAATTGACACCTGATGCTGTTCTTCTCCCTTGTCTGAAATCCAATAGCTGAGCTCTGAGAACAGGCATGTCCATGCAATTACAGCTCAGACACTCCCAGACCTTGTCTTGAACAGAAACTGGGATGAAATTATCCTGCTAGAGGACTGAACTGTTTTTATGAGGTTATTGAAGCAGCAGGTATGGTGCTGCCATCTCACCCTGGGACCACAGCCCACAGCTCTGCTCCACCCTCCTGTAGTGGGGAGAACAGATGAAAATATCAAAACCCACAAGGCATGAAGGCATTGTGCTAGAAGGCTGCATTATAAAAAAACTAAACGCTGCAGGAAAGCCTAATTTTGTAACATGCAAACCTCTCCAAACTACATAAAAGAGGGAAAGATGTCATAAAATGCTGAACCCAAATGCCAGAGGGACAAGGCAGTGCTGGAGCTCCAGTCATGCCCCCAGACAGGCTGTGCCCTTCAACACAAGAAGTTTTGAATTAAGACTGCTGGGGAGCAAAGCAGCAGGTTTGAGAATCTCTGCAAATCAAAGGTGGAGAGGGACAGAGGTGCTAGTTCCTCCTTGCACTGAGCCTTGGGCTGGGCAGCACTTTTGCTGTTACAAAGTGAAGTTTTTTCAGTCATCATTCACTTTTACTACTTTTTACAAGTTTTAGTAACGCTCCCATAAACAGGTTTTTAATGCAATCCTTTTTCTCTGACACACTGCACGTTAAAGATTAGCAGAGGCTTTTTATTGCAGGTAATAAAGAACCCTGATGTCAAATCTTTTAACAAGCCAAGTGCTCCATGGGAAAAGCCCAAGGGGCTCCAAATGCATTTCTGCTCTGCAGCTCCTGTCAGGGAGAGGGCGAAGACACGGAGAGTTTTCTGGGAAAATATCTTAGATTTTATCTAATTTTTGGAAAAGAACAAAGTGGCTCCAACCACATTACTGAACTCAAGAGCTTCCCAGCCAGGCATTTCCCACACTCCACGCAAAGCTAGCTATTCCCCCCCTTCAGCATCTTCATGGATTTGTTCAAGGGAGGCTCTGCCTTAAGAAAAGAGTGAATTTAGGGTTGTTTTTTGTGAGACAAATGCACCCAGACCTGGCTGCAGCTGTGGTCTGCTGGGCACACCCCAGGACCCCGCAGGGATGAGCCCACAGGGTTGTGGGTTTTTTTTTATCCCAGGTGATGCTGCTGGCTGGAGAAATCACATCCCTTGGCTGCAGCCAGCGGGGAGGAGGAGGTGAGGAATGCCAGCACATCATCACGCTGCCCTCACAACAAAAAGTGTCATTTGCAGGGCACGGGGTGCCTCGGTGACACCTGTGAGAAGGAGCCCCTGCTGCTGTTTGGTCACAGCACGTCGGGTTTGTCCTCGAGTGATTTTATGGTGCTTGTATCCCCAATTATCTGTTCTGGTCATGCTGTATCATANATAAGGGACTGAGCCAGCCCAAACACACTCCACAGCAAGGGCTTTCTGAATTTGCCATCTCTTTGATCAGAGAGAGGCTTTGTTGTTTCATATTATTTATTTTTTGTGCCTGTGGGCACTTTGTTTGTTAAAAAAATATTTTTCTCCACTTTTCTCTAAGGAGATTTTTTTTCCCAGACCAGTTGAGGGGGGGCCGTTTGGGTTTGCTCCCCAGAGGGACTCCACTCGGAGGTTTCCTCCCAGATTTGCCCTAAACCAGGACAGAGTTCGGGATCAGGAGAGCTGGGAGGAGCAGGGCTTGCTGCCCTGCACAGCCTCAGCATCTCCCTGCTCTCTGCTTTCTCACACAGCCCGGCTCCGTGATGGGTACCATGAGCATCCTCACAGCATCCCCCACTGCCGAGCATCCCTTTGGATTGACTGATGGAAAAAAGGGCCAGCGGCCATTCCAAAAGCGCTCGGGGACGGGCTCCCTGCCCACACACAGGATCGGGTTTCCACCCCTCAGCTCGCTTCCAGCGGGGGCCGCAGCCTGAGAAACCAGGACGGGTCGCACACACACGAAAACAGCCCCCGCAGTCACTGCAGCAGCTGCCAAATTTATCACTGCCCGCAGAGCGAGGAGGGGGAGAGCCTCGTGCCGTCCTCCAGGAGCCCAAACGCTTCTTCCCATTCCCCTTCCCCTCTCTTCCCATCCCTCCTGGCCGGGGCTGAGGGCTGCCCGAGGGCAGGAGGGAAAATGAGCTTGCAAGAGAGACACGCTGCTGGCACTGCCTGCAAAGCCACGGGACCAGAGAATCAGTAAAGCTGGAAAAGACCTCTGAGATCATCAAGTCCACGCAGGGCTGCAGGGACCTGCAGAAGCCCCACTGCAGCACCCCTGCAGCACCCCTGTAGCACCCCTGCAGCACCCCTGCAGGACCCTCAGTGCCCTCCCTCCTCCTTCCAGCCCTGCTGAAATAAGTGGAGCTGTTTCTTCGCTTTCCCATGACTGGATTCCCCCGAAAACAGCAGAAAATGCTCCTGCTGATGGTAATTAATCTGACAAGAAGTCAGGAGACGAAGATTAAATGTCTGGTATCGCCGGGGATCACAGATAATTGTGAAGATCGGCTCTGCTACAGAGCTGGCAGACATTTAGAGGGTGCATTTAGAGATCAAGGGACAGATAAACAGCCTGTGCCTTGGGATTCACCACAGCCTCAGTGACAGCACAGCAAGGCTTGCAGCTTTCCAAGCCGATGCCAGGCATGTGCTCTGAAGGTGGACACTGAACACTTGGGCTGTTTGACCACCTGTTGAGAGCAGCACCGTCTTAGAAATGGAAGAAAATGTCCTTGAGGAAGGGCAGACTGCAGGTGATGCAGCATTTGCATAATGAACAGGAGCAGAATATGAGAACTGGCCCTCAATTCTCTCAGTTGGAGCAGAAACCATCTCCAGTCACTTTTTCTAAGAGTAGATATATGAAGTAGATGCTTGGTAAGCCATCTGCAACTGCACGTGATCCTTTTAGGATAATCCATGCAGGTTTGCAGCCAGCATCCATAACCACACCACCCACCCAGGTCCTGCACCACTGCTGCTGTGGCTGTGTCTTTCAGAGGACTTCCCTTTTTTCTCTGAAACATGAAAAGCTGGATTTGGATCCGAGATCAGAGTGGTTGTGCTTTAGCTGTGCAATCACTGGAGTTTACTGGGGCCAAGCAGGCCCTGACAGCACAGATGTGGCTCAGAACAAACCAGCCTGGGCTGTGGCTCTGTCTTGGAGCACAGGGAAGGCTGTGGCTGCTTTGGGGTTTGGGGTGGCTCCTCTCACCACAGCTCTTGCTTCCTGATAATCAGCATGGGATAACTGACCTCGCTGCAAATGCAGTCACTGGATCTCAAAATTACTCAGGGCATCTGCTGGCTGGCAGTAGCTGGAGCAACCCATCCTTTTTCTTTCCTCAGAGCTGCCAGGTTTTCTCTACCATTTATATCTATGTCTGCAAAAGCCAGAAGTCTTCTCTCCCCAAGTTCTGAGATGGAGAGATCAACCAAATTGAAAAAACAATTAAAACCAGAGCTCAGTGCTGCGCTCTGGGGAGCCAAGTCCTTCAAGGGAGGGCTGGGGTTCAGCCTCTGAAGCCAGGAACCTCCAGAGCCTGATGGTGGCATTTCCCCAGGGCATCTCCAAGATGATTTCTCTTCAGAAAACACCTTTGCAGCTGCCGTCCCTCTTCCATCACCCTGACTCAAGTTCTCTGGCTGCAAAGGAGAGACCATCCACCAGCACGCTGCCAATCTGCAGCTGCCTGCCCAGTGCCCACAGCATCCCTGTCCCATCCCCACCTCTGGGAACAAGCTCCCCTGGGAAAACACCCTCACAACATTGCTGCCATCAGCTTGCATAACTTTGATTCCAGCTGGGACAAACCAGGAGACCAAAACACCAGACTGAACCAGTCTCATTCACATGTTCCCAGCAGCCTCTCGGAGAGGCAGGAAGGTTTTGCTGCCCTGTTCTTTAAAAAAAAAAAACTACAGAGAAAGCAGAGAGCTTGACCATGGATGTGTAGAGTTCACAATGAGCCAGGGCAGGGGAGATGCTCTTCCACTCCAGCATCACTTTCTCCTCTAAAACTCAGCACAGGGAAGAGGACAAGAAACTCCCAGAGAGAGATGGAGACCCAGCACT
Organism: Hylia prasina; assembly: GCA_013397195.1. Lineage (NCBI taxonomy): Eukaryota > Metazoa > Chordata > Aves > Passeriformes > Sylviidae > Hylia > Hylia prasina. The sequence goes on along the minus strand of VYXD01003429.1, from coordinate 5,499 downwards.
GATAGAAGCTGAGCACAGAGCAGTTTCCTCTCTCTGGTCCTGCAAGATCCCACCAAAAATCAGAATGAACTGCTTTCCCCTCACAGCCAAATCCACCCTAGTCCCACCATGCTGACGGGGGCCAGGGGATGGCACAGGGATCACGGGTCAGTTGCTGTGCCCAGCACGCCCAGACAGGAGCTGAGCAGCCGCGTGGAATTTCCCCGGGAAACTCTTTTCCAGGCTGGCCGGTAGATGGGGATGGAAGAGCAGCCAAGGTCTGATCCATCCGTGTTCCTGCAGCCTGGCTGTGTCCTGGTGGTTGTCAGGGCTCAGGGGGCACTGGACCCTGCAGGGCCAGACGGGGGGGCATGACTTGGGAGCAGAGGAAACACCCCAGAGTTTTAAGTGTCATCCCTAGGGCAGCAAGCATAGGGATAAACCCTGAAATAACTCCCTGGGGTCTGCCTGTCCCTGATAATCCAGGGTGGAGAGATCTGTCCTCACCACTGGTGTCCCCACTGCTTGATAGGGAAGTTATGGAGGAGCAGAGAGCAGATCCAGGTCCAGGTGCCTGCAGCACCACTGCAGTGAAACTCTGGCCAAGTGCAGCTCCTGGCAGGAATGAGAGCCCTGAGAGTCCCTCACATGCCCCTGCTTGTCTGTACCTGCACACTGCAACCTCCTGAGAGCACTCAGCACCCACCACCCAGACCTGTGCTCAGCCAAGAGGGAGGGAGGGAAAATCGGATGGAGGGAAAATTTGGAAACGCCAGGAAGACCCCAGAGGCACAGAGAAAACTCCCTCAGCTCACACAGCTCTGCCACGTTCAGCTCTGCCCCCAGTGGGTGGCCAGGTGTGCTGGAATCCCCCTGGTTTGCCCTGCTCAGGATTTTCCCAGTGGATGATGATGGCCAGTGAGCCACAAGAAATGACAGCACAGCAAAGGAACGGGTGGGTTTCTGTGGGGTGTTGGTGCCTTGGGACCCTGCACTGGTGCAGAAGGGCTTCCCCCACTGGAGCTGGGCTGTCAGAGCCCAGAGCAGCCTGCTTTCACCCTCCAAAATAAAGAAACAATGAGCCACACTCAGTGCCCTGCCCCTGAGCTTTGCCGCATCAGGAGCCGTCATTATGTGCATGTGTAATTATACCATTAATTACTGACCATAAAGCTCGAAAGAAAACAGACCTGAAATGAATCTAGTGCTGGAGCAAAGTCCTGAGAGATAACTCTGTGGCTGCTAAGGTGATGGAGGCTGAGCTTCAATTTCTGAACCAAAATTGAATTTGCAATTAGCTCGCCTTGTTGCCCAAATCCAAGAAAAGACCTTCCTGCATTTAATACCAAGAAGGGATGTCTCTGAACTGCCACCAAACCACAGAGGCTCACAAAAGCCAACTGGAGCAGAGCAGAGGGAGCAGAATCCCAAATGTCTCCTTGGGCTGAGCAAGGCTCTTGTTTGATTTTGGATTTGCTGCACACTCAATGTACATCTCCGAGCAAGCCACTTAATCTGACCCTGGCCCAAAGTTTAGCTGTCTGTCAAATGTTAGAAAAGGGCTTTGTCTCCCTCGCAGGGACTCGGAGGTTTAATTACCCGCTGTGCCAAGATGCCCTTAGGTGGAAGCTGCAATGCAAATGTAAAATATCATTATTAGAGCTTAGCAAATAACTCAAATGTTTTTCTGCAGCAACTCCCTGGAAAAGAAATTAGATTCCTTTCTGGTGTGTTTGGGCGTCTCTCCAGGCTCTCTTGTTGTGACACTCGTGAACAAGTGGAGAATGAAGAATGTGAAGGTAATTCACCAAAAGTCAATGCCCAGCTCCTAAACCTGAGCCTTTGCACGGAGCCTGGCTCCTGCCACAGCCCCTGTGTGTGCCCAAAGGGGGGCAGGGGATGGGGCTGCACCCAGGCAGGGGCGCCCATCAGCTGCCTCTGGACACGTCCAGCCCCTTGGGGACGTGCAGGTATCACCCACTGCCTTCTGTGCTGTGTCCAGTGTGGGTCCCCGGGGGTGGCTCCCAGCCTGGGCACTCTGGGGCCTTGCTGAGCCAGGGGAGCATCAAAGATGAGAGAGATAAGGGAGAAAGGCTTTGCTGAAAACGTTTTCACAGGGAGCCACACACCCCTATCAGTTCATGCCGTGCAAATCACAATGATCTGAGCCATTTCATGCTCGCCTCTGGGACGTAGATTTGCATCATAAATTCTTTGGCATGGTGGTTCTCTGGAGCTGAGCAGTCGCTGTAAAGCTCCAGGAGTTTGTGAGGATCTGTCAAAACCTGCCAGCTCCTGCTGTAATCACTCAGTACCTTCCTCAGCACCGTGTGGCCGTGAGCCCCAGCCCAGGGGTGCACAGGAACATCAGCAGAGCCTTGACCTCCCCACCAGCCTCGTGTGAGTGGGAACAGCACTGAGGAACATTTTCAATTAGCTTTACAGAAAACACTTGCCTGAAACTGGATGCTGTGTGAAACTCCTGAACTCTCCTCTTTCTTTCAGAGCTGGGGGTGAGGCAAGGGAGGGAATTGGAAGAGCTTTTTGTTTATTCAGATCGGAGTTGCGCTGCTTTGGAGCGTGTGGGGTTTGGCCAGGCAGAGCCAGAGCAGGATGAAGAGGATAAAGAGCCTGCTGTGCTCCACACCCAGGCTGCTCCATGGGACTGACCAGGACACGAAAGCTGAATGCCCAGTGCCCAGAGGAGCTGGCCTGCAGGCAGCCCTTGAGCTCAGCCACACACTGCCTGCACGGCACAGGATCACAGAATGGTTTGGGTGTGAAGGGACCTTAAAGAACATCCCATTCCAACCCCTGCCAGGGCAGGGACACCTTCCACTAGCCCAGACTGCTCCAAGCCCCATCCAACCTGAACACTTCCAGCGATGGGGAACCCACAGCTTCTTTGAGTAACCTGTTCCACGACCTCCCCAGCCTCATGGGGAAGAATTTCATCCCAATATCCCATCTAACCCTGCCCTCTGTCAGTTTGGAGTCATTCCCCTTTGTCCTGTCACTCCATCCCTTGTCCAAGCTCTCCTGGAGCTCCTTTAGCACCTTAGGTGTCCCTGGAGCCTTCTCTTCCCCAGGCAGAATAACCTCAGCTCTCCCAGCCTTGGAGCAGAGGTGCCCAGTCCCCTGTGCCAGGCGTGGCCACCGCCCTGACACACAATCCCTGCTGGGGCAAAAAGTGCAGCGGGAGAAGGGGAGCTGGACCTGCCAAATGCCAAATATCCCAAGGTTTTCCTCTTACCTTGGGGCTCAGCCTGCACTGCCTGACACCTTCCACTGGCTCTGATGAACACGTCCCTGGTGCCAGTGAGGCAGGTCACCCTCAGTCCCCATTCTGGGACAGTGTGGCCACACAAGGGTGACCTGCCTGCCACGTTGCCCCTGTGCACAGCTGCCCCTCACCCTCCACATCTTTCCTGGGCCCTGACTCCATCACACTCTGTGACACGATTTATTCCAATAGTTAACTTCTCCTGCGAGCAGCATCACTGGAACCAGCCAGAGCTGCAGCACAGCAAACTGAGCTCCTGTCCCACCGTGAACTCCTCTGAGGTTTCTTTGTTTGTGTTTTGATTTGAAACAGCAACAATTAGCAAAAGAGCAAGAGCTTTTATTTAATTTGTTTTTCCTCCCCAGACACCACCTTTCAAAGGTGCCTCAGCCTCCGCAGGGCTCTGCAGGTCCCAGAACATTCACAGCTGTCATTGCAGAGCAGAAACTCTGCTGAGGAAAGAGAAACACGGGCTTTTTTGCATCTGCACCTCACAATTGTGGCTGCATCATTTGGGACTCTCTGGGTGTGATTTTTCAGCAGTGCTGGGCTTCCACCCTCTTGCTGAGAGCTCTACACCCCACTTTTCTCTTTGGGGTTCAGACACCACCTTTGGTCCCCTGATGGCTGTGTGGGCCATGTCTGCAGATGTCCTGATGGCTGTGTGGGCCATGCCTGCACTCCCAGCTGAGCCACAGCCTCGTGGCTGAGGCACGTGGTTCTTAAAACTCTGTATCTGCCATGCAGACTGTGACAATATGAAAAATAAGAGCGTTTGTAATTAAAGAAACCCACTGCAAATTACTTAACAGCACAAGCTCACGCCAAGGCCAAGGCTGTTAACAGTCTGAAGCCAGTCAGCCAAGCCACACTCGAGTCATGACAAGTCAAAAAAGTAAAGTTAATAAAATATCCTTGAAGTGAAATGTAGGTCATGGTACTTGATCTGCATATTTATAAAAGCTGAGCCTAATCCAGCCAAACTTTCCAGAATAAAGATCTTGCTCGTCTTTCATCCTGCCTGTGCCTCCTCGGGGAATATCAATTTTCCTTCAGCAAAGTTAGATGGGATTAAGAGCCACCTTAAAGGGAGCAAGATCTGCACAGGGTGGGGAAGGGATGGAGAGCTGTCCCTTGAGGCTGAGGGGTGCTGACCTGGCACCACAGGGAAGCCCCAGGGCACACTCTGGGCACACATTAGCAGCACTGCAAGAAGCCAAATTTTACACTCTCCTGGCTGAGGTCTGGCCTCAGCACCTGCCAATCCAGCATTAAATCCCATGATCAGCTGAAGCAGAAGGAGTCTCTCTGCCTCCAGGGCCCAGCTCAATCTGCTGAGTCCAGCCTAGAGCCTCATGGCAAAACCTTCTCTCGGCCACTCATTTATCCAGCACTGGACAATGACACTTCTGCAGAAAACCTTCACCTTCAAGAGTCCCTCTCACACCACCAACAGTGAAAATGATGGTGAGGGGCATGCCCAGGACTTCACAGCAGGATGGATCCTGCAGGCTGGAGGCAGCCACCTCCTGGATCACATCATCTCCTGCTGCTGCTCCGGCTGTGCCCACAAAATGCCTCAAGGCTCCCTTCACAGAAAACACGGTGGGGAAGGCAGGCCCCCAGGCCATGGGGCTTGTGCCTCCTCCCCTGAGAGCCCTGAGGAGTGACACAAGGTGCAGAACCCCCTGTTCAGAGCCCCTGGGTGGCTCTAAACCCTGCAGGTTCTAGGCAAGGTCCCTCCTAGCAAGGTGAGGGATTTAGCACAACGGGTGTCTCAGGGTAGGAGATTAACACCTTCACCCCAGCTGAAGGTCTGGGAGAAGGAAAACTCTTTGACACATCAGCTCTTGGAAGTATACGATGCTTCTCTGCAGTACCGGGGGCTGAGAGTTTCTCTATATGTTTGCAAATATAAATACTTGTGCAAACACAAGGGAAACCACAGATATTATTCACCCCAAAATTGCCCAGGAAGTGGCTCCAAAGATTATCATCTTAGCTACAGAGTAGCAGGAAAATATGGTTTCAGGCCAACAGGGCCAGTGGTCTCAACGTGATGGGAGTGAAAATTCTGAGAATCATTATGATAAAACCAATGTTACAAAAACCCTCTCGGCAGAGCTCTGTGAGAACCAAAGCAGTGCTGCCAAGCCAGGCCCAGCTTCCCAGTTTGGCCAGTGCACATCCCCAGTCCAAGCTGGAGGGAAAATTGGATGGAGGGAAAATTTGGAAAC
>VYXD01003427.1:0-15432 GCA_013397195.1 Hylia prasina | reverse complement strand
AGCCATCCTGCTGGCCCTGCTCATCTCTGCCTCAGGCAGATGGACACCTGCTGGGTTCTCTGTCACAGCTGTGCGACACAAACTCTCATCTACCCCTGGTGCTTCCTGCACTGGATTCCTCTTTTGGACTGACCCATTTATCTCTTCTGACATATTAAATTTCTGTTGCATCCCAGCCCATGCCTCTGTGTCATCCTTTCCCCTACAGGCAGCATCCCAAGATGCCCAAACAGAGCAGTGTTGACCAGGGGTGGTTCTGGGAGGGTATTTCTGGGATGTTTATGCAGTGATTGTTCACACAGTGATTGTTAACTCTCCGTGCAGCGTCCCTGCCTTGGTGGACACTCCAGACACACACAGTCAGGAGGAAGTGTGTTTCTCTGGGAAGGTTAGGTGTGCATGGGGCATACCGAGAGCCTTCCTTGTTCCCAGCAGGGAGGATGGAGCAGTGTACTGAGCCCTTTTCAGCCTTTGCAAATGAGTAAAACACCACTGCAGATCATGTGTTGAGGGAGACACAATCCTTCAACAGATTTAGTCCGTTTTAGGCTTATGGAAACAGTTTTTTACATATCTTTGCATACAAGACTGGGAAAGGCTGTTACTCTGAATTTTTACAACAATCTGAGAATTTTTTAAAGCCTTCTGAGAATCTTTGTTGTTTTCTAACTTTTCTATTACTTTTTGAATGTTTACATGTGAAAGTAGAGTCTTTCAAGGACTTTGTAGAAAAAACAGTCTTTGTTTACATTCCTCTCCCAAGGAGAGACCTTTGATAGACTTTTGTCTCTGCCAGTGTGGATGGAGAGGTGGCAACTTTTCCCTCCCATCCAGAGACAATCCCTGGAAAACTACAAAAACCCCTACTTGTAAATAAACTTGCTCTTTCCTGCCTCTGGGCCTTGCTTTGTGTGCTGTGCCTTCATTCCGTGTCCTGTTGTAACAAGAGGCAAGCTTCTCTGTACTTGAAAATGTCTTTTGTTAGTATTTCCACTCAAGAGAAGCCTATACTGTTCGCATGTACAGTTACGATTTTATAAACACACTATCTCTTGTATCTTAAAATGATTCTGCTCTTGCTGTTATTAGAAAGCACTTCAATCACCTGCTAAAATTCAATTAGGCAAATTACTGGCCACTGCCAGAAAAACTTTTTCCTGTAACTCCTAACTAGAACAGTGAGAAACCTTCTAGTGTATCTTCCTCCCCTAAAGGAAAATAGGGGATTGAACATCAGTGCCTTTTGCTCACATGTGTGTGAGGCTCCTCATTTGAAGTCAGTTCCAAAAGAGGGTGATGGCCCCGAGGAGAGGGGGGCTGTGAGTGTGGATTGTCCAGGAAGGAGAAGAAACAACTGGAGCACAAGTCTGACGAGGAGAAACTGAGGGAGCAGGGGGGCTCAGCCTGGAGAAAAGGAGGCTCAGGGGGACCTTTTCACTCTCCAAAACTCCCTGACAGGAGGGTGCAGCCAGGTAGGGCTCAGGCTCTGTTCCAAGGGAACAAGGGACAAAGTGAGTGAAAACAGCTTGAAGCTGTGCCAGGTTGGCTGTTTGGGAAAAATTCTTCACTGAAAGGGTGGTAAGTCATTGGAATAGGTTGCCCATGGCAGTGCTGGAGTCACTATCCCTGGAAGTGTTCATAGAACATGCAGATGTGCTACTTGGGGCCGCGGCCTTGGCACTTCTGGGGGAATAGTTGCACCTGATGATCTCAGAGGGATTTTCCAGCCTTGAAGCAGAGGCAGGATGACGGGCCCGACCCTTGGTTTCCCAAAGCAGAGTCTCAGGCATCAGATCTGTTTTAAATGAAAACCAATTAAACCGAATTTAATAATTAGAATGATAGATTTTATTGAATGACTGAGATATTCATCAATTTCCCCGATAAGAATTACAGTGTCGAGCCCAGGAAATCGGCACCGGGTGAACTCAGGACTCTCTCTCCCTCTCACTGGCAGCATGTCCCCCTGAGTTCACACCGTGTGCTCAGTCTAGTCCGTTTTTATACTCTCCTTCTGGCCCGGGGCAGAGATTCTTCTTTTCCTTTCAGATTAATGGTATTCATGGTGGCTTCCTTTCTCTGCTCTGAAGCAGACAGTGTCTTTTCCTGGGTGGAGGATGCATAGCGATGAGTTCTGTCCTGTTGGACAAAGCTGTTTTGGGAAGTGACCAGATGCTTGATTGAATTTACTGGAACTGGGTCTCAGGTGGATCTGCCCAGGTGTAGTTCAAATAGGCCATCTTTCATCCCAGCCACGGCTCTTCTTGTGCTAATGGAGTGCAGTTTCTCTGTAGCCAGGTGTAGCTGTTTGTGGATACTGGATGTCCTGTCCGTGTACTCATATGTTAATGAGTCTGTTTCCTGGTAGCCAGGCAGGGTGTGTTGTTATCCCTGCCTGCCACCCAGGCTCCAGCTTTATTTCTTAGTTTCTGTAAAATATATTTTATAACTGCACGAATTAACAGATTTCATCTATAACAAGATTTATAAAAGCAAATAATTTAACACAGCAGTGCACAGCAGGTGAGCTCAAACCTGTGCAGAGAAATCCGCAGGCAATGATATCCTTGTGACTTGGGCACATGTGCTTCTTTTGGTCCAGGTTTTGGTCTGGGATGTTCTAACACTTTGTTCTTTCTCCAATGTGAAAAACGAAGTTCACTTTCTTAGAAAAATTTATAAGTTTAATAAAAAATAGAAAATAGACAATTAGGAGACAGCAAATAAAGTTACTGGGCCAGAGGGTGCCTGGCAAAGAGCCAGCCAGCAGCACACTTTACCCTTTCAGATCCTTTGTTTTAAGTATGTTACACATGCAATAGACTTCAATGCATTATTCAAACATTCGCGTTCAGATGTTCTCTTGGTTTTGGGCCCCCCAACCTGTCCCATGTCACCAAATGAATATTTTATTATTCCTTGTAGATAAAGTTCATGTTGGCACCTTCTAGTCCTTCTATGTCTTGTTCTTCTGATACCAGGAGATCAATAAATTGCTTCTTGTAGCATTTGGTCCACTGTTATCTTGATCTGGTTAATTCAGGAATGCAGGAGGATCTTCTCCTGCCTTCTGGTAGGGGTTTGATTCAGCTTAGTCAACTGGCTTGACTGGCTTTAAATGTTACAAAAAAGTCTTTACAACCCAGAAAGAAAATATACATTCATCACATTCCTAAACTCTGTTAATAATAAAATACAGTAAAACCTTCCCATATTACACACAGCATTCATTTTAATATTTGCGAAAAGACAACTTTACAAAATGCATGTACATAACATCCAAGTCAGTGCAGGGAGACGTTTTGAGCTTATAGATTTGGAGCCTCTGCTGAGGCTGCGGCTTCCTGATCTCCTGCTCTGGCTTCTGGTGCGCCAAGGGACTAAAACAGCCCCAGACACAGAATAAACGCCACTGAGCACCCAAACCATCAGTGTGTTATTGCTGCAAAATGTGAAGTATGTAAAGTTTTCCTAAGAAATTATGTCCTTCGATGTGTGACCTTTGTATACTTTCAAGACTAATCGACAAAGTCAAGCCCTCTTCCAACCTCGACAATTCTGATTCACTGTTCGGGGTCAGTTCATAACCAGCACCTGAGGCTGCAGCAGTCCCAATCAAAAACAGAATGAGAATGAGCCTGGCTCATTCCATCTAAATGGGTTTATTGCCCAACACNCGAGGCGGACTCGGCCCCACAGCCGACCCTCACCCCGTCCCGGAGCGGACTCGGCCCAGCCTCACACCCGGCCCCAGAGCCAGAGCGGACCCGGCCCGGCCCCGGCATGGAGCTCGAGGACGACTTGGGTGAGACTTGGTTGGGGAGGGGTGGGGAAAGCGCTCGTCGGTGCGGGCAGGGCCGGGACCACACCCGCGCCTCTGGGGTCTGTTCCCTCCCGGGCCGGCCTGGCCCCCACCCCGGGCCGGGTCTGTCCCCTCTCGGGTCTGTCCCCGTGCCCAGTGCCCGAGCCGGGCGGGCCCCGCGGGCCCTTTCTCGGTGATTCCAGCCCAGGTCGCCACACCACGTGCAGCTGGTGCGGGTGAGGTCCGGCCTGCAGTATTTGACTGAATAAAGCGACTTTGCTTCGAGCGTGGCTTCCACCCGTGTCTCCCAACTCAGGCGCTCCAGGCGATTTTGGGATTTGGTTCCATGCACTATGGACAGAGACGGGTACAAGGATCTCCCTACACGTGGTGCCTGTGGTGTTTTCAGACGTGTATAAATTACAGAGGCTCGGCTGCCCGAGCCATTTATGTGCTGCTGGTGTTTGGTGCTGAGGTGCGGTGCTGGTCTCTGTCCCCTTTCCCTTCACTGGCAACGCACTTGGTCTTGTGTAGAGTCAGTTCAGAGGGGGAAGCCCTTGGAAAAATCTCTAACAAATAGTGTTTAGTCTTGTGAATTCCTTAAACAGATAGTGCTTAACCCTGTATTTACATATACCCGTGATTAATGTGCACAAGTGGGTATCCTAGCCGTGAGAATAAAGACTGTGTGCGTGATAAAGGGCATATCTTGGCCAGACCCCTTAGTTGGAATGCATTCAAGGAGAAGAAACACTTCTGAGAAGGGAGGACGGGATGTTTAGACGAGCATCCCCCACGCAGCCAGGATCAAAATAGAGTAATGCTGCTTTCTAATACTGAAATTGCAGTGTTAGAGTGTTTTATTTTTCACAACGATTTCAGTGACAAAACCATTTATGATTGATCTTCCAGGGGCAGCTGAGCCAATACAAAGGTGGGTTTTCAGCTGCTCTAATGCCTCGAGTGGGCTGTGGATGTGAGAGGTGCTCAGAGGCAGCAGCACTGCACAGCCCAGATGGAAATGAGGATTCTGTCTCTCCCTTCTCCTTCCATGGCTCTCAGCATGACTTCTGCTCGTTGGGACTTCTGCAACAGCACTGTAGCAACTGCCAGCCTGGGGCCTGATGGAGCCATGAGTGTGAGAGAGGAGGGCAGAGGCACAGCAGCCAGTGCCTAGAGCTGGGTTAGCTCCTGCATAATCAAATCCTAAATGTGCTGAAAGGCTGGGCAACAAGAGTGGCAGAGCAGAAAGGATGGGAGCAGCCCAGGCTCCCTGATGTGTACCCCACAGGCAGTAGTGGGGCCTTGGTCTCCTCCTGGCTGCATCTATTCCTCCCTGCGAATATGCATATTTATTAATATTTATATTTTAATATATTTTATAGACTATTATGTATGCATGGATTCACACTGCTTCATGTTCAGTATGTTTGTTCCTCGGTGCTTTTGCTGCTTTAGTAATGCCTCAGCTCCTAAATAATTACATGATTAAAAGCTTCATTCAGAGTCTCACGTACCATGTTAGGCACACTCCAGAATGTAACTCAATTCCTTCACATTCTGCCTCCAGCAAAAGAAGCTGTGGATGGAAAACAGATTTGGTTCAGCTGCTGAAGGTGCTGGTGGGTGTGACATGATCACTGATCCTTCTCCAGGAGAGCTGGAAAGTGCTGCTGGCTTTCCCTTGGAGTAAGGGTGGTTGCCTCCCTCATAAGGTAACCTAAAGTGTTATTATGCTCAGTGGTGCTGACTCTCCTCTGTTTTAACTAATGTCTCAGTTAGGAGAACTTCAAGTTTAATTAATTTGGTTATGCAAAGCAGGTGCCTTCCTTAATGAATGGCTTCAAACTTAAGAGCAACTGGTTTAACTCCCTCAGACCACAGCCCTGATGTGGTGGTGTGGGGTTTCCCCAGTGCACTGTGAGTGATTCTCGTCTCTCTAAGCAGATGCTCTTCCCTGTTCTGTTCCATCAGATGTGCTGGATCCAGAGAGGTTAATCCAGTGCCCGCTGGTTAAACACCATCAGATCCGAGCACGGCGCTTCCCCTATCACCTGGTGAAGTGTAAGGAGGTGAGCTGGACAGGCAGGGACTCTGCATGCAAGTACAGCCCGTGTTCCTGCCTGGCCTCACAAGCAGCCCTGTTTAACTTGCCTTTCATATAACTTCAGATTTGGTTAGTAATAGCTGCAGGCACACAGGAATTCACCCATTCACAGCCTGGCTCTGTTGGAAGGAGACAGATCCTTCATGACTAGTTCAGGTGGGAGACTCTGGTCTCTTCCAGCAGCCCACAGGGAGGCCATATTCATTTCTCCACTTTGAGCTGAAGAGAGGGCTCTGTTGGAGTTCCATGCACCCTCTGGGCCCCTCAGACCACAAGTGCTGTGGTGTTGCAGTTCATTCTTTCACTGCAGGGCTCGGCAGTTTGGTTTTGCCAACAGCTGTTTCATGGTCATCTGGCAGAAACTGCACATCCTGGGCTCAGCACCTTTGGGAGAGGTTTATTCCCCTCTCCATCCTTAATTAAGAATTTGATTACAAATCATTTCATACAACACACTCCTTCCTCTCTTCTCTGTTGTCCTCATGATTGGGTTTCTTTAAACGTGAGCTTTGGGTTTTTTTCTGAGACTTTTGAAAGCCTGATTGTTCCCTTTTTAAGTTTGCCAGTATGTTTTTAAGATGGTCCAGCATTGCTGTGCCTTCCACTTAAGCTGCAGTTGTAGACAGCATATCCTGGCATCAGCACAATAAATTCATTTGGGTGGAACTAGAGCCTTAAAAATATTAATTAGCTAGTGAAAGTGGGGGGCAGAGCTAAGTGGCAAGTACCAAACATTCAGAGAGGGCTGAAATGTTCCATGTTGAGCCCCTGCACATTTTGACAGGAGTGTGAGCTGGGTGAACAGTGTGACCAAGTAAACCTTTAAGCTTGTTGGTTTTGTCCTGGTGTTGCCTAACTGATGACCAGAGAGTTTGGGGAAGTTTCTTGGTTAGGAGGATGAGGTGAGATAGTGATCATCAAACAGATGAAGCCAGTGTCTCAGTAATTAGCAGAAGAACTACTAATTAGCATAAGAGCTTGGGAATTGTCACTGTGAAGATGCCACAGTGTGTTATTTGCAGTGGCAAGGGTTTGGGTGGAGATTTTTCCCTCTTGCTTGGGACAAGTTTTGTTGAGTTTCCTTTGCATCCCTTATGCATAAAATCCAATTGAGGCTGGCTCAGTCTCCCACTGCTCTGTGCAGAACACAGCCCTGACCCAAACGGGGACACTGCAAGCAGAGCAAGTTGGATCTTCTTGGCTGGAACTGTGTTGGAATCATGGAATCACAGGATGGTTTGGGTTGGAAGAGACCTTAGGCCTCATCCCATTCCACCTCCTGCCATGGGCAGGGACACCTTCCACTGTCCCAGGTTGTTCCAAGCCCTGTCTGACCTGGCCTTGGACACTTCCAGGGATGGGGCAGCCACAGCTGCTCTGGGCACCCTGTGCCAGGGCCTGCCCACCCTCCCAGAGAGGAATTCCCTCCCAGTCCATCCCTGCCCTCTGGCAGTGGGAAGCCGCTCGCTGGTGCCAGCGGCGATGGACGCCCATGGACGTGGCAGCCCTGGCTGTACCAGGCAGGGAATGCCAAGGGCCTTGGCTGTGCTGAAGCCAGGGATCAGTGGTGGAGGAGGAACTGCCTGGAGCAGTACTTGTGCCGTGGGTATGAGTCTGATCCCTGACCAGCAGAGCCAGGCAAGCACTGGCCCAGTGGCAGAGCTGGGGTTTTCCCAATAATGCTCTTTCACCTGCAGATGATAATTTAGTGTAGTGACAACTGAGCTCTGCCACTAGAACTGGTGCCTGCCACAATGGAAGCCCAGGTGGAATGCTGCCAGCTCCCTGGGTTGTCTAAAAGGTTGACAGAATTTCTCTGCCTCTTAGTTAACTAAACTTAGTTAACTAAATGGGCCTCTTAGTGCCCATTTAGTTAAAATACATCTGATGGCTTTAGATTTTCTGGTGTCTCTCCTCTGCTGGTTTTAAAATGGTTTCATTTGTGCTTTAAGCCATGCAGTCATATCACCAGCACTGCAGGGAACTGTAGGGAGTTTGCTGAGGGTCTGTTCCACTTCAGTCAGGGTGGCTCAGTGTCTGTGAATTGTGCTTGGAAGAAAAGTCATGTTCATTTCCCCTTTTGTATTTAGTGATTGTCTGACCAATACGTTGCAATTTCTTGTTTATTATTGTATTTTTAAAGCAACACCACAAAATATCCCAGTCTTTTTTTCCTACGTATCAACAGGAGGTAAGTGAATTTGAGAGATGTGGCACATAATTTTGGTTTTCCCTTGTCCAGAGCAACCCTGAAATTGCAAAGAAATTGGCCACATGCCCCTTCAATGCTCGTCATCTGGTTCCTCGGGCTGACCTCAGTGACCACATCGTGAAGTGCAGTGACAAAGCCTTCATGGAGCAAGATGGGGGTAAGAGAACCCCTGTGCACCCTGGGGACTGAGGTGTCCTCATGGAACAACCCAAAAGTGGGAGGCAAATGGTTGTAGTTTTGTGTGGCACAGCAGCTTTAGAGGAACTTGATCTCATTTGCTTGGCTTTATTGGGCAGTTTCTTGAGAATATGGCAGATGCTCTGGGTAGGCTTTGCATGTATTTTGTTACCAGGCTTGTTGAATGGAAAGGTTTTACTCAGAACTGTGCAGGAAATGCCTCTGGAAGGAGGAGTGGGATGCATTAATGGCCACAAGGATGGGCTGCTTCTCTTGTAGAGCTGAGCTCCCTTTAACTCCCTGATCTCCCTCTAACTCTTGCACACCACAGGGCACACAGTTTTCTGTCTTCTGTGGAAGTGCACAGGTAGTGATGCCTGCATCCATGTCAGCAGGTTTCCTCTTCACTCCAGCATTCCTGCCTAAAGTTCCAGGGAGCAGAGTCTTCTCTTTTTCATTGAAAAAGGCAAATTTGAAGTTGCTGGATTTCAGCTGTCCCAACCCGTTTGCACTGCTGGGGCTTCCTCTAAAGCCCAGGGATGTTTTACAGCTTGAGCCAAAGTGTTGAATGGATGTAAGGACTGGTGGTCACTGTGTTTTCTCTCTTCCTGAAGTGAGCCGGTGCTGTGAGCCCCCACAGGAGCAGCTGAATAGTGGGAGCACATGGCAGGCACCTCCATGTGATGAAGACTGGGAAACAGGTGAAGAACTTCCCATCTGCTGCCTTCTTCCTGGCCACATCCTCCAGCTCTTCTGGGGCCAGGCTTGGCTTGGTGTAGAGAACAGTCCAAAATGCCTGCCAGAGCGAGCATGGAGAGAGATTTCCAAGCACCCCTTCCTCCCATAAGAGCTTTTGTACCTTATTGGCAGTGATAGCAATGGAAACATGTTCCTCAGTGAAGCAGACACATTCCTCATAGGTCAACTTTTCCTCCATCTTGAACATGTAAAAATATGACAGAGATATTCCTGATCATAGAATCACAGATTCCCTGAATGGTTTGGCTTGGATGGAACCTTAACGTTCATCTCGTTCCATGGCAGGGACACCTTCCACTGCCCCAGGCTGCTCCAAGCCCTGTCCAGCCTGGCCTTGGGCACTGCCAGGGATCCAGGGGCAGCCACAGCTGCTCTGGGCACCTGTGCCAGGGCCTGCCCACCCTCACAGGGAACAATTCCTTCCCAATATCCCATCCATCCCTGCCCTCTGGCAGTGGGAAGCCATTTAAGCCACTGATCTGATGCTGGTTTCTGGGGTTTCTTACTTCTGAATCACAATATCTGCTTTCTTTCACAGAGTTGCTGGAGGGATCTGAGTCTACTTTTGTGTGGGGTGTGATGAACTCTGCCCTAAACAGGTAGGGAATGCAAGTCTGATTCTGTACACCAGTGTTTGTTTAAACAAATATTGCAGCCATCTCCCAGCCTCACCTTGCTGGCCAGGCAGGAGCTGCCTTTGCTGCTGTGCAATGCTGGGAGGAGGGATGCTGCTGGTTCAGTGTGACCTGCTTCCTCATACGGCCTGGACCAGAGAAGGGAACCCCCAGGAGCACAGATACTGCTCCTGTGTGCCTGTGGCAGGCTGCTCTTCCTGCCCATGGCCTGTGTTCAGGGACTGATGGATGTCTGGGCATTGTACAGGGAGAAAGGTGGTCACACTTGTGGTCCCTTTGAGTCCTTGGGAGCTCCCTTGTGAGCTCCTGGGGCCTGGCAGATGTGCTGGAGTTGGGCCCTGTGTCAGCAGAATTCTCCCCTCATGCCCTTTCCAAAGCATGGTCAGAGTTTGGGGCTGGGGGAGCTCAGAGCTCAGTGCCCAGCTGTGAACAGGAAGGGGCTGCCCTGGCTGGCTGTTGTGGGATGTGGTGGCACCACCAGAGCTGCCCAAGGTGTTTTAAGGTTTATTTAGGGTTCATTTACAGTTCAGCAATAATCCTGCCCCTAGCAGGCTGAGTTCTATGGGAGCTCTTCCACAGGGGCTGACAGCAGCACTACCTGGTTCCACCTGTCAGACTCTGTAAAAGACCTTTGAGTGTTCAGAGCACATGCAGCTCTCCTCAGCCCCACAGCATGGTGGCACAGCTGCATCCCCCAGGGCCTTGCTGCAGTCAAATGCATACGTGTGAGCCAGTGCATTTGCCAGAAGTAACCAAAGTCACTTAATTCCAGCACGGACAGTGACCAGAACAACTCCCTGCCCTCACGGATTCGGCCCCCTGAGACGCTCCCGTACACCGTGTCTGCAGGACTGTGAGTGCTGAGTGTGGGGCTTTGGCACACAGGCCAGGGCTGGGCACAGCTCCTGAAATCTCTGGCTCCCACTGCATGGACAGGAGGGGTTGTAGTGAACAGCTGCTTCTTGAGAGCAGCTTCTGAGGGAACGTGCTGCTCAGATCATCCTCTCTGCCCTTCCTTTGAAGCATCCTGTGCTCTTCCCTTGCTCCGTTCCTGTGGCCCGAGTTAGGAAAGCTGCTTCCTGGTCAAACTTGCTCTGTATCTCTAAACAGGTCCTTCCACAGCATCCCCATTATCCCCTTTCATCCCCCACCCTGCCCCTGACTTACACCAGATTGTTCCTTTGCTTTGTGCTCTGCTCACTTTCAGGCCCAGCTAAGTCAGAGCTGGGGTGAAACAGGCTCCTTAAACCAGCACCACTGGGGGAAGAAGCTATCAAATTCCATCTGGGGAGGGAGAGAAGGAGCTCCCCATGGGGAGGTGTCTGATGCTGAAATCAAAGACTTTTATTTGCCATCAGCAGCAAAGCAACAGCTTAAAGATGCTTTGAGGAATGATTGTCCTGATTCCCACTGGGAGCAACTAACCCTGGTGCTCTCAGGGTGCTGCAGACACAGCTCCTGCACAGCCAGGGACTGTGCAATTGCCACTGAGTCTGGCAAACCAAACTGAAATGTCAGTTGTAGACAAGCCTTGTTGCCAAGTGCTGCCTCTGCAGAGGCCACTGTCCCTTGGGGGAGTGGGGGAAATTGTTGCATCTTTGTCCATCTCATGCAAAAAATTATATCTTGTCCTTTCCAGAATTCGGAGTATTAATTCCTCTCCCTGGAACCTGGTTTTGCCCCAGCAGTAAGTGTCTCCCTGACCTGGACAGGAGAGCTCCTGCAGATGACAGACATGCTCTGGACCTGAAGGCAGTACTCTACACTTGCCTTTAGTTGCATAATGTGTTTCTTGGAATGTTTGAACACGTGGAACTGTCCTTGGTTGCGGTATGTTCCCCCCAACCACTTGTTTTTAAAGTTACCCTCACCTTTACTTGGTGAATTTTGTTACTGTTCTTGAAAAAAATTGACTGATAAAATTACATAGACTCAGAAACCTTCTCTGCTCAGCCTTGAGTCATGGTAACTCCCTGTGAACAGGAAAAACATTTTAATTGGCAAGTCTCTGTTTTTTTCTAACAGGGAATGATCTGTGAGATCTTTGAGACTCTTCTGTGTGCTCCAGAGATTGGGAAACCCTTCAGAAGGGTTTTAAGGAGTGAGGACTGAGGAAGTTATTTAAAGCAGGGGAGGTAGGATCTGATTAGGTTCCTAATTAGAGAAGTTATAGTGTGAAACAGAACAGTTTGGAGGGCCGAAAATATCCCCCAGAATCTTGCTCATTCACTTGACACTTAAAAACCTTTGTGCAGGTGGAGGAGCCCCTTGGGAGCTGGGTGCCTGTGGTCAGTGCTAACTGCAGAGGGCTGCAGGAATGGGAGGGGGAATGTCCTGCAGGAATGGTAGATTTGGGAGAATTCAGGCCTGGTGTAGCAGAAACTGCTACAGTCCCATTTCAGTGGAAGTCAGGAACCACCCAACAGTAACTTCCAGGCATTTCTACCCTATGCCTTAAGCATCTTGCTGTTCTCAGGAAGCCGAGAGGGATTATGTGGAACTTCTGCTGGACATCCAGGAGAAGTTTTAGCTGTTTGCTGGGGAGCTGCAGCAAACTCTGCAGCTGAGGCTCTAGGAGTCGTGTTTGAGGGCCTGTTACAGCCTGGAGAGCACCAAGTGCTGAGAGTTTCGCCTCCAGTCTGTGAAGAGGCTGAGACTAAAATAATCTGGAGCACCTGAACTTAGAAGTATTTTTTCTCTGCATACACTTTTTGTTTTTATCTTGCTGGAGTCTGAGTTTTCCACTCAGGGCATGGCAGGTGTTCAAGTTGGGTTTTAAACTATGTTGTCGTTTGCAGAGACTGCTTTGAGAGAATCCTGACCTTAACTTTTTCACCCTCACACCTTCAGCCTTGCCTTTGTCACCTTAGGCCTTCCCTTTGTCTCCTGTGTGTGAGGGGCTTCCCCAGGCAGACCTTAACAGAGAATCCTCTGCAAGTTCCTTGCATCACACACAACTCCAAACAGGGGAAGTTTCAGGAGGACACTGATGTGCTTTTCCAGTTTCCATTAAAGTTTTGCAGTTTCCTAATGCTTAAAACAACGTTTGAGAGCTCTCAGGTACCTGTTCTGTATTGGTGGAGGGGAGGAAGGGAGTAGGAATGGTTTAAATCAGTAAAATACATGTTTAGGCCTGAAAATGTTCAGATCAAGCAGTATATTTCTAAACATGCAAAGTACAAAATGGGATCTAAATATACAACCATAAAGAATTAAGAAGCCAGACATGGTGTTTGTCTAGAAAGAGATTAATGCCTTCAATATTTTCCTCTAAAGACTGGATTTCCACCATCTGTATACTACCACTAGAAAATAATACATGTTGACTGGAATATGCAAAATTAAGATTTTTTAAAATTCCGTCAATTTATGTGAAGGTTCTTGTTGGCAGTTTAGAATTAAAATGTTTTAAATGTCCTGCAAGTCTTTGGAGTCAGTAAATGTTGACATGGGAAGCTCTCCTTTCCACCTTCATTCATTTTTTTGTCACTTGGAATGAAAGTGGTGACAAACAGCAGCTGTGGTTGTTTCTGGTTTGACAGCAGTAGCTCATTTGCCGGATTTGTGGGCCAGAGCACTACAATTTTACAGGTAAATGCCATAATTGGTCACCATTGGCCTGAGCTCCTTTAACTGGCACTGGGTGAAAGCTGCTCCTCCTTGGGGCTCACAGGTGTCTGTGCTGTGGAGGAGGAGAGTTCCTCCCTGTTATTAACACTGGGGTTATTAACACTGTTCCCCCACTCCGGGGTGGATCCAGCAGCCCCAAAAGGAAAGGAAAGGACCAGGCCTGGGAGGTTGTTGTGACAAACAGCCACAGGAACTGGGGGGTCCATGGGAAGGGTGGGTGCTCAGCTGTGACTGACACCTGAGATCTCACATCCCAGAGACCTGAAATCCCACATCCTCTGGGCAGTGTCCTTGGCTGTGCTGCACCTGGCACCTCCTGTGAAGGGCAGGGAGGCCAAGGGGCAGGGAGGCCGTGGCTCTGCTGTCCCTGCAGTGCTTTGGGAGTGCTGGGTGAGCCTTCCCCAGCACTGGGAATGTTTCCAATCCCAGTATTTGCTATCTCTGGGCTCTCTGTTCCCTCTGCTTCTTGTCAGGACACAGAATGTTTTNGAGGCACCATCAACCCAGGACACACCTCCCTCCTGGTGACAGAGTAAGGGTTTTGCTGTGATGAGCTCCTGTGTTGATTCCTCAGTCTCTCGTGCTGGGTGGGTTGTGCAGAGCCAGAGCCTTCATCCCATTCCCTGGAGGCTGGATGTCCTTGCCAGGAGCAGATGGGATGTAGAGTCAAAATCACAGACTTGGTTGGAAGGGACCTTAAACCCACCCAGTGCCACCCTCTGCCACGGGCAGGGACATCTCCCACTGTCCCTGGGTGCTCCAAGCCCTGCCCAGCCTGGCCTTGGACACTGCCAAGGGGCAGCCCTGGGGACTCTGGGCACCCTGTGCCAGGGCCTCCACCCTCACAGGGAACAATGCTTTCCTAACATCTAATCTAAATCTCCTCTTTTAGTTAAAAACTGTTTCCCTGTCCTATCACTGCCTGTCTAAGAACTCCCTCTCCCTCTTTTTTTTTTTATAAGCCTTCAGGCACTGGAAGGGGGTCTGAGGTCTCCTGGGAGCCTTCTCCAGGCTGGACATCCCCAGCTCACTGTCCCTTGCCACCCTTTCTCCCTTCTGTTCCATCAGGAGGGCGCACCCTCCTTGGCCTTTCTGTTCTGAGCTATATCCCTTGCCAAGTCCTATTCCGTCTGTGCCTTGGCTTTCCTGACCCCATTCCTACACACTCGATGCAGACATCCCATAATGGCCCAAGGCAGCAGCTCCCTTTTGCTGTGTCCAGCACAGCCAAGGGCTCTGACCATATTCCTGCCCTGTATTTTGCAGCTCCAGGATAATTTCCAGTCCTTCTAGGCTTTAACTTCTACTGCCCCTTTCCAGAATGTTGACACGACTCTCATCCCTTATTCCCATCTCCCTTCCTTTCTCTTGGCCCTTCCTCTCCCTAAGCCAAGGCACAAAGACATCCAGGAGCGGTGGAACGGGAGCCCAACGATGCCTGGGGGGAAGAGGGAAGCTCCGTGCCAGGAATGCCCCGGGGCTGGTGCAGGGAGCTCAGGGGGCTGGGGAGGGAAGGGCTCCATCACCCACAGGCCTTGGGGAGAGGAAGAGCGGCAGGAGCAGGAGCTGACAGAGCTTTTCCCTTTACACGGGGCTGGGGAACCACAACACCTTCACTTCTTATGGCCTGGGAAGAGACATTTTCCTCCTCCAGCTGAAACTTCCAGCCCTGGGCAGTGTTACCATGGGCTGCGTGTTGCACTAAAGGAGGTGAATTTTTATTTTAACACATCCCCTTGTGCTCGGACATTCCAGGGTTAACCTGAGGAAAGTGTGAACAGGGAGAGGCAGGCACAGAGCAGGCTTTGGGCCAAACACAAACATCCTCTGGTACTTACCTACACTAACTTCCTTCTAAGTTAATTCTGTCCCACCCAACCACTGTCTCTTATCGCTCATTATATCTCTCCCTCTATTCTGCACATACCTTGCCCCCATTTCACTGGTTTTAAGTGCTCAAATCCTGTCTGGTTTAGTCTCTTTGTTTAAAAACGTTTCCCTCTCAGATTTATCCCCAGGCAGCAACTAAACAGCTCGCTGCCCCCCACGCAGGGAGATGGGGGAATCGGGGAAAAAGTAAAACTCACGGGTTGAGATAAGAAGAGTTTAA
>VYXD01003425.1:435049-478263 GCA_013397195.1 Hylia prasina | reverse complement strand
CCACAGTGACCGCAGCCTGTCTCCCCTCTGATGTTGAGAGCAAGAGAGAGAGCTAGAGCCTCTTCCCACGAGCCCAAATCTCTCAGTATCTCTGCCCTTCCTAAGAGAATGCCCCTCAGCTGCCATAGTGCAGCCAGCTGTACTCCTCCCCCTTCTCCTTGGCTGTATTTTTTGTCTCTCTTAAGTATAGGTCCCTACTGTCTCAGCAACAAATGGGAGAAAATTCCCCCAGAGAAAGAAACAAAAGGAAAAATCCTAACCCCCAACAACAGCAAATGACAGCAGAAAGAAGTGTAATAACTGAACCGCATAACTTAATAATGAGCTCACAATTCCAGGGAAATTCAGGCCTGCATAGGTGTGCAAAGCTGAGGATCTGCGCTGGTTTTGCACAGAAGTCATTTTTCCAAGAAAGTTATAGCAAAACCAATCTGTGACTAAGTTTGATTATTGACATCTGGTGAAGCCACTAGAAAGATGACACGCCTCTGTGAACACACAAGTTAAAGTCAGAGAAATCACGGGAAAAGTTCTTTTTTCTTCCTATTAGGGAAGAGGTAACAGGGTTGGCCCTGCTTCGCCACGTGGCCCCAGAGCCTGATGCGGCCTGGCCAGGCCCTGCCACAGCCACAGCCCCGGCAGGGCCGGGCCTGGTGACTGCCAGGCAGGGGGAGGGTGGAGAGAGGGCCCCATCCTGGCCAGATCGGGCCTCCAGCGGTTGTTATCTTACTGCTAAAACTGCCTCCCCATTGCGGCCCTGCGAGACCTAGCAGGGCCGGGCCAGGCCCTCCCATCCTTAGTGGCTGCCGGGCAGAGGAAGGGGGGAAAGCCCCAGCTGCGGGCATGCTGCTGTGAGATCCCAGCCGCTCCCCCCACCCGGCGTGCTCCATCTTACTACAAGTGTCCTACCAAGACACCTTGCCAAAAGAGGGGCCCAGCCGCATGAGAGATCATGGAGCTAAGAGCAAGGGCAGCTCTGGCCTTGCAGAGTGGCCCGCAGCTAGACCACCTTCAGCCACTGCCCAGGACAGACCATCATAACCCTCTGCAGACCGGAGAGGGATTTAATTCTTTCCTTACACGAATGAAACTTGCAAAACATTAAATCCTATCTGGGAGGAAAAGACTGAAAGAAGACATGTAGAAAAACAATATAAAGATATCGAAGTCAGCGAAGGAAGAGTTGAATCTTAGATGGAAAGAGAGCAGAAAGATGCCTTGGTTTTAGGCTAAAATTCTTTTGTAAGCCATAGTAACAGACTGTGATATACTAGAATATCCCTCTAAGTCGTAGAAGGCATAAGTAGGGAGATGATTGTAAACCTGAGCAAAAGTATTTGTGGTGGACTAAGAAAATACTGAAATAGCTTTAATTTTATGAGAAGTTTAAACAGAGAGAGAGAAATGAGATGAAGGTCTGCCCCCAGGAAGAGGAAGATGATCTCTCTTGCTAGAGATAAAAATTATCTCAGAAAGAGATGAAGAGAATCTTTGCTTTTAGAACCAGCCATCTTTAAAATAGTACACGATGAGCTTACATAGCCCATTATGCAGCAGTGGGAAGGCTGCATAATATAAGGAAGACTTCACAAATGCAAATTCCCAGGTGTCTTGCTTTTGAAAAACAGGTATCTGCTAGGGAGGGGCAGGGCCTCCCTAGGAATGGAGAATTGAAATTCCCTCCCTTGAAATTATTATAATTTAGGAAATTAACGGGGCTTTCAGGCATAGGTATGGAGATAGGAATCACAGTTCTTTACTAGTATGTATAACAAGACAAACAAACAACAACAACTACAGCATAAATCATAAACAGTACCAGGAACCTCGAGGGGCTTTGTTTCACAAAGCCCAGGGCAGTCTGATTTCTCGAGAGCACCGAGCTGGAATGGTGGAAAATCCCAGGCTGGTGGATGAGATATATCAGAAGCTCCATGGTCGTAGCTGGAACAGCAGGGATGTCCTGGTAGGGCAGGGCAATGCGGGGCCACGTAGTAGCAAAAAGCCTCCAAGCAGTGCTGAAGAAACGGGCAGCAGGACAGGGCCAGCCCACCTCCAGCAGGGCAGGAGGAGGCAGCTCAGAGTTCCAGGGCACACAAGCAGATGGTAGGAGATTGTCTCAGGACTGGACCTGGTTGTGACAGCAAACTCCTCCTGCAGCAAGCAGCAGCCTGGCCGTCCTCTCTCCGATGCCGACAGCAAGAGAGAGAAGTGTGGCAGCCCCGCAGGCTGCCACAAAGGAGACCACTCTCCCTCGGAGGGTGTGCAGCACTTGAGCTGTCTTCAAGGTGGTAGGCCTTGCCCCCAGGAGGTCTTAGTGACTTCTGTGGCAAGGTAACTGAAACACCCCCATGAGTCTTTGCAGAGGTATGCAGATTGTTCCTCCCTGATTTGTTGTTCATACAGTTGCTAGTTTCTCTGTTCTCCTATTGGTGTATTTGGGATCTGTTCATTGATTGGTTGTTTTCCTAATCTGTGTCCTGATTGGTCCAAATTGTTGTCCCTGCCCTCAGATGAGTGTATAAAAGTCTGCTCCTCGGAGCATTTGGGTTCTTTGGATCCCCAGAGCTCCTGAGTAAAGAAGACCCTAGGAAAAGAACCTGCCTCGCGTGTGCTTCCTGGTGTCGCCTGACCTTCCCCTGGACCAAGGCTGCCTTGACAGCCATTCACAAAGAGCTGAATGACTCTCCCCAAACCCGAGAGTGCCTGTGCATCTGGCGCATAGAGTGCCTTGATAAAGGTGCATCTGCCAGAGACTGCCACGGCACCTGAAGGTCTACTAGGCCCACTAGGCTGTGGCAGAGAAGCTGCCTCCAGCCCTATCTTTTACCTGCCCCAAAACTCACATTATCTCCCCCCTCCAAGAGAAACTCACAGAGACCCAAAGAAGTGTAGGCAGCTGCTACAACTCCTCTCCTTTGGCCCCTTTGTTCTGCTTGAGTACCTGTAAGTACCCAGTAGTTACTTTCCTAGCTACTTATGGGGAAAATTCTATAAGTAAAAAGAAACAAATCTAACCCCCAAAACCAGGTGGCTGCTTTTGTAAGAATTAAAAATCCACCAGAGAACTGTTCTTTCCTGTAAGAAGTTCCATGGCAGACCAAAAAAGACTTCTCTCTCTAAATGAACTAATGAAAGACTATTTCATAGGTAGCAGACTGACCTAGAGGTCCAAGTTTTGTCTGAATACGTTGTCTGTAAGAAGAGAAAAGGAAGTTGTGGGGGAGGGGAAATACTTTGAAGGTTTTATTCAAATTCTCATTAATTTTTTCTCTCCTGCAATTTTGTTAATAAACCTGTTTTTATACCCTTTTAAGTTTTGAGCCTGCTTTACTTCTCTCCTAATGCTATCTCACAGCAAAATAAAAGTAAATAATTCTAATAGGCATTTAAACCACTATGCATAATTCAAGAAACAGAAATTAGCAATCTAAAACCACTACAGGAATTAGTATTTCCACCCAGTTTCAACCTGAAACCATCACAGGATCAAAGCTGGGTGTCCCAGACAACTGTGTGTGCCAAGGGAAGGATGTGAGCACTAAAGCCATGTGGAGTAGAACGAGCTGGGGGGGACAAGATGTCAGACATGCCAAAAGGGTGCAAAAGGAATTGGCCATGGGTAAAGTGGAACTGGTCAGTGAGCTTGGCCTAGGCAGCCAAGCTCCAGGCAGGGGTTTGAGACAGGCAGAGGGTTCACACAGCTGTCTGCAAAGCCACCAGTTGCCCTTGCATCCTGCTTTATTTGTGCTCAGCTGGTGCCTTCCAGAGTGATGTGACAAAGCAGAGTGGAATGCCTTGTGTTCCCTGTGACTGGAAATAAGGTCATCATCCGTCGACACATGAAGAGCTGCCTGGAGAAAACAGAGGTGGGATACAAAGCCCAGCACATGCTGTTCCCCACTTACCCGTTGAGCAATCGAGGTGGCACCTGTCTTGCAAACATCTCCACCATGAACCTATGCAGCAGGACAAAACTGGGCAAACAGACAGGGCAGGAGCCAGACCTCTCCTTTTCACAGAATGCAGCCTGGAAACCCAGAGCATGGCCACTCCTCTGTGGCTGGTGTCCCCAGGTTCCATCCCAAGGGGCTGGAGGTGCCTGTGGTGCCTAGGAGGGTTTTGAGCATCCTGCACAGGGAGATACAGACTCCTCCAGCACTCAGGGGCTCTTATCACCCACCTGCAGCTGGGCCAGGGGAGGGGAGATGCAGCTGACTCTCTGATGTAAACAGAACTGGGCACTGCAGAAACACGAGGAATTGCCAAATTCAGTGTTGGATGAGGTCCCACAGAGTCTGGCAGCTTCAGGGCATGGGAGGTCATTGCCCAGAAGAGGGCAGGGGGAACTTTGGTGATGTGATACCCAGACAAACTCCCAGCTCTGCTCTCCAGGCTATCCAGCCCCTCTGGACTGTGCCCCGCTCACTCAAACAAGCTGGAAGTGCTGGGCAAGCTCAGTCCAGCCAAGAGCAGATGAGGGGAGCAGAGGAGTGGTTAGCAGACTGAAGATCTTCCAACCCATCCCAAACCTGCTTTCCTGGAGCCAACCTGCAGGCTGAGCAGGTGAGTACTGGCTGTCTAAAAAGTGCTGAATGCTGTGACGTTTCCATCATTCCTTCTCTGCTTTATCACCTTCAGGCAGACCTTGAGTCTTGCAATTCCCACTTTCAGCAGTGAATCCTGTCTCCCCTCCTGTTGATTGACTGTGGATATGCTGGCATCCAGGATGGAGAGAGTAGAAAGTGAGACCCTGATGGATGAGGTGGAGGAGATGAGTGGAAGAGGTGAGTTTTCAGAAGGGAAGAGGAGAGGGAACTGTCCTCTGTTGAGGAGAAAATGCATTCTGCTTCTGCTGTGGGACAACTACTGAAGGTCAAAGCACTGGGGCTTGTCCCCAGACGAGGCTTTTCATGGGCTGGGACTTTGTGGCTGCAACACTCACAGCTGAACTCTTGGTGCTTATCTGTAGACCCAGCTCCAGCACCAAAGGCTCCTGAGCTGACATCCTTGGCCTCCTCCACTGCTCACAGAAAGAGACATGAATTTGGGGCCATGGGTCTTGGACTAACATCTACCATGGTTGGTACTGGTTTGTGCCCTGACCTGCCTGTTCTCCTCTCACAGCACCAGAGATATCCAGACTCAGATCCAGGTGGCTGCACTGCAGGTGTGCACCCACCCATTCAGGTGCCTCCTCCTCCAGGAAACTGAGGTCTCCTTGGCCAGGATGTGTGCAGGCCGCTGGGGCAGGGACAGGATTGGGGCAGCAGGGAGCCAGGGACAGTTCAGGTGGAGAGGGAAAAGGAGCTCACCCTGTCCCTTCTCTTGCTGGAGTGGATGCAGCCCCAGTGGATGCCTGTTCTGAGCAGCTTTTCTTCCTCTGTCCCCAGCTGATGTGATTCTGGACCCAGACACCGCCAACCCTTTCCTCATTCTGGCCAGCGACCATCGAGGGGTGAGACGGGGGGACGAGTGGACCTTGCTGCCCAACAACCCCGAGCGGTTTGACACAGAGCCATGTGTGCTGGGCAGCCAGGGCTTTGCTGCAGGGACACACTGCTGGGTGGTTGAGGTGGCTGAGGCAGGGGACTGGTGGGCTGTGGGAGTGGCCCGGGAGTCTGTCAGGAGGAAGGGGGTCCTCAATTTTACGCCCCAAGAGGGGATCTGGGCTGTGGGGCAGTGGTTTGGACAGTACCATGCTTTCAGTGATCCTGACTGGACTGCCCTGCGCCTTACCGGCCTCCCCAGCGCCATCCAGGTCTGCCTAGACTTCACAGCCAAGCAGGTGACTTTTTCTGATGTGGAGAGTGAAGCCCCAATCTTTGCTTTCTGCCTGGCCTCATGTGCTGGGGAGAGGCTGCGCCCATGGCTCTGGGTGGGGATGGACTCATGGCTCAAGCTGTGCCCTTGACAGGGAACGAACATGGGGGGACAGGGGAGAGACTGGAAAGGTGAACGCCATCATCTTGGGTCTTGGTGCTGGGAACTGGGAGGGTCCTGCATCCTGCTGGCTTCTCCTCACATGGATCCTCTGGCTACCAAGGGGAGGACTGGCAGGTCACAGAGGTGGACACCACAACAGAACCTCCTTTATCCCCCCCATCCCTTGGCTGGGACTGCAGGGACAACGGGCAGCACAGGGACTCGGTGCAGGGAGGAGATTGGTGCCCGGTGGTCCCATGGTAGGGGCTACCATTGAGTGCTGGGGCACTGCAGAGATGCTCTGTATGAGGCCATGGAAAATATAGCAGGGTCCAGCTCCTTCAAGGGTGCTGGAATAGTGCCTCTGGCTTTTTTCAATTAAATTAAAAAACCTCAAACATAGCTGGATTCTCATAATGCTTATCTTCCCCACACAATCCAGAGCCTCTCCTTGCCTGACGTGCACCAAGCACATTTCTTGCAACAGAGCTCTGGTAGCAATGCAAGGGCAGCAGCCCAGGAAGGAAAGCACAGTGCTGAGTTGTGTCTGAAATCCACAGGAGAGGCAATTCCCACAGATCTGCCATTCTCTGATCTTGTCCCATCAAGGTCCCACCTCACAGGATCCTGCTAAATCCTGTCCTTAGGAAAGGAGAAGGTGAATGTAGGTGAAATGGGACGTTGCCTGGGTCCAGCCTAAATTTCATCTCCGAACATTTTTCTGGTTGGACCTTCTTTAGTGCCACCTCAGTTGTCATCGTTGTGGTGGCATCTGGATGCAGGCAACAGTATTGATCTCCTTGCTCTACTCCAGGAGCTGCAAAGAGCTGCACTTTTGGGTCAAGCCCAGGTATCTGCCTCTAGAGGTCTGCCCTAAGCCTCTTCCACTGTGGTAGCACCAAGACTGGGGAAACCCAGAGATCTCTGCTGCCATTGAGAGGCACTTTATACTCTCCATGGGCAGGAGCCTCTGAGACTGTCCTGGTTTTGCTTGGGATAGAGTTAATTTTCCTCTCAGTAGCCAGCTGGGTTTTGGATTTAGGGTGAGAATAATATTGACAGCAACAACCAAACCATCAGTTGTGTGCTGTTTATCCAGGCCAAGAACTTTTCAGTGTCTCATGCTCCTCCAGCAAGGAGCTGCACAAGAAACTGGGTGGGGAGCACAGCCAGGACACCTGATCCAAACTGGCCAGAGGGATATTCCAGACCCCAGAACATCCTGCCCAGTGGGTAAACTGAGGGAACTGCCTGGGAGGGGCCAATCACTGCTGGGGAATAGGCTGGGCCCAGATCAGTGGGTGGTGAGCAACTGTATTGGGCAACACTTGTTCCACTTGGGGTTGATATATTTTTTATTACAATTATTATTATCATTAGTATTATTACATATTACTTTGTCTCAATTATTAAACTGTTTTTACCTCAAACTGAAAGTTTTTTCCTTTTTTCCCCCATCCCCTTTGGAGGGTGGTGTGTGACTGAGTGGCTGTGCAGTGTTCTGTTGTCAGCTGGGGTTACACCATGACAGAGGTTCACAGCAGAAGGTTGGTGTATGGAGATGGCAAATTGTTAGTTCTGTATTTTTGTCCTTTGTCATGCAAAACACCCTAAGAGAGTTGTGCTGTGCATTTAGGTACACCTACCTTAATCAAGAAGAAGAAATTCCTTTCTGAAAGCCAGTTCAGTCCCTCAGACTGGAGAAAAGTTGGTTTTTTTTACAGATTGGTATCTGGGAACCTCTTCACTGGAATTTTGTGGTTTGGAGGGGGTAAATTTTGTGCTTTGGTTTCCTTTTTGATGTGCCCCAAAAAATTAAATTTTAAAAAATCATCTCTCTGGGAGCTGAATTGCATAGTTGCAGCATTTGTGTGAGAAATCCACTATTTCATGTAGAATTGCACCACAAAGACTCAGGGGAGTTTAAATTCAACTCTCATGTGCTAGAGGTCTCTGTATGCCGGAGCCACAATGGGTAGGAAGGCTTAAAGAACACTGGGGTCCTTGAGCAAGGCTGCACCCACATGTTATCTGAATGGTTTTGGGGAGACAGCCAGGGCTGGGAGGTTTGTCCCATACCCAGTGTGGGCACAGACAGCACATCACAACAGTGACCTGCTGCCTCCTCAACCAGTGCCTGGGCATGGAGGCCATAGGGCAAGTCCCAAGCTCCCAAAGCCCCTGGTCCATAGCAGGGTGTGATCAGACCCCTGGGACCCTCCTGCTCCCAGGGAAAAAGGCTGCAGCAGTGGGCAGTGGAGGCACCTCAATGAACAACATGCTTTTCTCAGCACTGGTCTGTCAGACATGCTCCAAACAAAGCCTGCCTGGATTTGGCACATCAGTCAAGCAACTGTGACTGAACGCCCTTCCCATGAAATTGTTTCCTTTTCCCTGGTGAGCCCTTTCTCTGGGACCTCTGTTCCTTTACACTGTTCTTGCTGTTGCAGATGCTGCTTTTTCTTCCCCCACCCTGTCAGATTGCTGTGTAGCACTGCAGATTTATTTTGAAGGACTGACTGAGCCAATCATGGCACTCACTTTTTTAAAATCTTTTTTCTTTTAATATAAACAAGCTCAGAAAACTCTTGATTTGATGGCTTGGCCAGGAAACTCATCTAAGGTATTGCCCAAGGCTAAAGCCTTGTCCAGGACCTCAGAAATGCATCCAACATTGGTGTTGCAGTGCTTTCAGTGGCATTTTAAATGGGCACCATCACAATTTCCAACCCCCCACTGCAAGTGTGGTGTGACCAGATTTGCTACCCAGATCCAGAGCCAGGGGCCAAGGCTGCAGGGGATGCTGGGCCTCCTCACTGCCCCACAGAACAGGGAATGATGGCTGCCCAGGTCCCTGCCCTGAGGCTCTATGCCCTGCAGCCCCTGCCATGGTGCTGGCCCTGGATGGCTCTCAGAGCCAGCTGGTAGAAAGCACTCAGAGCAAGGCTCCTGCCCTGAAGCTAGCTGCCAGCAGCTCTTGCACACTTGGGCACAGCTCAGACACAGCCTGGACACAGCGTGAACACAGACACAGCCCAGACACAGCTCTGACCAGCTTGGACACACTCAAACACAGCTCTGACACAGCCTGACACACCCTGAACACAGCTGGACACAGCCCACCACGACAACACCAGGGCTCAGGTGAGAGTGTGTGCTCGCAGATGTGTCCAGCATCTCCCACAGCCCTGGAGCGAGGGGCTGGGCTGGAGTACTGTGGGCAGGCCCAGGTCAGGCAACTCACTGGGGACAGCATCAGGAGCCTCTGTGGGGAGGCATCATGGCAGCACCAGGGTCACTCCATGCAGCCCCATACATACCCCTGGCCCAACCAGGGGCTGAAAGACTCTTGACTTGGCCCAAACATCATCATCTTGCTTGGCCCACGCCAGGCAGGCTTCTGTACACTGACAGATAAACTGCCCAGACATTGCAAAAGCCCTAGGCTTTGTCCAACTTTGAAACCTTCTGCTGGGGCCCTGGGGGCTGCCCAGGGCAGCTGCCCCAGGCAGGCGGTACCGGGGTGCTGTCGGGGAGGCAGCCGGGGCTCTGCAGTCCCCGCCCCCTCCAATAACAACACAACAGCCCAAAGTTTGTCTCACTTTTATTTACATCATTGCACAGCCCGTTTCCCCAGAATGCACTGGAACGTGGTGGGTCAGACACCGATTGCCCACATCCACGAGCTGAACATCTCCTCTGGGAAGGAGGACAAGACTCAAAGAGTCACTATTGGGTCTTGCAGGGGCACATGCAACAACTCCAATTATTGGCAATGACAATAAAGCCAAGGATGCTGAGTGCAGCCATGGCCACACAGCAGCACAGGGCTGGGCCCCCAGTGCCCCAGCCAGGGGCTCTTGGCTTTCACAGTTGCATATTTGGATTGACAGTGGGTTTCTTAACTGGAACACTGGCTCCATTAAGTCCTTAAACAGGGGACGTGGGATGTGCTGTGGGATAAGCATCCCTCATCACCTGCCAGAACTCGGTGCATTGTGAGGCCAAGCTCCTGGGAGGCAGCCAGNCACTGGTGATGTCCTGGTGACAAGGGGATTGGAAAGCAGCTGAAGAAAGGGGCACCCAGAACAAGGCACAGAGCAGTGGTGCAGAGCCTGCTACCATGGAAGGGGTGTGCAGAGTGGGGAGTGCCTGTGTGGGAATGGGATGGGACTGGAGCAGGGACTGTGACTGGAGCTGGGCTGCTGCAGCCTCTCCACCTAGAGTACCAGGAGCAGAGCAATCCCTGCATGAGTGCATGACTGGGAAAAGGGCAGACATCCAGGGGTATGTGGAAGAAGGGAAGGGACAGTTGGGGGTCTGGCCGAGAGAGGAGCAGAGATGTGCAGCCTGGCTGTAGCAGAGGGCGCTCACTCCATGGTCACACTAACCCCTCATGCTTGGAAGAGAGACTAGTTCAGAGCAGCTCTCAGGGCACAGAGAGGCTGCTGCAAGATGAGTCAGGGTATCCCCGAGCTGCAACAGAACCCTGGGAGAATAGATAGAGGAGAGCAGACAGAGACCAGGGCCCAGGGCTGGAGCAATCCTGCTGGGCAAGATGGCACACTGGTCCCTGCTGCTCAGGCCACCAGCAAGTTCCAGCTCAGGGTAAGGGAACAGATAAGGAAAGATCCTGCTTTGCAGCTAGAGAGGAGGAGGAGAAAGAAGTGCACATGGTGCTTTGAATTCAGGAAATTACAGATCTCCATCTTGCAGGGCATTGCACTTTGCTTTCAGCAAAGGAGCAGAGGGACATAGTGCATGACCACCACCACCCACTGCAAGGACACAGACCCCTCAGAACCTGCCTCCTGCCTACTTTCTACCCTCACCACCATGGAGCCAGAGCCCAGGCTCCAGCAAAGCAGCTGCACACACTCTGGAGCACATGGCAGGGCAGCATCACTGCCAGCGTCCTCACCAGTGTTCTCACAGCCTGTGCCACTCAGGAGACTCTGGAAAGCTCAGCACCAGGCATGGGCACTGTCTGGCAGGGTGAGGAGGTGGCAGAGGCAAGGACCAAAGCCAAGCTAGGGGGGACTCTTGGCAGAGGGGCACTCTGAGACAGAGGGCTTTGAGAGCTGCAAGTGCTGAAAATACAGGTGAAAGGAGGAGGAAGAACACCAGCCCCACAGGACAGAGGCTCCCCAGAGCCTGTTCTCTAGGAACCAGCAAACTGGGGGGTTTCACTAGAGGACACAACAGGCAGGCAGTGCTACCAGGGATGAACCCAATCCCAGCAGCTCCTCTGGAATGTGCAAATAAAGCACAGAGACAGCCAAGAGCACCTGCATCCTGCCAGCGCCACAGGGCATGCATGGCCTGTCTCCTAAGGTACATGTGAAATGGATGCTATGGGAGGTCCAGCCTCAAGGTGGCAAAAGGACATCAGCAAACAGAGACTTCAAGTTCCACCTTCTGGGGCCAGGAAAGCTCCTTTCTCAATCTTTTCAAAGCAAAAGGCAATGATGGGTTTAGCTAGTATGGAGCCATCTCTCCCCACCCTTGGATCCTCCATCTACCTTTGCCAGACAGATGAAGAGCTGACTGCATCCAAGTCCTGGGGATGAGCCAGGATCTCAAGGAAAGCATTTTGTGAGATCATGTCTGCACCGGAAAAGATTCTCTCATTCTGAAACTGATTTTGAAATTCTCAAAATTACAGTACTTTACAATACAAAATGTCTCCATTAGGTATTGTGTCATTTTACTCCTTCGGGGATTATAATAATTATTAAAAACACTCAACTTTCTAGAAAGGACAGAACACCACAAAAGAGACCAAAGAGTAATGGGAAGGCTGATGCAGTATATCAAAACCAATTTAGTGCAAAGGAGAAGAGGACTTTCAAGAATGGTTGATGAAAAGTGTTCTTCATATGGTCATTTGGAGAAAAGGCATTGATTTAACCTCTAAATGAGATCAGGTTGCCAGCTTCTATCCTGAAGCTTAGAACATCAACACAAAAGGATTGAAACACAATATGCATGGCCATTAAAAATAATATTATATACAGATATATGTATCGAGAGAGGGAGATGCTTTCCACATATAGTATTTCATTATAGGAAAGTGTCCCTGCAGAAAGGCATTTTCTGCCATCAGGCTCTTTTTGGGCCATTTCACACACAGATGTTGATTATGTGTCTCTTTGCCAAGGTCTAAAGCACGTGCTGAGTCCTTTTGGGTGGGATGATTGTTTTCCAGTGCCCCCACAGCTACCACGTTCCCTGGACCTGTGGGGATGCTCGACCCTCCACCTTGGCTGGCCGTGGGACGGCTCAGACGGTGGTCTCATCTGCAGTTTTCTTCATGAGCTTTGCAGAGAGGAGGGAGTGGGGCACGGGGTGAGGGCTCCGCGAGGCCGGGATCATCAAGCGGACTTTCTGGTTGGTCCTTCGCCACTCCGAGTACAGCTGGCAGTGGTAGCGGAACGAGACCTGGCGGGCGAGAATGCAGCACTCTGTCACCAACCCTGCCACTCGTGCCAGAGCACACACAAAGACAGCCCAGTGCCAGCACCCTTTGCCACTGGGACCCCTTATCCTGAGGCAAGGGAGACAGAACTGACCCCTGGCATGGTTTGGGGCACTCTTATGTCCCCAGCCTCTGACGAGGAATCAATCCCTTTCTCGTGACACCAGGGTGAATAGTGGGGCACAGCCAAAGGGGCCTTCTGGGCAGTACCAGCAGAGTGGGACAGGGTTTGCTCAGCTGGGTTTGGGTCCCAGCTGGTGAAATGTGGTGGGGACGAGCTACAACTCACCCCTTCATGCAGCCCCAGGCTGCAGCCAGCACCTTGGGTGAGCAAAACAAGGGTCTGAATCCAACCAGCCTCCTCCCATCTCACAGACCCCAGGAGACCTGCACAAAAACCTTCCCTCCTTTGTCTGCAGCAACAGGACACCAGCTGGACTCATTTTTTCCTGACAACAACGTGGCCTGGGAGACTTATCCAGCTGGAGGGAGACAGGGGAGGATGCAAAGGCTGGAGGACGAGGTGTAGCCCAGCAGAGGCAGGACCTGCCCTGCAGTTTCAGAACAGCCCTGCGAGGGGAGCTTCGAGCTCGGCTTAAATACCGAATCCAGTCAGCCACCGATCCAAACCAGGCTTTCTTACAGGAAGCATTTAGCTGGCAACTAGGACGTACCAGGAAGTGCATCTGACACAGAAAACTCAGTAAAACTATTACTTCTGGATGGGTCTGTGACACATCTTATGAGAAATGAAGCTGTTCCACTGTGGCACTGAGGTAATTGAGTTTATTGATCTGAGCACACCTCTCCTTCCTGTTGCAGAGAGACTGTGGCAGTAAGACTGTTTGCTGACAAACTCATCTTCCAGTTTTCAGAGAATGAGGAGCTAATAGTGGAGACCTCAAGGAAGGCTCCTGCTCCTCACGAAGGAGCTGCAGCCTTGGCTACAGCCTCTCTCACAACCTTCACACTAGTTACAGTCATGAACCCCCTCCCACATATCGACCCCTTGTACTGCACAGCCTAGGGTTGAATGAGCTGAATATGAATAAAGAGGCTTCACCTAATGTCCTCCTCTGCTCAAGGAAAAGTGAAGCACAGAGAATTAGAGCCATTTTAGTCAGGACTTGTTACTGCACAAACATTTTTCCATTTCCTCCAGGTTTCCAGCTCTTCCCCATCAGTCCTGAGATAGAGAAGATAAAAACACTTCCTCTTAAGGTTTCCAATTTTAGCTTGGCTTCCTACAGAAACAAGCTTCATGCGGGAACATGCAGCATGGAAACTTTCCTCCATGGCTCCCATGCAAGGAGTGGCTCCAGCTTTTCCCCCAGGCACTCTCCTCCCCAGAGTAGGCACTGCTGCAGCACCCACTCATCCTGCCCTGGCTGCCAGGTCTGTAGGGGAGAGTTATAGGGAGTGTCCAGTCCCAGGGGAAGGGGTTACCCTGAGAAATTGGAACACAAGACGACAAGGAAATGGACTGGGGAATTTTTATTGCCCACAGGACTGCCAGCTTTTTGGGGTTCCACTATTTGTCCTGCATCAAGCGCACTTCATCTCTTCCCAAAATGGTGTTTCCCTGCAAGCAGTTGGAAAAGGGCACTGACAGGGCATGAGCACATACAGGGCTTAGAATAGGAGAGCCAAAATCAAGATCCAAACCCAAAAATCCACCCACACACAAGACAAAAAAATGGGAAACAGAGGGAAGTCCCTCTGGCCTGGCAGCCCCAGGAAAGAGCAGCCCAGGGGCCCTGGGGAGGGACCAGGCAGCCCCACTGAGCCTCCGCCTGTGCCACACCCAAACCCTCATTTGCTCTGGGCTCTTCTCAGCTCCCTGCAAGCTACAAGCTCCTTGCCCCCTAATTCAGCACATCCAGAAATGTCAAGTAAGATGTCTGGAGGAAGCTCTCTCCCAGCACGGATCAGTTCAACACCCAGACTGGCTCAATTGCAGGTTCCTGGCAATCCCCAGGACCCCCCACACAGCAGAGGGCCAGGGCAGGCTGGCTACCAAGCCTTGACTCAGGGCTGACCGCACAACCCAGCATCAGAGAAGCCACAGGTTTCCCCAGGTCCAGAGAGTTCCTTCCACACACTTTAAAAATACTGCATAGGAGTTTGTTTAGTTGTGGCCAGAGACCCCCAGGGACAGTCTGCAACCCAGCTGGGCATGGCCAGTCTGTGGTAAGTACCAAAAGCACAGAGGAACATGGTGGTAAATTATTCAGGAGTCAAATGTGTTCCATATTTTACTTTTCCCCTGCACTGCCCAGATACCAAGTTTGTGTTTCTTCTTGAACCACAAATGGGCCACTGTCTGATCCAGCCTCAAGCCCTTCCCACCCAGCCCCAGCCCAGCTCTGGCACATCTGTGCCAAATACCTGATGCTTGGGGAATACTCTGACAGTCTGGAAAGCAGATGACCAGGAAGTGGTTTTCCATTCTCAGCAACAACTTTAGCAGCTTGCACATGAAGATAACTAAATGGACATTCAAGTGGAAGAGCCCAAGGTGTTCTCACACAGAAAGGCAGAAATAGCAGGTGGCACTGACAAGGTGCGAGCCAGCGCTTCCAGCTGCTGTTTGAGCAGGAGCAGGACCTTGGCAAATGGCACTTACCAGTGTCCAAAGGACGTAGATGGTGAAAAGTGCTATAGTGAGTGCTATGAGTCCGATGGCCTCCAGCCGGCTGTTGAATTGCAAGTGATCCTGGGCCCCGCGCAGACACAGCCAGCCCGAGATGGCCGCCAGCGGAGTGATGAACAGGAAACACACCATGTCACAGAACAGGGTCCTCTTCTCATTGCGGGGCCCGGGGTCCTTCAGCCACTGCGGGAAGGATGGGAGAAGTGGGTCAGTCAGGGACAGGCAGCATGCACGGTGGGCGGGAGGAGCTGGGGAGCTCTTGCCTGCACTGTGCAGGGGGCTGCTTTATGCAGGGTGGACCTGGCTGACTCACATCAACCTTCTCCAAAATGGAA
This sequence comes from Hylia prasina, assembly GCA_013397195.1. Taxonomy (NCBI): domain Eukaryota; kingdom Metazoa; phylum Chordata; class Aves; order Passeriformes; family Sylviidae; genus Hylia; species Hylia prasina. The sequence continues at coordinate 462,872 of VYXD01003425.1, read as the reverse complement.
CCAGAGAGTGTCAAGTCTAAGTTTAATAACTAACAAGGGAAATGAGAGAAATAGCTAAAGAATGTGTACAGGGGAAAGCAGTCATGAATGCAAAACCTCCTGGGCTCTCCTCTGGAGTAGTGAGGAGCAGGTACTGCAGGACGTCAGTTCAGTAAAGCCTGGCTTAATATGGATCTGACAGGTCTTGGACTGAGCTTCAACAGAAACAGACCCAGGACTCTAACTGGTGAAGGGGATGTGGCAAACAGGGGCACTGGGGTCTGCAGCAAGGCCAAGCTATAAGAGCATCTGTCCCAAATCTAGCCCTCAGGTTCCTTTGGGAGAATCACAGCATTTGAGAGGTTCATATGCAATCTCCAAATGTTTCCTTCTTTTGGGAGTCCTGACTTGCTTCCAGTGTGGGTTCATTTTAGATACTTCAGTAACAGCAATTGTTCTATTTTCCTCAGATTATGCTATTTTCAGCCTTTCCTTTCCTTTTTTAGAATAGAAAGAATTCCTACAGATACCAAATTGTTACAGCACATCTTTTCTGCGATCTGCTGATTCTTCTTCTCTCCATAAAGATGACTGCCTCATTCAGGATTTTTTAAATTTTATTTTTAAATAAAACTTGGATAATATTATTGACAAGGCACAGGCAGAGCAGGGAAGAGACTATCAGGGTCTGGGCTGTCAGACCAATTCTATGGAGTACGGTACCTGCTTTGGAACATACAGCTTGGGAAGGGACCCATCTGGGAACTCCACACACAAAGCTCCTTTCCTACTCAGAAACCACCATTTAAGGAGCAATACCAAAGTGGCAGTGTGTCTTAGTTTGGGGCAAATTTGGGAGGAAACCTCCGAAGGGGGTTTCCTCTGGAAAGCTAACTTAAACTACTCTTTCCCCCTGCCAGTCTGGGAAAATAACTTCTTCAGAGAAAAAGTGGAAAGAACTATTTATTTAATAAACAAAATATCTAGAAGCACAGGGAATGAATAATAAGACAAATAAAATGAACAATAAAACTTCTTGCCGCTCTTGCTCTGCTCTGACTGATAAAGTCTTTGCTCACTCAGTCTTTACCAATCTCAGTCCGTCTGGAGGTCTAGGCCTAGGGTGGGGGGGGGAAGGGGCCGCAGGTGCGAGGCCTTGGTGCTCCTCTGGGTTTTTTTTCTTCAGTCCAGGACAATCTTAAGAAAAAGGAAAGAAACACTCCAAAAACTTTCTCTGCCTCAGCTAGCTAAAAAAAACTAACTAAAAGCACAGGAGCTCTCTGTCCCGCCGCTGTCTGCCGGAGTCAGGAGAGGAATGCGTGGGAGTCCGGCAGTATTTTTAAAACAAAAACTTCACGTATTTTTCTTCTTCTCGTTCACGGTCAGACTGTTTTAAAGGTACAGAACTCAATATACATCACAAGCAGGACAGACGATTGGGGATACAGGCATCATAAAGTCACCCTAGGACACAGTGGCAGGTATGCAAGAAATTAGTGAGACCTCCGCACAGGTAACCAGAGGACATGGCTGGCCAGAGGCATGCAGAGAAAGCAGGCCCAGAGGGAAGCAGGGCAGAGGGCACACAGGGGAATGCAGATTTAACTGCAGCAAGGATGTTCAGTGAGACAGAACAAAAGGGCAAGAATGGGACTGGACATACAGCCAACTTTTGTGGAAATGGGAAAGAGAAGGGGGAGCTGGCATACCTGGGCATGGAATGCGGGGCAGCTGGGCTGGTTAGAGCTGCAGGAACAGTAGGCTCTGCAGCACCTGGGACGGGACACTGAACTGGCCATGAGCGGAAGACAGGATGCTGCAGTGACAGGTATGAGCTTGGCCAGGAATTTCCGCTGGGAGGACTCATAACCACAATATTTTAGGGATGTGACCTGAATCATCCGAACACTTCTGTGGTAACAGTCAAGGAACTTTCATTGATTCTAAGGCCATTTGGAGCATGACTTGATGGGCAAACAGCCAGAAGAAAACCTCAAAGAATGACAGAATCACTAAGGTTGGAAAAGACTTCCAAGATTAAGTCCAACCATCAACACATAACCATCTCCACACCATGTCCTCAAGTCATCCACACATTCTTTGAACACTTCAAGGGATGGTGGCTCTACCACTGTCCTGGCAGCCTGTTCCAATGCTTGACAATCCTTTCAATGAAGAAATTTTCCCAATATCCAACCTAAACCACTCCTGGCACACCTTGAAACCATTTCCTGTCATCCTGTCCCTTGTTCCCTGAGAACAGAGCCCAACCCCTACCTGGCTGCATCTTCCTGTCAGGGCGTTGTGGAGAGCCAGAAGGTCCCCCCTGAGCCTCCTGTTTTCCAGGCTGAGCCCCCTCAGCTGCTCCTGGTGCTCCAGACCACTCCCCAGCTCTGTTGCCCTTCTCTGGACACACTCCAGTGCCTCAGTGTCTTTCTTGGACTAAGGATTTGAAGTGGGATCTCACCAGTGCCCAGCACAGGGCGATGGTCACAGCTCTGGTCCTGCTGGCCACACTATGCCTGGTACAGGCCAGGTGCCACTGGCCTTCTTGGCCATCTGGCTCATATTCAGCCACTGCTGACCAGCACTACCAGGTCCTTCTCTGTCACTGTTTTACACCACAAATGACACAGACTCCGAGATTCAGGCGGCTATAAAAATTACTATTTATTTAGAGATGTGTCTCCCTTATATACTATTTTACACAGACCAATGTGATTGGTGAAACAAAGGCAAACCTCTTCAATCATATTGGTCAAAGCAGAGGGACATCAAGAAGAAGTCCCTCCTGTCAGAAGGAATGAATAACATGGGTACAGTTACAAAAACATTCCTCATGTTTACAAAGCTTCCCTGGGAAAGAATTTCAGAAGAAACCAAAACACCAGGCCTGGAACCAGGACTACACTTCTCCACTGGGCAGCTTCCAGAGCAGGCAGAACTGTCATTTGGACAGGAGCTGGGAGAGGGAGACAGACCTGCAGGTCCCTCGTATGGCTCTGCAGAGGAATCAAGAGCCATACAAGCTCTGCTCCAGATGAGCTGCAGGGGGACAATAAAGACCACACATGCAATCTGAACAATCCTGGAAGAAGTGAGGGTGGACAGCAACTCATTGGCACAGGAAAGCTACTCCCATACACAGCACCTCCTGGGCAGCCCCAGTGCTCAAACCCAGCCACGTGCCAGGCTCTCCTCAGTCCAACCAGGACAGGGCTGCCTGGTGACACAGCACTCAGGTAAGTGCCAAATCACCCCATCTGGACCAAGTTCCCTCTAGCAGCAAGCCCAAAGTACCCCATTCCCTGCAGCAGGGCATGTTGGGGCACTTCTGACCCTTGGACAGTAAGAAGTCGAGGCAGATAGGTATTTTGCTGCATCTTAATTCTATTTATATTCCTTGTGACTTTTGAAATTCCTTCCTCCTCCCCAAGATGGGAGACAAACATATAAAGGCAGGAAGTAAATTAATTTCCTTTTGAAGTAGTTGATTTACTTTGCCAGTATGCACTGACACAGTAACAAAATGGAATATAATAAGCCACTCTAAGAGTGCAGCCTTTCTGGCACAGCAACACATTGGTGCATATGAGACTTTAAATAAATTTTGCAAACAATCCATAAAGTGGTCAGGCAGATTAAATAATTTTTCTAGGGAAAACCATCAAATAAGCATGGGAAAGCAACAAAAGCACAACTTGGTCTTCTTGCAGCAGCTTCCACACTGCAATCATGTCTGAGACTGAAAGGAAAGAGGCAGAGATGGCTGCTTGCTGCCATTTGGGCTACGAGCTGAGTGCCAGATCTTGCTTGAAACAACTTCTTTCTGCTTGTATGACAGAATTCTGGGTACAACCATATTTCTTTGTCCTCCAGAATGATCCTGAGGCTTTTCCAGACACTGAGATTAGCAGAGTTGTGGAAGGGAGCTCACTTCTTAGAGCCACAGCAGGGCTACGGGATGATGAGAAGCTGACCTTTGGGTGCTGCAGTGCCCATGAAACTTGGGTGAGCCCAGGTGATGGGAGGCAGGAGGGGAGCAGGCAGTAAAAGGCATCAGGACATCATCAGATCTTCTGGAAGCCAAGAGCACAACTCAAAGCACATCAGAGCAGCTCTCAGCCCGTCCATCTCAGCACCTGCTGTTCCATGTATATCAAGGCTGGGCTGCATTCTGCCCCTCAGCACCAAGGGTAGCCGGACGGAAGAAGAAATCTCCCAGCAGCACTTAGCACTTTGCAGTCTGTGTGGGGGCTTATAAATGGGTGTTTTAAAAGTTAGCTTTCATTGATTCTTATAGCTGACTTACCTTATGTGGCTAAATGTCCATGGCCGTGAGCTGTCAGCCTGTTTCAAAGCACATCCCATGCAGCACTCAGTGCAGCATGACACTGGAGGGACCAGCACTCTCCCGCCAGCCAAGTGCTCACATCTCTTCCTGCCTTGCACCTGGACTACTCTGGTGGCCATGAGTCGGGACCAGTGTGACCTGCCACCCTCACCAGCTGACCCTTGCAGAGCTCCCCACATGCTTCACAGCTATGGCGTGATGGCAAGCCACCACACCATACAAGTATTTGGCTGCATTAAAAAACATCCCACGTGCTTTCTGCCCACCAAACAGTTACCCCGTTTCCCAGAAATAGGGAAACAAAAGGTGTGGCTGGACTTCTCACATGCCTGTTGATTTTCCTTCCACTGCTGACATGGTGCCTGGCTATAAAAGCCAGAAAAAAATCATGTGAACTTGATCAGTAGGAGCACTATTAGCCCTGTCCTGAGAAACATGTTGAATCAAAAAATACAGATGAGGGAATCTCACATCTCCTCTCTGGCTGTGCACCAAAACCATTTTACAGGCCATCCAGCTCCATGGGCAGCCCCAGCAGAATGGTCCTGTTTCCTTCACCAGGGTGGGAAGGGATGTTTTCTGACAGAGTACCCAGAATTCAGGAAGCCAAGATCCAGAAACGCCCCTGGCCCTGTTTGCAGAGCAGTTAAATGCTGCAGCACAGAGCTGCCCCTCCTCATCATCCTTTCCCCACCTACCTGCCACCAATGCTCCACAGAACTCCACAAACCAAATCTCTCCTTGTACAGCCATGAAAGCCTTCCCTACACCCTCAGCTGCTGGGAAGCACAGGACTCTGGGCTGACCCAAGAGATTCAGGAGCACTAGAAATGGTGGACAGGAGAGGAACAGACCCAAGCAGTGCTGCAGGTCAGTGGGACACTTTCCTCCAGAGCAGCAAGTGCTTCCATGGTTGGCGGCACCATGGCAAATGCCACACCACAACATGCCCCAATACGAGTTCACAGCACCATCAGCAGCTGCACCTCAGAGAAAGCTCACTGGTCTTCTGAATCAGCACAGCACAGACAGGGCTGGACAAAGCACTGAAGATGGACAGGTAAGGAAGATTAGTGCTGATGAGTACTGAGAGTGCAGGGGTGACATATTTCCCATTTTGGCCCCAAACAGACCATTGCTTTATGCAGACCAATGCCTGAGACTGCACAGAGAAATGCCAAGACGATCTCATGTTGTACCTATGACCAGCATCTCCACACAGCAAACTCAAGTAAAGAGAGAAAGGAAAAGATCAAAGAAGTGGGAACTCAGCTGGAACCAAGAGGGATTTGTTTTTCACTAGATCCAGGAGTCTAAAAGAGGCATGCATTGAGCAAGGAGAGAGGTGGGCTGGGGAAGGGTAGAGGAACGTGGATCAGACAACAGTGCGGTGAATTCAGCAGAGGAGTTCGAGGAAAGCAAGGGGAAAAGCTGTCTGCAAGGAAGATAAGGATGGAGGAAGGGTGAGGGAGAGCCCATATCACAGCTCAGTTCTCTGAACTGGAGGGGGGGTTGTGAGCACTGTGCCAGGCACTGTGCCCAGAGGCAAAACTTCTTTCCCAATAACATAAGCAGGAGTAACACCACAATTCCTGCCTGCCAACCTCCCTTTGTGTGTTCATTCCAGAGACATCTCTGCAGCACCTCCCACAGCCACAGAGGTGCAGGAGACTCAAGAGATGAAGCAGGAGGACTGCACATGACAGACCCATGGGAGGTGTCCCCTATTCTAGCATGACCCGCATAGTCAAGCAACTCCTCAGAGAATTTCAGACACATTTTGTTGCATGTGACATTGTGTTTGAAAGCCGTACTTTCAAACACAATGACACAAAGAGACAAAAAAAGAATCCACTGACCTACATAAAATATCCAGTTTAAGTGAATCAAAAGTATTAGCAATTATTGAAAAGTAATCATCTTTAATCAAAACTCCACCACAAACTCCAAGAAAAACAGTAGGAGCAAAAAACTGTCAGGCTTGTGTACAGCACAGCACCCTTGGAAGGGGAAGCTGTATTGTGGAGGCAAAGGAGCACACCAGAATCACTAAAGCAGCCCATTTATAAATAAAGCTGTTAAAACACACATTGCTGGAAAACACCAGCACTGAAGACATGGAAGCAGAATTTTCTCTGGACACCCTGAGGAGAGTTGCTTGCAAGGACAGAAATAGGGAAACAAAAGGTGTGGCTGGACTGCTCCAACAGTGACTGACTCACCAGAGAAATCTATTTTGGAATTAGTGAGATGTCTTAAATGAGTTTTGCCTTAGCAAAGGTATTAAATGCTTGCAGAAGCATTATGATCAAGTCCTGCATTATACTTGTTAGCTTTCACCATTACAGTATGTTGACTTTTAACCTCCGAGTAATTTTAGCCAAGCCAGAGCCTTTGGTCTCTGCACCAGCAGTTTTTGTTCTCTCTCAGAGCAGAGACCTGAAACCTCCTGGCTCCTCTCTCTGGTATTTACATTATGTGTGAAGAAAAATACACCCTTCTTCTGGAGTATGGAGTGATCTTTGCTGGGACTAAACAGCTGCTGCTCTGACACCTGCCTGACCTGCAACCCCAGGACGCTTCCACAGAGACCTGGGCTGGCGGTAACAGACCTGACCCGACACCCCTCCCCATTGCCAGGATGGTGCCTCGGAAACCAAAGAAACCAAAGCTGGCTGACAGCAGCGACAGATGGCCCCAAACAGGACTGGGCTGCCAAGGTGGTGTTTCTCTTCAGCCCATTGAGAAACACTCAGAGGGAACATCATTAACAATAGTTTGAGGCTAAAGCACTTTACAACGGGTTAATGAACTGAAGAGAGAAACGAGGGTGGGTGCCACAGCGAAATAGACAAAACAAGGTGCCCATGAAAAGGGAATACTTTTGCTGGTAACCTGGGAAAGTGAAAATGGGCGGGAGTGGGCTCAGGTACACCAATACAGACCAACCCACACACCCACCTCCCTTGTGGGCAGTGGGCTGCAGTGGGAGAAGGCCAGGAGCTGTGCAGAATGGCTGTAGAAACACAGCCACACTGTCACCCCTGGTAATGCTTTCTGGAAACACACAACGTATCCAATACAATCCAAAACGCCTCCATCCATGCAGCACTGCCTGAAATCCCAAAGGATAAAGTATCTCCAGCAGGAAAACTACTTTGTAAGAGACAATAGGTTTGTGATAGATTTTGCCCCAGACAAAAGGGAAGAGTTTATGTGAAAGGGAGAACATTAAGGACAGAGGCAGGGGAGGCAATGTTTTGACTCATACACAAGCTGCCTATGACACCACTTATCCTGGTTCTCCTACAGCCGGAAGAGGCACATTCCTCTAGACAAGTTGACACATGCTAACTTAGCCTTCTAAGGAGGCAGGAATTAATTGATCACAAGAGGTATTCCTTTTGTTCATATACTACGTAGGACTCTAAAGAACAAGGTCTGGCTGAGGCACATTTAAGGCATGAAATGTTTGGACAAATAAACTCAATCATGCCTGTATGACAATCAACTGTATGACCACCTGTGACCTGGGAGAAAGAGCTATCTAGGCTGCAGCAATCCTTCAGGTCCAAAGGCCTGTGCTCCTCCTTCTACCATATCCTGGACAGCAAAGGCACAGATACTCCCTGAAGAAGAACCCTGGCAGTAACTTGGCATTTCCTGTGCATGATATTATTAGAACAAAGAGGAAAATACTTCCTCCAGGAAAGCCATGTCTGCTGCAACTTACACTTCAAACACGTCGTCTAAATATCAAATTCTGAAATCTTCCAGGGACCATACAAAGTATTTTGCCTTTTTTGACTATGCCAGACATGCTGGCTAGAGTGTCCTGGAGTAAGATAACTTCCCTGTAAACATACAGAGGCCGATTAAACTAACAATCATATAGGAAAATCAAGTATTGGAAAACCATGCCTCTCCAAGGCTTGGCCGTTTTCTTCTCTGCTGGGGACATGCTCCTTGCTTAGGAACCCTGATCCTCAACTGTTTTGTGCTGGAGACCACTTCAGAGCTGAGCAGAAGCCATTCTGTCCTCTCACACCACAGGCAGCAGTGTCCTGCAGCCTGCACCTCTGGCTACAAAACTCTCCACCCAGGGCTGCAGGTCAATTCTCCATCTCCACCTGCAGCTGTTCAAAACATGCCTCCAGAAACATGCACCCACTCAGCCCAGTGAACTCACAGCCTGACAGTTTTCAAAAGCCTTTCATGGGTTTTTTTAGGTTTCGACCAGCTTCTTAGTAAAAAAATAAATCAACTAGGCTGAACTGCAGGAGGTATTTCCCCCACACCCATGGGCCAGCCCATGGTTGCTAGAGGTGGCTCTGGGCTCAGACGAGTTTCCTACTCTGGGTTCAGAGACCAGGCACACTGGCAGTCAACACTGTTGCTGTTTTTACATTGAACAGCCCACAACATAAATCAACGGCTGCTTAAAGAAAACAAAAATACAATTCTATTAACAAATTGTCTTTAATCCATACTGGACAAAGTTGACACCTTTCCTCTGTAAAGGAGGGTGCAAAATTCAATTACTGTTTGTGAAGTGCTTGGATGACACAGCAGTAAGTACACCAGAGAAGCTCGTGGGAAGATGAATAGTTTGGTCTTGGTGAGCAGGACACAGTGGGATTAACAGGGCGGGATTAACAGGGCAAGCTAGTGAGCATCTTCCATCCACGCACTGCTTCTGGAAGACATAGCCTGGGACCATAGACAAGAGGACTGAAGTAAAAACTAAGGCAATTTTGGTCATGGCATTTCCTGACTTCCAAGAAATCAGGAAGTTTACATAGAAGCATTTCAATTTGACCATGTAGCTTCCCCCCAGCACTCACCAAAATGTCTCTTGCAGCCCAGAATCAAGCCTCAGGCCCTCTCCTTCTGAAGCATCTCAAAACCACATGGACAAAGCCAGTTCTTAATGAAGCTGATGGTCTCTTCCCAGAGATCAGCTGTGCTGCCACTATGACCAGCTCTAAGTTTCCCCAGGCTGGAAAGGCAGGACATGGCAGAACCAACAGCAAGAGCCGCTTTCTCCTCTGAGGCCCAGCAGTAGCAGGTAGCATGTTATCAAATTCCCTTGTGGCCAGATGACAGCAAAAGAGAGCTAGAACATTTGGATAGCCTCTCAGCTGGCAGTAATGGCTCAAGCAGTCAATTCCTCTCTGAAACACAGTGGCAGTTCTCCTATGTTTGATTTCATGAAATGCTGCCCACCCATCACCTCTCAGCACTCACAGTTTCTTTGTTGATCACCATACCCTTACGGGCTCTAGTCCAGAGGGGCTTTTCACAAATTTCAACAGGAATTAAAACTGTTTCGTGGAATGCTTCTTCACCCACAGTGAAGTACAGACAAGACTTTTCTGTCCCACTCTCCCAGCAAGCTCCTTCACGCCAGATGGAGGCACAGAGTTGGCGCCACAGGTAAAACTCCTCCAATACACACTGGCCTTTGAGTTTTGAGTGTGCAGTTTTCCAAGCCTATGCTTGTTATAAGGTGCCACAGCATTGTGAAAGATGGCTGAACACAATCCCATGTGTTTGTTTCTGGACAGGAATATTTTACCAGCTCTTAAGCTAAAACATCCGAGACTTGCACTCACAACTTGGCCTGCATAAGCGTTAGCAAGCTCACTGCCCCTGTGCTTGCCTGCACTGTGTTCTTAAAGCCAAGACACACTCCTTCCTAAATGTTTTAAAGCAGTGTTTTGCAATCGCTGAAACAACAGTTTGAGAGATACTGGCCAAAGCACCAATTTGTATGTTTGAGCAGCTAGGAGAGAAGCAGTAAGAGCCCAACAGCAGTAACCACTGAGGTAATATTCATACAAATTACTGCGTTAGATACATGGCTTATTTAGGTTAGCACTCCTGTCTGGGGCTGTTGAGTCCATGACAGTCAGTTTTAAGTTAAACAGTCATTAAAACTAATATCCATTTTGCAAACTGAAGCTTGAGTGCTTCCCCAGTTGGTAGACTCTTTTCCATCCCAAGGTTCACTAGGAGGAGACAGAAGTGTGAGAAATAGAGCTGGGGACTGTGGAATGGAGGAGAGGACAAATGTTTCCAGAGGGAGGTAGGAAGAGAAAAGAAAAAACCTCTGGAACTGATGGGAATGGAAACAAATATGAAAAGCAACTTAGAATTCCAGTTGTGGCTCAGTTTTGACCTAACTGATAGGGCAAGGGGAAGAAGAGAGTGGACAAGAGCAGTCATCACTACAAATCTGAAATAACCCTACCCCCACACACACTCTGGGGGCAGGCAGCGACAAATCTCCCACAGCCAACAGGTAACAGTAGTCTGTTGCTAAGAATCGGCTCCCAGACCTCCCACTGCTGATGGCTGCAGGAATGTGGGGCTCCCAAAATTGTTAAGTGTAAATGCCCAGCTGCAGTGATGCTTCTCTGCAGTCGCACAGTATGTTGAAGGAACCCCCAAGCCAAGCCAGCAGCACACTGACACAGGAGAGCTCACAAAATTCTGGACATATTAAACCATCTTCTAAAACAAATCCTTAAGCCTTCTGTATTGTACCTCACTTGTTTACTTTTAGTTACTCCTCTTTTGGGGATGTACCCTTGAACCCTGAGGTCAGACAATGGCCTGATCCATGCTGTCTTTGTTCCCAAAACAAAAAACCCAACCCACCAGCCAGAGCCTGCGATGTATGTTCCAGCTCTGGGAGGCTGATGGACTGACCCCCTATGGTCAATACAGAGAGGAACATGACCAGCTGACACCTGTTCTGTTTTCTCCTTCAACTGGGAGGAGCACAGAGCAGCAGGGAGCAGCAAGGCCTAAAGGCTTTGAGGCACTCATGGGAAGACAGGTCTTTTACAAACAGTATCAGCAATCACCACATCTCACTTTTCAGAACAGAACATGACAAGGAAGGCACATACAAGAGAGCTGCACTAATCCAACACTGAGATAAGATTAAAACCAGCAGCAAAAAAAAAGAATATTTATGAGAACTTCATATTTCAGTCATCTGCATTTTGATGCTCAGACATTAAAACACAGCCACAAGCACAGTGCTTCCCACTGGCAGGTGGCACGTGGGCAGGTCATAGGTAGGAGTTGCCTCAAACATGACTACTGCTTATTTGCAACTACATCACTTGGTCTGACAAGGGGCTTCATCTCTCCAAACAGACTCTTCTTTGTGAGTACAAAGGTACTGCAAGGAGGCTGAGACAGCAAGAACTACAAGAACAGTAGGGCAGTCATTTTCTCTCAAATGATATGGAAAAAAAATGAAGCAGGAAGAAAATGGTACCTCTGTCAAGGGTCTTGGTCTTCTTTCTACAACAAATTCTGTGTGGCAGAGCTCACAGTAACTTGTGTTGGAGGAGGATAACCATTTTTCCAGGCAGCTCTTGTGCACAGTGCCCAGTGTTCCTGTGCAGTCACATGGGGAAAGCAGTCCCTCCCCATTTCCACCTTCATGACAGATTCGACAGATGGGACCATCACTAAAGAGGCAGAACAAGAGACAAACAGAATGAAATCAGGTCAGAACAGGCAGAACAACACAGCCACAGGATCTGGTCACACCAAGCCCCACAAAGGCACATGAACAGCAGACAGTGTGTGGCACAGCATGCCAGGAGCCTGCTATAGCAAGAAACCAGTTTCAGGGGACCATCTTGGTGCTCAGGACATTTTAGATCATTTAACATCTGGAAGACCCATAACAACAAGTGAAGATGGTACAGAAGCTCAACAAGCTCAGCTGGCCCCAGAAGTGACTGCAGCGCACATCCCACAGTCTTCATCTCTGCTCCCAGTGGGCAGGGGTCAACACCAAGCGTGAAGCCCTCATGCAAATCCAGAAGCCCAAGGTAAAGCCAAGTGACCCACAGTAGTCACAGCACGCCCCAGCCACCTGCAGCTACTCAAGAGGATGGCAATCAGGTCACATTTACCAGATCACCTACCCACTCAGCCCACCTCAGTTCTGCAGCCTGGGCTGAGCAGGAAGTGCATAAGGAACAGCAATATCTCAAGACACAACTGAACTGCCTCTGGAAGCTCACCTCTCCAAGAACACAACATATTTCACAGCAAGCAAGCACTCAGACCAAGGTCTCCAGCAAACTCTCTGCCCATCACTGCACAGTAACTCTCCAGCATCCCATGGGCACACCCTACCCAAAGCAATATCTGCTCTGCAGTGTTGAGCCTCTCGGTGGCTGCAGAAATGCTCTGGTGCTTCATGAACTCAAGCTTGGCCATGAATTCCAACTACAGAATCATACAGAACCTCACAGACCTCACAGAACTAGAGATACCTACCAAAGAAAGTAATAAACACTTCGGAGACACTTGCAACCTTCCCTGCAGGAGGCCTGAGCCTGCTCATCACACTCAAACCATCCATCTGTTCCCCAAGATATTCCTCACACCTTCAGCTGGCACCAATGACTCTGAACAATTAGTGCTACACCTTTCACTAGACCAGCTTGCTCAAAGCCTCAGCCAACCTGGCCTGGAACACTGACAGGGATGGGGCATCCCAGCTGGCATCCCAAAGCACAGGTTTCTTAGCAGCCCTGTGCCACATATGCCAACCCCATGATGAGGATGTTTTGGGCCCCCTGGGAAGCCCCAGATGGCTCTAGACACCAAAGTTCCCTGTTCTCAGCAGTTCAGTCCATCTCTTCAGCATTCATCAATCACTGAGATCATCTAGGAACCAAATGTTGGACAGCAGAGGCCCAGGGCAGGACTGCCTCCCCTGGACTATGGAAACCAGGCCCTCACTAGTATCTCACTTCCCACCTTCCAAACAGCCATTTCTTTCACACGGTTTTCCTCTTACATCCAAAGCTGCCCAGATTTGGGGGTGCAAAAGAGGGTGAAAAAGAAACATCTTTATTTCAAAGACCCTATTGTAGGTCCTCTTGAAATCCAGGTGAGTGGCATCAGATATCACCTATTTCTAGATACTGCTGACAGAACAAAAGCCACACTGAGCCCATATCATAGTTCACACTCCACTCATATTCTGACTTAAAAAAACCCCAGCTGACTGCACAAGTTTGTGGGATTGCAACACAACAGTCAGAGCAAGCACTTAGCAATCTTCAAAAGCAGCAGCACCACTTCCATTAGTTTGCACAGAAAGCAGGAGTGAGGCATGGAAGCACAGTTCAAGGAAAAGGAACACACTGGGGAAGAAGGTTAGAGGGACACGAAGGAAAGAGAAGAGCCAGCAAGGAAGTGCATGTCAGCTCAATAAAGGAGAAGCAAGATTCCTCTCTTTGTGTGCCATGGGAGATCTCTGCCATTCTCAATTCACTATTTAGCTGGTTTCATCCCAATTGGACTTTTATTCATATTTAGGGCTGTGAAGCAAATTACACCCAATGTACACCATCCCCTTCTCTCTGCCAAACATCACTGGTGAACCACTGACCCATGTTCTCTCCTCCTTTTACCATGCCTTTTATTGGGGGACTTCTTCAGCCAAGACAATCCCTGCAAAAGGTGCAGCAGGAGTCTGGGGAGGTGGTGGAAACTTCATCCTCAGAGATCCTGGAAACTACATCAGACAACTCTGAGCAGGCTTGCTCTAAAAGGAGGCTGGACCAGACATCCTATGGAATTCCCTTCCAATTTGTATTATTTGATGATTCTGTAACATTGTTGCCATAAAATGCTGTACCAGAGCAGCCTCCACATAGAGCCCTAGTGACACAGACAGACAATCCCCTACAGCCTCCAGTGCTCTCACGCATCTGTCATTTCCTAAGAAAACAATCTGTAAGATATTTCACCCGTTCTCTTCCTGTTTGAGAAGTTTCATATTTCCAGAGCATTGCTATAACCTTGACTACCAACAAACAATCCAAAATGAAAAAAATTGCTGACAGTGTGTGAAAAAAAAAAATCTTATCAGACTTCATTTTCCTTCCTTCCTCTCCCCCCTCCGGGTGGGGGCCTGCTCACCCTCCCACATGATACACACTCAGACACAGTTTCCCAGCAGGCTGAAGACACCATATCAGTAATTCAACATTCCAGAGCAGTCACGCTGCTCCTGGCTTTGCTGGGCTAAGTGCTGGTGACAAGGAAGACACTGAAACCCATCACCAAAAGAAACAAACTGGTGTCCGTGTAGAAAAATAAGAAATCCTGTTGGGGTTTTTTAAACCTGTTTCCAGACAGTTTTCCCACAGAATTATTACACTTCCAAAAGTTTTAAAGGGTTAAATAACTTCTCACACAGACTATCTACTGCCAGAGAGGAAGCCCGGTTACTTTCACATTTTTATTGACCTGCTTCAGGTTTGCTGGATGCAGCAATTATGTTTGCCTCTATTCTCATTCAGCTTCCCTGCATCCCTCCCCCATGTCTGCAATCACTGCTTTAACACTGCATAAATGTTTGACCAAACTCATTGAAAAAAATAACAGCTGTTCAGACAGGATTTCTGAACACAAAATGTGATGGCCCTCAATAGCTGGACTGAACAATGCTGCCAAATGTCCTCTACTCTGGAAGCAGCTCAAAATTAATGACAAGAAGTCACATCAGGAGGAGACTGTGCCAGTGAAGCTGCCACATGTCCCCTCTAGCTGGAAGCTCTAGTTCCTGCAACACAAACAGCCTCCCCTCCCTTTGGCTGAAAATCAACACCACTCCTTTACTCCATGGACATTCCTGGAACAAGGGCTATGCTCCCCTTCCAGCCCTTCAAAGGCCTCCATGAACAGCACACTGCCCCGCAAGCAGGGCCCCACCTTCACTGCTGCCCCTGAGGCTGTGACAGCAGCTGCAGCTCGGGGGCTTCCAGGAACACACCAGCTCCAGGCCACCAGTGTACAGGACAGGCCTGGCAGTGACCAGCTCACAAGGATTCGCACTCAGTAGTAGCACCCTGGCAAACTCCTGCACAAAACAAGACTTTGTTGTCTCCCTGTAGCCCTGAGCTACTAAAACAGGGGAAGAGCCCAGCTGCAGCTCCAGCGTCATTCCTGCAGCAGCCTCACCTCTGGGCACCCAGTGCCTTGATCACTGTGGAGAGGAGCCGCCCGTCCTTGGCGGTGACCTGTGTGATGTACTGTGGGCGGCCAATGTCCGAATCCTCCACTGACTTGGAGAGGGCAGCACTTCCCGGACAATCGCAGAGGGAGCCAGGGAGGTGGCAGCAGTCGCCTGTCGTCATGGCAGCTCTGGGCCCCTCTGTCCCGGGCCCGGCACCTGGGAGACCTGCAGGAACAGCACCACAGTCAGAACCCAGAGCCCTGGAGTGCCCAACCCCTCACAATTCTCCAGCCCCTCTTGTGCTAGCAGCACCCCAGGGCCCCAGCGCACACGTGTTTGAGTCTCTTCTGCCCCCTTTAATAGGCTTTGTGAGACTGCCTTACCATAAAATTAAGATTCCAAGTGTTCTACTTACATAACTTACCATCAGAATTGCAAATTTGCCTTTCCCAAAGAGAATTCCTGGTAAACACCCTTTAACCTGATGAAGTGTTTCAAACTGAATGTCCTGACACAGACATGGGCAAGGCAACCAGAAGCCCCATGGGCCTGTGCCATTCTCGCTAGAACCATTCTGAAAACTTATATTCATACTCTCCATAAATACAACAAAGTTTCACCTGAACAGGGCACCTAAACCAATTTATGTGGCTGGGTTCAGGAGGCCCTTCTCAGCTGCCTTTAGGAGCTTTCTGAGCCCTTGAAAGACTGTCCAAGCCCAAAAGGCTCCCCATCCCATCTTTGATCTTTTTTCTCTTTATTTCATTAAAGAAATGCAAATGCTCCCATTTCTATATCCACTGTGGTACATCCCAACAGTGAACGTGTGAATCTCCCAAAAGCACCAAATACCCTCCCTGGGAAGGGCAGCAGGCCAGTCTGCCTCCTTTCCTTTTCAATTGTTCAGATCAATCATGACTTTTACAAGAGCCACTTGCAAACAGCAAAGCACATCAGCACATTTTCAACGTTTACCCAGCAAAGAGAAGACACGGAACAAACAGCAAATGCAAGAAATGGAGAGAAGATGAAGAGAAAAGCTCAACATGGCAAACCAGAAGCTGGCTCTGATGAGCCATGTGTGGACAGGAGAGCTCTCTGCCTTTGAGGTAAGGCAGCAGCTCACCCAAGCTGCCAGAAACAGCCACGTTCCTTCCTGGCAGGGGTATCCCATCCCCCAAATCAGGTATGCCCTGCAGATTTAGAAAAACCCTGCTTTTGTCAATCGCCTCTAACCTGGTCCCTGAGAGGCAGCTGTGCAGAAATAAAGAGCTGAGGATACAATGAGTCATACTGAACACAATCCAACAACGCTGTACTGCTGGTAAAACCAAAATTCCTGTGTCTATAAACAGGACTGCCTTATGTAAGACATGCACAGTAATCCCTGTGCGCCAGCACTGCAGGGATCAGAGCTAGAATGCTGCCTCATCCTGGTGGCTGGATTTCAAGATGAAATAAATCCATAAAAAAGTTTAAGTTAAAGCAATGGAAAGGAAAAAAGGGGAGGAATAAAAGGAAATAAAATAACCACAACCTCAAATAAGATATATGAGCACAATTAGGTTTGTTAAATTTTAGGGGAGTGGGGGAATCTGCCACCTTTGCCTCCTGGAGGTAGGAGCAGAAACAAATCCCATCCAATCACCATCCCATCCAATGAAAGGCTTTTTTGTTCTGAGATCTCCGAGCACAACAGGAGTCAAACATTCCCACAGAACTGCAGTTCTTTCAGGTTCAACTAAGCCAAATCTAATTAAAATAACTAAAGAAAACAAGGGCTCGTTCCTGGTTGGAGACTTGGGCACACTACAGAAGAAAAAAACAAAAACCCGGTACAAGAACATGATCCTTGACACCCTGAAAACACTGATTTGGGTAAGCAAAAGTGCTTTTTCATGTCTTGGAAATTAAGCAACTCACACAACATGCTGTCAGGACAGCTTCCTTCATGTACATGCGTTTAAGATGCCAACTTTGGTATCATCCCCTCACTTTACAGAATAGTTTCTAATTTCTAACTGAAGACTTTCTAATCTCTTTTTTAAAGCTGCTCTTGATAACTATCTGTAATCCTTCCTTTGCATCTGAGCAGGAATAAGCTTGAGCTTGTGGGCAGGTCAATCCTCTTCAAAACGAACATGAATCTTTTTATCGATTTAAAAATTAAATTCATAGACTCAGCCTCTTTATCCTGTGCAAAGAACACACAGAGCTAGTTTTCTTATTTCTCCTCCTCAAAAAAAAAGGGCTACAAACTCTACAACTTCAAGGAGCAAAAAGTAAGATGACAAATGCTATTGGAATTACTTAAGTCAGCTGTTCTGCAAGGAGTTCTTTAAAATTAACCACCTCGTCCTGAAACAAGCATGAGAAAATATATGCTTTCAATAAAAAAAGGTCAGTTCCATCTCTTCAGCCAAAATGTTGTTTATTTTAAAGTCCAGAGGAAAAAGTCCATTCTGCGAACTGGAATAAAACTGCCCTCACTGATTGTGTCCTGAGAGTATTTATACTGAGGCCCTTTGTGCTCCACATCTGACACAGGCAGCCCCATGGCCTTGCCCTAGGGCCCTACTCAGGCTGGAAGGGAATGGCTACCCTGCTGTTCTTCAGGAAACCTGCAGGTTTCTGTTAGGAGTTATTTGGCGTTTCCTTGTTGGGGTCCAGCCCAGGGTGGAACCTGAAGTAACTGCTTTAATATCTGACTCATGTAATTCATCAAATATGAAGGAAAAGCAGCAAGATTTTCATGGTTAGTAAAGAAGTAACTGAAATCCAAAGACAACATCTGCAGTGCACTCGGGTCCCAGTTCCATACCCAGTGGAACATGAACCATGGTGTACAGCCAAGTCAGTCTCTTTCCTGATCCCTGAAGGATCAGCTCATCAACACATAGCCTTCTCTCACAACTGTCAACAGCTCATCCAACCCAAACCCAGTGTTCACAGAATCGTTCAAGTTGGAAACAGCCTTTGAAATCATCTAGTCCAACTGCTCCTCCAGCACTGCCAAGCCCACCACTAACCCATGTCCCCCAAGTGCCACATCCACACAGCTTTTAAATCCCTGCAGGGATGGTGACTCCACCACTCCACTCCCTGGGCAGCCTGTGCCAGTGCCTGACCACTCCTCCCATGAAAGAATTTTTCCAGCCTAAACCTCCCCAGTACAACTTAAGGCTGTTTCCTCTCTTCCTGTCACTCATTACCTGGAAGAAGTGACTGACCCCCACCTGGCTGAACCCTCCTTTCAGGGAGCTTTAGTGAGCAACAAGGTCCCCCCTGAACCTCCTTTTCTGAACACCCAGCTCCCTCAGACACTCATCATCAGGTTTGTGCTCCAGCCCCTTCCTCAGCTCTGTTTACAGCAGAAACATCAAAATCCCAGGGTGAGAAACAAGATTCCAACAGCTGGTTTGAACCACGCACTGTTTTTTTCCTAACCTGTGTTTTCTGCGCCAGTTCCTTGGGGATATGTTTCTTGTCTACATGTTTTTAAAAAGTCTCAGAGACACTAGGTTTATTATCAACATCTCCTCTGCTGCCAGTAAGACATAAGCAAATAAATGGGAAGTCTCTTCTCAGCAATGTTTTGTATCCTCAGCTTCTGAGCAGATCCAGAACATAAAGGGCTGAAAAAATCCTCAAACTCAAAAAATCCAAACCCTGTTTGTGGAAAGCTTTCCACAAGAAGAGCGAATTCAGCACTAAAATTCCAAAACTCAAACATGTGCAGCAAAATGAGCCAGCTCCTCAAAGAGCAGCTCGTGCTCCGTCACTGCTCCAAGGCAGAGACCGAGACGCTAGTGCAGGATCCTGCTCCACAGCTTAAGTGAAATACGCCTGCAAGATACTCCCCCTCGTCAGTCCTCACGCACTGCAATGAGATATGTAATCCAGTTTATATCACCCAAAGGGCAATGAGGCAGGCAAAACTCCCTCAAAAGACTGAAGAGATCAGGTTGGACCAGTGCTCTACATGCAGGAGATGTGTCCAGCAGAAGTAAGCAGGAGTCAAGGAGCTAAAGGGTCCCCCAGCTCTGCTCTCCATATTCGTGGACTTCGAAGATGGACAAAACAGTTATTACTCCCACAGGGAAACCACAGTAGGGCAGAGGAACACCTGGATCACAGCCACAAAGGGAAAAGCACGGTCAAGATGAGAGAGACAACAGGAAAGGCTTCAGCCAAATGGTGGCAGTAATGGGGACTGTCAGGTGCACATCATGGCTCTGCCATGCTGCTTATGGCCTGTCCACTAATGAATATCCCAGCCAGTCTAAAGCCTTGGAGTAATCCTGTGGCTTTGATAGGATCCAGAGCAAACCGGAACTAGAACCAGCTCCACCTGCTTTGGGCGCAGCATGTATACACCAGCTCCTGAATAGACTGGCTTCCCTGAGATATCTCCACCAAGAAAAAACCCAACACGTGAGGCTGCCAGTGGCCAAGCCTGTTCCTCTCACTGAGCAACCCTTTCCCTGATTATTGTAACCGGAACCTGGCACCTCACCCATGGTATCTCTAGAGTTAACCAAGTTGTGTAGCTTGGATCCATCTGTACACAAGGACTTTTTTATTTTTTAGCAGGTAACCCACTAACTGAACAGATCAGAGCTCTGACCCCTGCTCACATGAGCTGACTGACTTTTGAGCCTGGGTGCAAGGCTTCCCAGCCTGCTTTCCAAAGCCCTTTTAGCCACTTTGAGCACATAGACAATGAGTTTTCTAATCATATGATCCTGCAAATGTCACCAGTGAACTGAAAGTTTTCAGTTGCTAAAGGGCATTTCCAAACATCAGTGTTTTCCTTTTCACCACTAAAACTAGATTTCCCAAATCCTGGGCCCTACAACCATCTGAACATCTTTCTCCATCTCAAGAGAGACTGTACAAAGAATTGCCTCCTGCAACACATCTAAGCACCTGCTCCCACACACCCCATCTCATACAGCTAATGCACATCTTCCTATGGCCCAGGTTCAACCCCAGGTGTGCAGCACATCCTCCAGCACCACTTCTGCCTATTAAGGCACCAGCCTCACCGGTGTACCTGTAGCCCCCGTGCTCTGGGTTATTGGCAGAGTACTTCCACTTCTGCATCTGGCCTCTAGACCCTCACACCCAAGTGATCACACACCTAAAACACTGCCACCAGAGATACACATAGATGCGATGTGATGAGTGGCCTGAAGTGCTCCCTGCTACTGTTAAAAGGTTGTATAAGTGGATTAATCTAAAGAAAAAAAACCAAAACAAACAAACAAACAAAAAAAACCAAAAACAAAAAAAACCCACCACCAACAACAACACCAAAACCAAACAACAACAAAAAAAACCCCCAACCACGAACTGGTCCCAAACTGTGCAGGGCTTTGTTTTCAGTTTTGTTTGTTTAAACATACTTTCTGCTGAGGGTTGAAAACCACAGTATTATTTTGTTCTTTATTAAAAATACATTATTTTATATTGACTCCCCAAAGTTACCCTGCAGGTCTGCTATGTAACACCTTAAAAGTACCCAAAAAAGCCAGCACAGGATCTGTCCACAATTGACCCATCACCAACTCTTGCCATTGCTCAGGGACTGGGCAGAAATCTCATTAGTCCTGTGCTCAGAAGTCACCTGAACATAACAGCCCTAAAGTAAGGGTGCAAGGAGCCCTGTCCAGTGAGAAAAGTGACACAGCATTTTATGGCATATACCTCAATATTCAAAATAAGATCTGATGCCATGCAACAGCTTCTAAAATATTTTAAAATTTGGTAAATAACACACAGAAAAACGTTTCACTCTCCAGCAGTTTCTCTACTTCCTGCTTCGCCTGCAACATTTGGTTGAGAGTTGCAGCTAAAGGAGATGTTATAAAAATTACAGCCATAACTTACTCTTCAGAGGATGAGTGGAGCTATGTTGTGGATTGGAGCCAGGGGACATCCCTGATGCTGGGCTCAAAACAAACCTCAAAAAGCAAGGGAAAAAATAATCAAGGCACAATATTCTGGGAGCTTGGGAACCTTCTGATAAAGCTTCACACCAGGAAACTCCTCCTACACCTTTAACAGCAAAAGCTTTGGGCTGACTCCAGAGGCTCACCTGCCTCATCCCTGGGGCTGTGTTTAAAAACACATGCTCCAAATTTAACCCTGTAACACCCAGGAGGAGGTCAGAAGCTTAGAGGACACAGCCTTTCTGGACTCCTGTGATTGCACATGACCACAGACAGACTCGTCTGGGCTGCCTCTCCATTATTCCAACCACACAGCTCAGCAACAGTCAATGGTAACTCAAGGCTTCACTCACTGGCTGCTGCTGAGAAGAATCAATCATATCTTCTCTATAGCAAGAAACTATTGAGAAATATTCTAGCAGCTTTTTGAAGTCCTGATTATTTAGATTATGGCAAATGGTTTGCAGCCACAGATGAAGAGATAGTCTTCCACTTCCATTTTTTCCAGGATCTGACTTCTATCCCCCACTGGTAAAAAAATACTGCAGACAAGCCTTAGTGATCAATAATTGCTGTTTTCCAAAGCCAACATCCACACACATCCCTCCTTCAAAACTTCATATTGGATCAACATCCGCAGTAGTTTCACTACATCTCCATGTCTTGAAGCAATGGAAAACTATTTGCTGGCAAAGATGAAGCTCCTGTGGTACAGGGTACAGCTCCTGTGGGGCTTGGCAGGGCTCCCAGCAGGTGAGAAGCCCAACTTTTAAACAAGGCCAAAGGCATGGGTCTTGTGTGGATACAGTAAAACTGTGACACAGCAGTTCCCTGGATTTCAGGGTGCCTATCATGTTCACCCACTGTTTTTCAAACGAGTTTTCTTCATTGCCTAATAAAGTTACTCAGTATTCAAAAAGAAGCAAAAGGTTCAAACTTAGATGTTGAGAAAAAAATCAGTATAAAAAGAAGACGCCTAAAGGACGATTTTTTTCTTGCTGTGCTTGGGAACAATTAGCTATATGCTACAGTTGGAATGCCAAAAATGAACAAAATTATCTCAGATCTTTCTAGATTTGCTATCTGCCACAAGGTCATATGAAAACAAAGTTTACTGTACTTTAATTACCAACATCTGGAAAAATTAATTGCAACATTAGAAGAAAATTCTTCACAAAGGGTATCTCCAATCAAAATTCATTCATTTTTAATAACAAGTTTCATAAGAGAACAACCGAAAACCAGCTGGGGCATGAGGAACACCTGTGACTCCTCTGAGGATTCAAAAGACATCAGCTCTTAGAGATGAACAGCAGCACAACTCAGTACATAATGCAACTACACAGTCTCTGCACCCACCTCCCTCTGCATTTTATCACTCTTTCCAGGGAAAGAAAGATACATTAGAAAGACCTGAAACTCAAACCATGAACCAGGGTGAAAAAAAATGTATTATCATGCATACAAACAATTCTTGCAAAGTGATACCCTCCACTGGGGACAACAGCCAGCCCACCAGATGCAAGCACACCCTGCCCTGCTGAAGGGACCAGAGCCCTGTGGCCTCTCACACCTCTCTGCACCCACGTGTTTTGCAAAACACCGGCAGCAGACACTTCTACTTCCCAGCACTATTGCTTCAGCGAGCTCCTCTTTAAACACAGGCAGCCTCTGCAGCAAGGTCAAAGCTCAAGTGCTCCCCAGGCCTGCACAGTCACTTGCCAGACAGTTGCAGTTTGGTCACAACAAATGGATTTTCCAGCTGTGTGTAATACCTCAGGAAACACAATTTTAGTGTAGCAGTAACACATGCATCAGATCAAGACTGCAGCGCCCACACACCACAGAACTGGTCAGTCCCTCGAAGGGCACAACTTAGGAGGATGCAACACATTATTTCAGGATTGGGAAGCCCAGGTCAAAAAGAACTTGCATTCTCCCCAGTGTTTTCCTTCTCGGTTTATAAAGCACCATTTACACTGCTATACAAATAACAACACTCTGCTCGGAGATTAACTGGAGCTGGAACAAAGCACCAGCACAGCACACAGCAGCCCTGCTCGCCGCAACTGCTCAGAGCAGCACAGCCGGTGCGCAACCGCTGCACGAAACTAGGCAGCACACTCAGCTCCCAAGAGACATTTGATCTGGAATTTAACTTCACTATTTATATTTTTCAACCTAGCTGTATCATAAATCTCTTCAAAACATTCAGCTTTCAAAGAGCTTTCCAGCAAAGGCACTACCAAAAGCAGCCGGTGACTCACCACCCCACTCTGGAGAGCTCCAGAGCAGACACCAACTGAAAGCATCCCCATGGTCAGCCAGAGAGGAGGATTCACTGATCCCAGCCAACTGCACCAGAGTCTCCCTTCTGCCCACTCCTTACTGCTACAGATTACCTCCTCAATCTTCAAGTGAAACTTCACAACTGGTATCTGTGCTGCAAAACTCTCTCAGTTCAGTTTGCCATGTTGTGCTTAGGCTGCATTTCTAGTTCTTCTGGACATAGGCCTTGTTTGATTTGTCTGCAGGAAAGTACAAGAAAAACTGGGAGGAAATAAATTGAAAACAGTCTAGAATTGAAGTTTACCTTTCCCCTCCCACGTCTCTCAAAACTAACCCCAAAAGGCTTTCAGCTGAAAGAGGACTAAAGCTCTTAAAGCTTCAAAGACATCCCTATTCAAGCCAAGAGCTTGAAAGATTCTCTTTTTTGCAGAAAAGTGCTTTAGGAGGTAAGTTTGATTTGTTTGTACTTTTATTTCCTGAGCCAGTGCTGCTCCTTGTCCTTTGTTCGCTCTTTTTAGGAACTGGAGGAGAATGTTTCCTTCAGCTTCAATCAGAATAAAATTGCAACAGCAGTTACAGCACTTCTCTCCTTGAGGTTAATCACACACAATCATCTCCAGTTCTATCAGGAATCAAAAAGTTTAGTTAGAATTGCTACATGAAATCTGGAATAAAACTTACAGATTCCTATTTATTTGAAATGGGAGCAAATGACAGATTCCAAACTGTAACACTCTTTGTTCTACAGAGGCCTGGGGCAGGAAAGGTATTTGCAAGGCTGATGGGTAGGAAGAGCTGCAGGTCAGTATAGCACCTGTTGGGCTGCTCCCCTCACTGGAGGATGTACAGGGCTCAGTCCCTGCCTCAAGACACACCAGCAGTCCCTGGTTTCGGGATTTTGTCATTCTGCACTTTACCTTCAGTGCTTAGGGCTCTCACACGCTGTAACTGCACAGCCGGCGAGGCACATTCCACCCTCAGGAAAGGTGCACAAGACCCTAATACACCTAGTAGTGACTTCCCTGCTTTCACCCAGCACGACAAGCAGCCAAGAGCTCTACCAAACCAGCTACAGTGGGAAACCCTCTCTCCCAGCTGAGCTGCACTGCTGCTGCAATGAGCTACAGCTGACCAGGTCTACTTACAGCAAAGATGGCACAAAGACACAGGTTCCAGGGATACACCTGCTACAGCTGGAGCTGGACAGTGAACAAGACTAGGACTGGAGAGGTGGAGATCCTGCTGTTTACGTGCATGACATGAACTGTGCTGATAAGCCACAAATTTGATAAGCCACAGTTGATAAACCTCAGCACAGATTAATGCGTCATTTTACCACCAGAGAAAGCTAACATACAGACTTCATGGAGATCACGTGCCTACCCTGGTTTGGTGCTGTGCTCATTTCCTTCACAGAAAAGAGTCCCAGGGCTTAGTTCTCCTCATGGCTTGTGTGCCCAGGTGTCACTCACTGAGATGCCCCGAGTGCTTCCAAGGGGACAAGAGACAGTAACCAAGACCATTTCTCTATCATGGGAAGGGCTGAAGCTAAGAGCAGGCAGAAACATAAGTTAGCCAGAGAAAATTAGACTGGGAGGGAGAAGACACACACCAGTTCAAACTTCAGTCTGGAGGGGAAAAAACCAGTTTGGAAATGGAAACTCTGAAATCTCCAAATATCCAAAGCTGAGTCAAAGTCAAGTGGAGAAAAAATAAACTCATCTTGTAGTTTACAGTTCACAATGCTGGATTCCTCCCTTCATTTCCTAAGAAAAGCTTCTGTGTTCTTAGTGTGAAAAACCAAGATAATTTTAAAAATAGTGAAAAAAGACCCCAAACACCCATTTTGCTTTGTGCCTCTAACTGCAGAACTACTACAAAGTCATATCCTGAGGACTTGCAACAGTCCCTCAGACTCACAGAGTCTCAGAGTCCATACCCAGCCTCAGCTTGCTGTGGATGCATTTTGACTTGACTTTGGTCATGCTGTTTCAAGAAAACAGTGCTTACTTCCTCCCAGGGAAACATGTCCTACACTTGCTTGATGAGGGCCAGCATCAAGCACAAGAGGAAAGGCCCTCTCCCAGCACCCATGAAGTCAAGAACTCTGTCAAAGCTGCTCACAGTCAGTACATTGTAGTTCTGCTCATTTGCATGGTCCCCTTGGCGTCCAGCGCAGGATGACCTCACCCTGCAGCCTCTGTGCAATCCACAGCAAAAAAGAGCAAACACATCCAATACAAGGAACATTAGTTCCAATGCCATCTTCTGTTTCCACTTAGGCAGCGATGCTGATGAGCTAACCACACACAGACACCTCCAGCTTTATAGATGGTATAGAGTGTCCATGAACTACACATTAGGCTTACACTTGGCCGTTCCCTGTGCCACCTGGTCTGCTCTTGGCAAGGTTTAGACTTCTTACTGATGCAGGCTGCCTGCAACATTCCCCAGGGCATGCTTGGGGTTAGTAAGACATTCTGTTCTCAACCAGAATTATTAAATTCACTGTGACGGTGCACGTGACAAAGGGATTTTAGAGTCCCAGCTTCCTTCCTTTCAAGCCTCTTTTTCTGAAGGGTGACACACTATCACAGCTTCAAACACACCTGAAAAACCAGGGCACTTCCTGCCTTCAAACACCCTCCTGCATAATCCTTTGGAGACACAGAGAAGTATTCAAACACTTTAGCCTTGGATAGCCAAGACTAACATCCAGCTGTTCAAAGGATTATACTGTGCACGTGTGAGTGGCAGCCAAGCAGGGTTTTATGTCCCCACAAGCAGACTGACAAAGGGGACCGGCCACAGCCAATGCAGTTGGCTGACCACAGTGACATCACAGGCATTCTCAACAAGAATCTGGAAAAAAAAGTCAAGAATGTGCTAAAAACTGCATCAGAAGGGAAAGACACAGAGATAAACGCTTGTTGGAAGGAGAGTGGAGTGAGAGAATGAGAGTGCCAAGGAAAACTAAGGGCTGGTAATAGAGCTTAAGAGACGGATAGAAACAGTCCCTTAGGGATAAGCAAATAAAGGGCACAGGGTGCGATGAGAATCACATCCCTACTGATGGATCTTCAACACACACATCAAGGCAGGGACAGAGCACTGAATACTAACAAGCAGGATAAAAAGCCTGAGCTGCTTTGGATAACACTGACACTTCCAGTTCACCATCATCATCCCGAACATGAGCAACACCCCACTTGCCTGCAAAATTTGAGCTCTGCACAGCTCTCTCCAAAAGGACAACAGCCTGAACTCTCCTTGCTCCAGCAGCACCATGCAGTGCAGATGTATCACCCCATGCCTTGGTGGCACCATTTCTCAGGACACTATATGCAAGCAACTGCACACTCCAGAAGCCTCCCAGGCCACTCAACAGCGTTTTGATTTGTAATCTTGGTCCCCTCACCAGACATTTAACAAGAGCAAGAGTTTGAGGCTGCAACAAAAACACCTCCCACGCCACAATCACCTTCCCATACATGAGCCACAGGCTTGTCCCGTGAATAAATCCCACAAACCAGCAGTTCTGGCCTCTCACAGAGAGCTGGCTCAAGAAGCCTGAGTTAATTGAGACAGAAAGTTAAAGATTGCCAGTTTATGAAAAGTCCACCACAAACTCTAAGCTTACACCACGGAGGAAAGCAGCAGCTGCTCCAACACAGGACTGCAGCAACCTCTTCAGCTGTGCTGTGACACTAAGCTCATTCTCTTGGGAAACCCCTGCACACAAGGCAGCGTGTCCATGTGCTCAAGAGGCAAAACAGGCATCAGAACGCTCCCAAACACGTGAAAAAACAGGTACGAGAGCCCACTGGCAAAGGAAACTTTTCCTAATAACCCAGGGAAGAACCTAATGAACAAACGCCGCTTCTCAAACCTCCGGCACTTCTGTCCCTGGTGATGTTTGTACGCGACACCGCTGGCGCTCCCAGGGGACGGTGCCAGCCCAGCCCAGCCCAGCTGGGCCCTCCCAGCCCGGCCCGGCCCGGCCCAGCCGGGAAGGGCCGCGGCTTCGGCGCGGCGGCCCCGCACAGCGAACACAGCGCAGCCCGTACCAGCGGCAGCGTCTCGCACGGGGCCCGTGTGGGCAGCGGGGCCGACGGCAGCCGCTCCGCGGGAGAGGCCCCGAGACCTGCGGCGCGATTCCGGCTCCTGAGCACGAGCGGCGCCGCAAACCGGGGACACCGGGAAGGCTGTCAGGGCGCCCGGGTCCCCGGCCCGGCCGTC
>VYXD01003425.1:418136-434848 GCA_013397195.1 Hylia prasina | reverse complement strand
CACCCCACCCCACGCTCTGGTTCCGGAGCTCCCCCCACCTTATTCTACAGTTGTGTCTGGAACAGAACTTTACACAGACGGTATGATTTGGCAATCTTTATATCCACAATACATCATAACCATGCACAAAAATCGAGTGATGTGTTTATTTACAATGTGAATTGCACTTAACACAAAATCAGGAATAAAAGTAAATGAAAGGAACCTCTCTTCTGGGTTGCATAAAGGCCCAATATTATTTATAGCCTACAAAGCCTGATAGTCAACACTACCATGCATTATCTGAACAGTGAAAAATAGGAATTGCTGTTATTTATTGAAACAGCACAGCCCTGGAGATATGCACTCCATGGAAACATTCCATAAATCACCAACTACATTTAAGAGTCTGCCAGTCAAGAGAATCTACCCTTCAGCTCCCACTTACTGTACTTTACTAGAACAACAGTTAGTCTTCACCTCCAACTGTATGATTTTCCTTAGCTGAAATTCAAGCCTCTACCTTTAACACTGTTCTAGTTTTTCATGGAGGAAAAAAATCTTCCCTAAGTGACTGAGCCACTTCACTGGGATCTTCTTTTCCTCTACAGAGTTCAGAACATCTAACCAAGTTCTTCCTTCTGCTTGGAAGGGAAATGATCACCATGCCTCAATAGGACTCAGACAGAAACAGATCCTACCCCACCTTCTGGATCAGTACAGCACACAGGATCGAAGCACCCGGAGCAAAAATACCTCCATTTTTCCAACAGCTATTTAATGATTCAAATAAAGGCTTAGCCCAACCCTTACCACACCCAGTCGAAAACTCTGTGATCACACAAGAGGCCCTGGTCACCAGGGGGTCACAGAACAGCACCCAAATGGGGCATATCTCTGGCATCCATCGTCTTTCTGCTGCCTCTAAACCTGCCACAGGGCCAGAAAGGCACCAAACTGCCTTTCTTCTAGGGAATCTCCATGGCCTCCGAAGCACACACTGAAATCCTTTTAACAAAGTAGCAGTCACCCATCAACTAGATTTTTACATTCCTACAAGTATGGAGCTTTAAACCTTTCCTACAAACCAAACTTCCTTGTTCTGTGCAGGCTCCAGTGAAGATCCCAGACTAACTCACCTGTCTGTAAGCACTGACTGCAGGAAAAGAGGCTGGATTGATCTGATCTACCCAAGGAATTTTACCAATTAGCTGTTTCTGTGCTCAGGACCAAGTCACTTTTATATAGGTATTTTGGGCTTCACCCTCCCCATCAGTAAGAGGAGAGGCAGCACGACAGACTCCTGCCTAATTCTGCCTTAAAGGATCTGTTCTAGACATCAGCAGGAGCCTCTGATGGTTGTGTTACTGACACAGGCGGCAGCACTCAGGGCTTTGTAGTATTTTCAATAGTTAAAGGAAAGTCAGCCTCAACATCCAAGTAAAGCAAGCAGAGCACACATTCCCCTTCTTTTCACAGGCAGCTTTCCTGTTATCACGAGTTTTACAAAAGCCAAATTCAGCCCTCAAATCCCCTGGGGCAGATGGAAGAGTGCTGTAACCTTTTCTTTTTTCCTGACAGTAACACAGAGACACACAGCCACCAAAGCTGTGGGATGAAGCAGTCTAGTTAAGGTTACATGTAGTCTGTAATTTCCACATCAGGAAAGCATGCTTAAAGGAGTCTGGGCTACTGGAGAGCTTCTCTGAATGTCAGACAGCTCTTCAGCATTTCCAGCTTTCTCAGTATTCCTCCAAGTCTTTTCCTCAGCAATTCCAGCGCAGTGGTGGACTGGGTTGTGGATGCAGTTTCTAAGGAATGCACAGTGGAGTTCACAATGCTTCATCAGGACACCAGGAACCCCAGATCAGAAGCATTTTCCCTGGTCTGTGCACAGGACCTGGCAGAACCGATCCACTGTCCTTTTTCTATTGTCACAAACAGCCCTATGCTTAGTCTGGGCAGGATCCCAGGAGGGCTGTGGCTCTGCCTGGAGACCAGCACAGCAGCCTGGGGAAGAGCCCCGTTTCATACTGAGGGACCACAGAAGATTAAAGCCCCCACCCCATTCCCAGTGCTCTCAGGAGCTACATGGGTGTACACACACAACTCTCTCATCCTGGGTGCCCTCAGTCAAGGGCAGGAGGCCTTTCACTGTCACACAACTTATCTCAAACACAATATAATGGTCCAAGGTCCACCAGTGCTGAGGGGGCTTTGGACAATGGAGTTGTTCAAGAGCTCTTCAATACCCATATATTTAACAGCACTTAAGCCCTAGACACTGACCTTTCCCTGGGACTCTGCAGCAAAGTTTAGAGCCTTCCACAAAGTCAAAGACTAAAGAAAATCTTTCAAGAGACAATCAAGTGACTAAACTGTTTCTTGACTTCTTAGACCAGGCCAGACTGATTCTAGAAACTTCATGTTAAGAACAGGACTTGCAGAGTAACTGTATTAATACATCACCCTGAACTATTAAGTCTTCTTAACAGTACAATTCCTCTTCATGCTATCCAACTGATTTCTTTATATCAAGTTTGTTCAAAAATTAAGGAGCCCAGCTACACTGGTGTCCACTTGTTCTCGAATAAATTATTTTCAATATTTCAAAATTTTCCATTCTCTCATTGCCAGCTGTCTGAACACTGCACATTATGTTCTGGTCTTCGAACACCAACAAGGAGACATCCCAATTCCCACCTTCTCTCAACAGAATGCTAGTGAAGTAAATACCAAATGTTGAAAGTGCTTCCTGAACTGAACACCCTTAGGACACAGCCCTGTGATGCTTACAGAGGAATTCATACCCTCATTCAGTGGGATCAGGCTGCAAGCATGCACGCTTTAACCTTGAATGTAACTTCTAAACAAAGCTGAAGAGTTGAAGTGCCAGGCACCACGCACATCCTGTGCTGTGAGCTGGAGCCCTCTCAGTGCATAGAGTACAAAATTAAAGGCATTGGTCTGGAAATCTTATAAAAGAAAAGCCATCAGAGTTAACTGCCCTTAATTTTATTATGTAACCAGACAGAACAATTGAGACTGGAATGTCAGATTTCCTCTTCAAGCACAAGTCACAGTTTCATATTTGCTTTGTATCAGTAAAGAAAAATCAACTCACTAATATGCAGCTGGGATTCATCCAGTGAGGTACAGGCTCAATACAGAGCAAAAGACTCACTGCAAATGGCTCCATAAGTCTTCAGGGAGCAGCAGAGGGTCCCCAGCTCTTCCTTTAGTTCGTTTCACCCAGTATTTGCCATCAGAACATTCAGCAGATATCGGAGGGGATACCAGTGTGCAAGAGCTAGTGAGTGATGAAAAGCCATCAGAGATTTGCACAAGCAAGCAGGAGACTGACTACACAAAGTTGTGGTAACATTCTTCCCATTCAGCACAACGAAGAATTAGAGTAGTTAGCCCTGCTGATGACAAATCTGTTACATCAGTGAAGTACAATCATTTAAGAATTACAGTCTGCAGTTCAGTAAAATGGTAAGAAGAAAACAACAGGTCAGTAGTTATTATGTGAAATCCTAATATTACGCATTTTAGTAGAGTGAAAGATCATGAAGAGAAAGTTCCAGATACTATGGATCTGCAGTTTTACAAAATGTATAAAGTATTGTGTTTCTCTACAACAACCAAAACCCTTACAAGTGCAGGTATATATGCAACATGAAAATATTGCCTCACTCAGACAGGGGCAGGAGAGATCTAGAGAAAAAGCAGCATGCAAAAAAAACCCAACCCTGGAACTAGAGCAGATCCTGCTTTCAGACACTGACCTACAGTACAAAAGAAGCCTACTTGTAGAGGCTGCAAAAGGTTTCTGAAATCAACACGCTGGCACTTACTGTACAATAATGTTAACTGATTAACATAAGCCATGAATAAATATTACACCACTTCATAAAGCCTGCAAAGGCATTCATGGTGGCAGAGAAAGCAATGCAGACATATTTCATTGTTCCCAAATAAAACAAGAATAGAGAAAGATTTCCTAAGCAGGAAACAGTAAACTACGCAGCCAGACTAACTGTATTAGGGGTAATTACAGAATAAGTAATGTTATTTTCAACAGCTTTCTTATGTGTGTGCAGCCACTAAAATCCTCACTGTGAGGCTTCATCAGGACAGAAAACAGAGCGTTTGGCAGGACAGCTAGTTTAATTTCTCCCCCATGTTTACAGAAACACAAGAAAAAGAGATATCTGACTATGGGAGGCAAAAATCTTGTCAGCTAAATGTAGTTATTTCTTCAACTGGTAGAGTCAAGTCCCATTGTTCCCCTCCCAGAAAACAACAACAACAAAACCAAACTAAAAAAACCCTAGCAAAACCCAAAAAAGCCTATTTGATAAGAGTGTTTCATGGGATAATATCCAGCAGCAGATGTTCCAACACAAACATGTCTATCAGATCAGTGACTACGTTTCAAGCCCAGAAGTCACCACATGGAAGGGGTTTCAGAGGCAAGGGGATGTTAGCCCTACAATTAAAGCTCTAATATGAGAGGGGAGATTTGGGAATGGAGTAAAGGAGGGAGAAGGGAGTCACTGAATCACAGGAGATAGGAAGTGCACACAAGTTTCTAAATGAAGCACAGACAAAGTGGAGGGCACAACAGTCATCTAGAGAAGGTCACAGGTTCTGACAGCACTGGAGTTTGTTAGATTTCTGTCCGTCGGTGGTTGGTGGGACGCTGATGTCAACGACGTTGTTGCCAGGAGACTCATCATGCGCAGACCGGTCGGCGATTTGCTTCTGCGACACGATGCGGTAGATTTCTGCAAGGAGAGCAGGCAAGTCAGAACCCTGGGGGCACGGCCTCCCATGGGCACGGCCCTGAGCAAACTGTACAAGAACATGCCAGAACCCAAGAAAGAGAGGATTTGACTTGAGGGCTCTGAAAGGGAATCTAGGCTAACCAGATGTGGCATGTAACATCTGTCTGGCATTCCAGTTCCGGAATGAATAAGCCACCTCTGTCTGGAAAAGTTATTGAGACAAGAGTCCTCACTGTCTTCTGCAACACTTCATATCCTGTTCTTTTTCAATGACTCCATGAAAATGGGGTTTATTAAAAGGGTTTTCAAACGGGAAGGGAGCAGGAATGCTAATTTCTAAAACAAGGAATCATTGTCTTTATGATTAAAAAAAAGTGGGCAGCATACTCTAGAAACACCAATCACCAGGAGGCTGGGAAAACGTTGCAGCAGCAGCAAGTTACCCGATGCCCACCTCCGCTCCTGGCAACCTGCTACTGCCAAGTAACAGCAATGCTCCTCTCTGCAATACATCAATTTTTCTACCTATGACAGTAAAAAGCAGCATATAAAGCCCCATACTTCTCCAAATGAATTTATTTAACTCAAACTAACTTATGCTTAAAAGCACACAGATTCACAAATCTGTTACCACTGAAGAGAGACTGCCAGCTTAAAAGCTTTCAGAAACAAACTGTTTCAACTGCATAGTTAGCGGAAGTCTTATTAGTGGAAAGGTTTTTAAGTTACTTATTTCACTGACTATAAGCCCTTGCTCCAACTTCCCTCAATTATGAAACAGGAAAAGGGCAAGTACTTCCCTGGAAGTCTGTGGTAAATATTATGGTCACATTCATACATCTATAACTCCAAAACAGCAACACCCAAAGCCTTTGTAAGGATTAAAAATCAAGAAGGACTGTGCAGGGCTTGTTTATGGGGGTTTTTTTGTAAGCCTTTAAGAATCTGCACATATTTTTGTTGTTTAAAATGGAAATCTTTAACTCAAGGCCAATTCTGTTGCCACTGCCTACCTACAGATCTTTGCTGAAAGGGAGGAGGAAGGTTGTTCAGAGGTTGTCTTTCTCTTTCTTTCCTGCTCAGTACTGTATTTGAATTTGAGCTGTTTCGAGTTGTTGCCAAGCCCCCTTTGCTTTGGGGTAGTATCTCTTTGGGGTGTTTTGTGTTTTTTTTTTTTTTCTTCCAGTCTAGTGATTCCTCAAACAAGTGACCAGTAAGAAAACTCCTGTCCTGCTGTTCCTACTCTCCTCTCTCTGCCAAGTCCCCTGTGGTGGTTTCCAATTCACTACTCTACACAGCATATTTACCTGGGTTCCTTCTCCTCTCTTAGAAGAGTGATTCTCCCCCAGGTTTAATCACTTTAGGAATAGCCTTTTCAGGACTTCTCAGTCTTATTATCCATGTGCCTATGCGACCCAAACTAGACAATCTCAACACCTTTGGGAGCCCAGGATGCTGTGACAGAGAGGGTTTGAGTTCAGTTTGCTCAGGCCTGACCTCAGCTCGAGTTGTTACAGGCTCTCCTAGAGTAGCCTCAGGCCAGCATCTCTAACCAGGGTCAGTCTCAGGACAACACTGCAAGGGAAGACAGGATGAATGGTGACTGTTAAACTACAATCAGAGCACTAAAATCAAAAATACTGTCTCGAAGTGCCACAGAAGTTGCCTCAGATCCAGCCAAGATTCTGCTACGTGGTGCGAGGCTGGCCCATCTCCAGCTCTGGGCAGTCAGCTCTGCCTCACGCTCCAGGTGCTTCACTAGTGGCTCTAGTAACACAGATCTGCTAAGCAGCAAATACAACCCATTCCTTGTCTGTCAGGCTTTTTACCTATAGAGGCAGCTTGGCCACCCCTTTTTTCCCTGTCTGCCTCTTCTTGGGGTTGTTCAGTCTGGAGAAGAAGAGGCTCCAGGGAGACCTTAATGCAGACTTCCAACATCTACAGTCCCCCAAGAGAGCCGGAGGGGACTTTGGATAAGGGCCTGGAGTGCCTCAACAAGCGGAATGGCTTCCCACTGCCAGAGGGCAGGCCTAAATGGGATAGTGGGAAGAAAGTCTTGGCTGTGAGGGTGGGAAGGCCCTGGCACAGGTTGCCCAGAGCAGCTGTGGCTGCCCCATCCCTGGAATTGTTCAAGGCCAGGTTGCACAGGGCTTGGAGCAACCTGGAATAGTGGGAGCTGTCCCTGCCCATGGCTCATTGTCAACTTGTTATCCATCAGAATCCCTGGGTCCTTCTCTGCAGAAGATGCTGTTGGTGCAGTCACCTATAACACTTGCCATCAGCTGAGAACAAGAATTCAATAGTCTGAAAATGGTAGCAGTCTGCCTTGGTGCCAGAGAAGATACTGGAACATTTAACTTCCAGCACGGCGGGGGCTTCACTGCTGAGCTTGTGCAGGCACAGATGTACCATTACTAGCTCCTTTACAATGGTGCTATTGCAATAGCTTGAACTTATGGAACATTGGGAGATAGAAACCTCCAGGGGACAGAAACCCTCTCCTGGGACAGAAAGGGGTGTATGGGGTGGGAGGCAGAACACAAAGGTGAGATTAGAAAGCTTGCAAACTAACCATCCAACACTCATTGTTCCCAACACTCATTCCCAGAACATTCCAGAAAACTACAAAACATGCCCATGAAGATCCACCACCTCAGTAGCTCCTCTGAATCCATAACAAACCACACCTGTAAGGATGTTCTTGAAGGCTTCTTCTACATTTGTTGAATCCAGAGCAGATGTTTCAATAAAAGATAGGTTATTTTTTTCTGTAATAAAAAAGAAATGGTTCAGTTAAAATCTTTAATAACACTTTATTTCACATTTACTTTGAGGTTTCCATCTTTTATTTTAGGCCAAACCAGCCAGAGCCAAGTAATTTTTTTTCTTTCCCCTGTTGCACAAGAACACCTTGGTGCTGCAGTTCAGCAACATCTCCTTTGCCCAAAGTGCAAGAACATTTTCCCCACTGCAGCTCTTGCTCAGTCAAGCAACACAAAATATCATTCTCTTCTGGCAACAGATACACCCAGAAGCACCTTGAGCAGGAGCCCCAGCAAAAGCACATCAGCTGCTACAGAGACACAATACCCCTCTGCAACCTCAAAAAGATCAACAGACCTACACTTCTCTAATCAGACCCCACTTCCAAATAATGATGACTCCTGGAACACAGTCTATTTCTTCTTTCCTCTTACAATGCAAAACATTTTTTTAAATTAAAAAAGAAAGTGATTAACACTCAAATATCATACCTAGAATGGTTCTGTATTGCCTGCCCAGGAACAGGCAAATTTCAGTCATGGAGCTTAAACAGCAACAATTAGACCACCACTAGCAATTTAAAACAGCCCTAGGAGGAAGTCAGAAGTAAGAAGCTGAACCAACAAAGTAATAGACTATCTGGGGCACGCAACAACTTGTTTTGCTTCTCTTAGATAAATGTCACTTCTCCTCCATCTGAAAATTTAAAGCAGCTCTATTATCCTTAGGGTACTTGGTTACCAGCAAACTTCACAAAATGTGTATAAGCAAGCCTTGGTAATATTTCTAGAGGTATTTTAGAGGTTGTACATTTACATTCCACCTCCAAGCTTGAAAAACACACAAAAGCTGAATGCTCCCAGGCCTTTCAGGTCAAATGAATATCTGACCAGTGCTCTGGCAGGTAAAGAGAGAAGGAATGCAGTGGCAGCATCTTACATAACCTACTTGACTTCTCCCAACAAATGGTAATTTTCAAGTCTGGTGATTGCTGTATTTAAGTGAGACTAGATGACAGTACTATATGCATCAGTGCTCTAGAGCAGCAACCACCCCATTTAAGACAAGGTTCATCATCCATTTGTAGCTGTCCACATTGATATTTACTCAGCAGAAGAATGTCTCTAGGAAGGAAGGATGAACATTTTGTATTGTAATATTCTATATTTTTATTGTGGTATTTTCTCTTCTAAATCTTGCTTACTGTTTCTAGCCTTGTCAGAGGAAGTGTTTAATCTTCAGCTATCAGGCAGCTCAAGGACAGTGTTGCAAAAACATGTACTACTACTCCTAGATTTAAAAAACAACAGAAAACTGCAAACTAAAAATGATAAAAAAATTCTCCAAAAAACCCAAGCCAACCTCACATGGTAGTTAATAAGTCAAGATATTTTAATTCAAACAAAACATCTTAAATGTCTTTTTTAGAGTACAAACTAAAACTTGAGGTGAGAGTTCAGCCCTGGACAGAACAGTGTGATCACAGCAGGCAGCATGCCCAGGCCCGTGAAGCCGCAGCACAAACCTGCGAAGGCCCTGGCCTCATCGGTGGGCACGGCCCGGAGGTGGCGCAGGTCGCTCTTGTTGCCCACCAGCATGATGACGATGTTGTTGTCAGCGTGGTCTCGCAGCTCCTTCAGCCAGCGCTCCACGTTCTCGTAGGTGAGGTGTTTGGCAATGTCATAGACCAGCAGAGCCCCAACAGCACCACGGTAATATCTGAAACCATGAGTCACAGTCCTTCAGCGAGAGCTCTGTCCCAACCACACTGAAGTGTCCCATCTAGCTCTTCTATAATGCTTTCAACTTTGGAAAAAGTTGTGTTGATGCAGATACTGTTGTTGGAGTGGTTTAAACCAAGTTCCAAAAGCAGGGTTTCTTTCTAATGGCATTTCTAAAAAAATCCAGTGCACGTACCAAAATGCTGGAGAGCCTGCAGAAACTAGGGCTGGAAATGTCCTGTCTGCTCCAACCATGTGCAGGAAAACTCACTATTGCAGAATCAGTACAGGTGGGAGGTTTTTGTGAAGTTACAACCTAACTTTCTGCTAGGAAAATAGCCCTTAATAAAATGTCAGTATTTGTTCCTGATCCTTCAAATATCTCCTGTCCCTCCTACAAATTAAAGAGGGGACTCTGGGCTATATTGTCACTATACACAAGCCTCTAATCCAGGAACAGGTTGCCCCCTCAGTGCAGGTTTGGACCCATTTCAATACATGCCAAGGGCTCAGCTCAGCACAAGCCAATCTGTATCAGCAATCCTGTAGCATCCATATCTCTCTTCCACACAGTCTTACCATTTCTCCTCAGTTCTGCCAGCACCTGTCTGACATGTTGTTGAACTGAGTCAGGGCACCAAGTCAGCAGAAAACATTTCCTTTTCTCTGATGTTTGGCGTTCTGCTGGCCAAGCAGGCTGAACTGGCTGTGATGTATCGAGCAGCAGTCAGTGCCAGCACAAGGGAGAGGCAGGATCACAGGACTGCAGCTGCACTAGTTCCCAGCAGTAAAACCTGTTGTTGACCCAGACTAGACTAGCAGTTTTTACAGCAAGAGCAAGGGTCACAAAAAAAAATTCTGAAAGTCACACTAACAATTCCAGAAAAGATGCAATTTGAGATGTCCCTCACATCTGCTTCTGCATCCCTTTCCCTACAGACTGCTCCCTTTGGTCTCCAGGCTCTCCTAGTTTTCTCCCACCTTGACAAAATTCCCCTTACCCTGAGTTTAATGGCTCAATCTGTGCATGACTCAGAAACATGTTTTTATCTTTAAAAACTGATACAGATCTGTAACGTAACAAAAAATCAACTCACTGATCAGAAAATGCTCTGGAGAACCAGGCCTGACCAAAGGATTTGCTTTTTGTCCTCTAACAGATACTTTTGCCAGCATAGAAACAGGTACACCTCAAACCACTCTGTGGATTAACAACGTCCCATAGGTGAGAAAGCTTCTCACCTCCAGGGATTGTGCCTAATGCTGCACAGCCAGCACTATAATAGTTCTTTGTTCTTCCTACTTCCTACTTCCTGGCTACTCAATGTGTGTGCTCATGGACCTAATTTTCAGGGCTGTGACTAATTCAAAGTCATAGAGATTTCAATGGACTCTGTGGCTGCAGGTTTTCCTAAAAATACCCTCAATATCAAGGCTGAGGGGGCCATTGAAACCAGAAGCCATAGGTGTTACAGTAAGCCATCATGCCTAGACCAAAACTTGATACCAACAGTACCCAGCTTCCATCTGAAATGACACTCACTCCAAATAACGAACACAGCACATTCAGCACAGACAAAAAACCAAATCACAAAACTCAAACAGAATTTGCCACAGTTTTGGTTTAACCTGTTATTTGTTTCTATAATAGTAACATGAGAATCTAAAAATTACTTTCATTATATTAATCAAGAGAACACAAAAGTATTTGCTATCTTATGACTTGGATCCATACTGAGTCTGTCACAATGAGTTTGTCATGTGTGCCAAATTTGTTTCATTCTCTACCCAAACATTTATCTGCAGCATCTTTGCTAGAATTCTGTTGAGCAAAGACACAGTACTCACGCTGAGGTAATGGCGCGGTATCGCTCCTGGCCTGCAGTATCCCAGATCTGGGCTTTTATCGTCTTCCCATCCACCTGGATGCTCCTGGTGGCAAATTCCACCCCAATCGTGCTCTTACTTTCCAGATTGAACTCATTGCGTGTGAAACGTGACAGAAGATTACTTTTTCCAACTCCAGAGTCTCCAATTAATACAACTGAAAGGAAAGATATTATTTTCACAATTAATTTCTCATACCAGCACTGATCCCACACTGCAGTGCAGCCTGGCAGGTGGCATTCACCAGAAATGCACAGTCAGATAACACAGGAGAGACAACATAGGCAACACCGCAGTCTTTACTATGCATAGCTTGCTTCTCCAACCCTAGAAGAGCCCAAAGCTGTTTTGTGGTGAGTAGCTGCCTGGTACTCAGAGGTGAAAATGAGAAATTGATACAGCAACTGTGGAAGTCAAACAGTGCTTTGGAGGCCCCAGCCACTGCCGCAGGCAGAGGTGAGAGATGTCCCTCACATACTTGACCTTTGGCACAGGAAGGCTGCAATCCACATTTTAAGAAACACTACAGGCAAGAACATGGCAACAGGCCACTTGTCTGCCCAACAAAAGTCTTTGTACAGTATAAGTGTACTCTATTTTTATTAAAAAACCAAAAACATGGTAAATAATTATTTGCAGTCCCTGTTGGAGTCATATAGGGCATTTTATTTCAATAATTTAATTAATAAATATGTTCACCACAGAAAGGGGAAAACAGGAGACATTTCATGCTACTAAAAAGATACAAAGCAAAGCAGAACTTCATCCAGCAAAACAAGTCGTAGTAGACTGCATGAGAAGAGATGAGCTAGAAACCTCTGCCTCCACACGTGGTGTTGCCGTGATAACAGAAAAATATAAGTGCAGAGAGATCTTCAGGACACAAAGCCCAGCTTTCCTGAAAGGAATTGTGAAAACAGGTACATCTTGTGGCAGGAGGTTCCCTCTACTTTTTGGCTTATCCGTGGGAGCAAGAAACAACTGAGAGAAACAAAGCTGAAACAGCTGAGCCATGCTCCCTTCCTCTCACAAACATTGTATCACATACCCTTCGGAATTCAAGTGTCCTGGCTCAAGCAAAAGGAAGAAAGGCAGCCAGCCTCTGTGAGCTTCTTTAACCTTGGGAGTATTTCCTACTCCAGTTCTAAATACAGATTTGGTGATCTTCATCATTCATATGGTTTGCTTTGCCTACAGAAAAGCAGACACGGGCAAAAAACATTTCCAATTCCCCCCCAGCAACTACAGAAGAATCTTCTCATTGCACACTTCCAGAATGAGCTCACCAGTGTTCTCCCAGGGCCAAGGATCATACTTGTCTTTTAGTGCTGCTACAGCTTTTCTCTGCTCAGGCCATTGTTTGAGAATGCAGCTCTGGCAGCGCCCTGCTCCAGCTCACGGCCACCCCACCCCTGGAGCACATTCCCAGGCTGCTGCTGGACCCTGGCTCTCTGCTGTGACAGCTCCCGAGCTGCACAAGGGCATTGTTAAAACGCCCCGGAGAGCCCCGCCAGCATCTCATCTGCTTGACAGCACAGCCAGACAATTGTGCTAGCACAGCTGAACAGGCAGAACACAACAGAGGCAGGAATGGCCAGCCAGCACATTGTGGCAGGGCACCACAACTGCCCAGCCGGGAGAACGGTAACCAGCTCCTCACCGTGCTCTGCCTTCCTTGACAAACAGCCTAAACCATTTTTTAGGGTATGAAAACAGATTGATAAAAAAATATTTTATTACAAGTTCTAACTCTAGGATTTGGTTAGCTTTCTTTTCCAGAGCAAGTCTTTCATCACTATTTCCACAGGACCTTCCAAGAACAGGCGGAGGTCACCACCCATCTTGCACAGGGATCTGCTGGCTGGAGTAGGCTCTATCCTACAGCAAAGCCCTGACCATAACCAAAAGTAGGAGTATCCACCACACGAGCTAGACCAGATTGGAAGACCCCTGAGGCTTCCAACTGTTTCCAAATGGGAGTTGTCTTCCCGTGACTTTGCAGCTGGAGGAAGCACAGCCTTTCCACCTTCTAGCCATCTCCCAGGCTCTGGCATTTTAAAAGTATCACTTTGGGGCACAAACCATGCAAACGGCTCTCAGGTCATTAACTCCATCTCTTACTGGAAGAAAATTCCAGCAGTCCTGCACTCATTTGCCTCGTTTCCTGTGGCAGGCTCCCTTCACCATGCCGCTCCACATTCCAGCAGAGCGTTTTTCAGAAGTTAAGGGAAGGCAACCAGATCCCAATTCAACAAAGAGCATTCTTAGAGTTTCCAAGTGCTTCTTATTAATACTCAATCTTGAGTGCTAAAAGAGCATTTTCACTTTCAGGAGAAAGATGCCAAGACTGAGGGCCCCACATGCAGACAGAAGCCACAAACTAATTTGCTTTGGGAGTTGAGCAAGAAGGTACCTTTAACATTCTGGACTAAGTGATCAGACCTTGAGAAAGTTTCTAAATTTGGTAACAGGCCACCACATAGTATTATTGCCTGTTCAAATTCAGATGTCATGACAGAGTAGGAAAAAAACTTTCAAATGACAGCTTAAGAGTCTGAATATTCTCTAAACACATCTCACCAGAACAGTCCCTAAGGGCCATACTGGTGATGGAAAGACGCACTTGTTTCATCTTAGAAGTGACATAAACCAATAACTGGCACCTTCATTGATGGCTCTATGCACACAGACAAGCCTTGCATAGTGCCCTGTTTATATCCTCAATACTGCTCCTTCAGTATTTCCTTTTTTTCTCTCTCCTCCATCACCCCCTGCCACTCTGTGGGTCATCACCACCACATTACCCATCCATCAAATCAGTCACCACCCTCACTCTGCTTCCTGAGTCTACGACATCCAGAACTACAGCACAATCCCACCCCCAACACCTGCCCTGCATATTGAGGTCCTTGTACAAAACAAGCCAAAGCCAGAATTAAAATTCCAGTGTCATGCATCATTGATAAGAAAGGGAAAATAAAGAAATCAAGTTATCACAGAATTGTAAATAGACTCATTTATTAATCTGGAAAAAAAGAATATATACTTTTGTGCAATTAAGAAGATTCCCTCCAGCAGAGACCATCTAACCAGAGTTTGTGATAAATCTGAAGTATATAAGGTTGCCAGATATTGGTGACTAATAGAATATGCATTTGTTTTTAATAATCACAGCCTTTGCTAAGTGGAGACTAATCAGAGCAGTCTAAATTCCCACAAAAGTAAAAGAAAGCTCCTTTTCCCTATGGCTGATTTTTCCTGCCTTTTTCATGAGCCAGCACACATCTGCACAACCTCAGGTTTAATTTTTAAAATAAACACTGATAACAGCTAATCTTCTCGAGAGCAAAATTAATGTGCAGATCACATTCAATAGGTACAAGGCTTCCAACATTTTTAACAGCTCTTCAAAGGTCATGAATTCAATTCCAAATCAACGCATTCAGAACTCATCCTGAACAGTCCCTGCTTTTTCACCACCTCCAATACAAAACTAATTGGGAATAGAGGCCATAACTGCTGGCTTCTCTTGGGTCACATCACTGAACGCAGCCACAAGCTCTTCGCAGCCTCACTACCCCACACAGCCCTGCACACACAGTTTGGCTCCTTCCCCCAAAGGCTGGCTCTTTGGTAACAAGTAATATTGTGTTGTGATCAATAAAATAAGCAGTTCTGTTGGGACGCACACAGAAAAAAGGGGAAACTAGGAACAAAGAAGCATTAGTTCAGCAGAGCAGCTTTGACTATAATCACTCAGATCCCCAGAGTGCTTCCAAACCTTCTGTTAGTCACTGTCCTTTGGAAATAGGTGGCAGGGGAAACAGTCAAGCCTTAAATTTAATAAAAATACACCTTCCAGCCTAAAACCCTCCTACACTATTATTTCTACCTCTGACTACTACACAGACTGACAGAACAGAGTTCAAAACTTGTCAGTGTAGCTAAGAAGGGGCTAAACCACAAACCAACCAAAGTCGTGGACATCATTATGGCAATTGTCCTTGATGCTTAATTCCACTACTGGAGGAGGCAGAAAGAAAAAGGAGTTGGTCCCACAGCAGAGTCCTCATCCCAACTGGTCCCATTTATATTATTTTTTTGTCTAGTCCCAAAAAGCCTCAGAGGAAGGAAAAAATAAATAATCAAACCCACAAAGAAACGCTGCTCTACTTTTTTTTTTTTAATCCATACAATGACCCCTCCCAAAAGATGCACAGAAAAGGACAATTCTCTCACTTGTTTTTTACTAAGTGCTACAAAGTATGCCAGCATCACCACAGCACTGATCTTGACCAAATGGCTTCAGGTTGAGTCTCATTCCAGATAACATTAAAAACGCATTTCAAAGCAAGTATTTTTAAAAGACAAATGCAGCTCTCCCTAGCTAATTGACTATTCAGAGAAAGAAAAAAATAAGTACAATTTTTAGGCTTTCAAGTTCCTGCCTATTAAACCACCTGAGAAACAGACTTCAGAAGGAAACTACTTTAGACTCAGACAGTTGAGTACATTTTACAGGCTGGTCTTCTGCTTTATAGGCAGAGAAGAAATAAGGGCTTTTCCCCCTGCCATTGTCTTCAAGGTTCTACCCACTGTAAAGCAAATAAATCAAATAGGCAAAATCATCTATAAAATATTTCCCACAGATGAGTAACTATTCTTTCCTTTGGTCCACAAGTTCGGAATCACTGCTGCCCTTGTGAGAGTCCAGATACAAAGACATCAAACGCCTGGGAAATTGTCACAGCTGCAAGTGACCCCCCAGAGCCCTCACAGACCACCAGCGGCACCATTAGTATTGCCCTTCCTAAGAGTGAACTCTTGGGATGAAAATCAGGTTTCAGTCACTCTACCGACACTAGATCTGGTGCAAAACAGGGGGAGGGAAGCACAGATGAAGGTGGTACACCCACCTGCACTCCTCGGGCCTCACAGGCAGAGCTGCGGGTTGCTCGGGGAAATTGGTCAGCTTGAGCCTCTGGACAGGCAGGAGCCCCGGGAGTTTCTATCCCGCGGGACGTCTCCGCTCCTGGGAGACATCCCACGGGACAGAAACCCCGAAGACATCCCACAGGATGACACCCACGGCGATGATCCCCCCGGAGCCATCGCAGGAAGAGCAGCACTGAGCCCTCGACAACCCGACATGTCACAGGAAGGGGCAGGGGCGGCAAAACACCCATCAGCACAACCAAATTAACACTGCTACGGTCCCAGGCTCTCGCTACCGGCGGCCAGCGGGGACCTGCGAAGGAGTCTCCACCAAAGCCTATGGTTTTGCAGCTCCGGTTCGACACCGGGCGATCTCCGNTCTCCCGCCGCTCCCCCGGGGCTCCCCCGGCACCAGACCAGGCCGGGGGCCCACAAGGCCGCCCCGCGCACCAAGGCCGCGTCGGACGCCCCGGGCCCGCGCGGCCCGCTGGTCCCGGCAGAGCTCGGCGCGCTACGGCGGCCGTGCCCCTGCTGAGCACGTACCTTTGAACAGATAGTCGTACTCGTCGTCACGGGTGCCCATGGCGATGGCGGCGCCGACCCTCTGCCTGCCCGGCACCGACCGCGGCCCAGC
>VYXD01003425.1:398227-417998 GCA_013397195.1 Hylia prasina | reverse complement strand
TCGGGGAGAGGGTTACGCCGGGTGGGGGGATGGTCCTCAGGAGGACGGGGACCGCCCCCGGTTTGAGCGGGATCGCTTGGAGAGAAGTTTCGCCCCGTTTGAGAGTGACCCCCGATCGCTGGGGCTGGTGTCATCTCTAGGCGTGGAGGGACAACCGGCCTGGCCCAGGGATCAGCGGAGCAGGGGAACACGAGTGGTGAGACCCTCAGCAGCGGCCCAGGACACCCGGCTGCCGCCAGAGCCCCGGCCCCTTGGTTCCCCCTCGGGCTGCTCCCTGCCCCGCTCAGCCCTCCTGGCCCCGCCTTCCAGCTAAACACCAGCTGAAAAGGCTGTTCTGGCAAAAACATGCCC
Source organism: Hylia prasina (assembly GCA_013397195.1). Taxonomy (NCBI): domain Eukaryota; kingdom Metazoa; phylum Chordata; class Aves; order Passeriformes; family Sylviidae; genus Hylia; species Hylia prasina. Next base: position 417,647 of record VYXD01003425.1, on the reverse strand, counting down.
TCGCGATGACACAATTGTTCAAGGAAAACATTTCCCCCTTTTTTTTTTCCCTGGCGCGGCTCTACGCAGTTTCCTAAACGGAGCAGTGACCACAGCCAGAGGTCGCGTGGCCACTCGGGCAGTGACGGCGGAGCACCAGCACCCTTCGTTTCGGCTTCGTGGGCTCCCCGTGGGACATCCTTCACCTTCCCGACAGTAGAGTTGCAGCAACTCATCCTGGGAACGCTGTCCAGGCTGCACGGAGCCTCGAAGAACCTCTCCAGAGCCCAAGGGTGTCCCTGCTGCCCTGGTCACCCTCTCCTCGTGATCCCATACAACCTAAGCACACCCGTGTCCCATCACTGGCCTGACACCTTTGGTTGTGGTTGGACAAACCCTGGCAGGGAAACTGCCAACTTCCTACCTCCCTCTGTGATGTGCAGGGAAATGGCTCTGCTCATCACACATTTCTCTCTCTCTGTGCTCATGTTATGGGTTGACACGGTTTGGTTTTTTGCTTGAAGGAGGGCATGGGGTATTACCCTGCCAGGACCTAGATCTCTTTTAGAAAAGTTGAACACCTATCAGAGGCCAGTTCTTGGCTGTTGGCAGGTAGTTTAACCACTGGGAAAACAGGATGCAACTTTTGTTAATACCCTATAAACGCTGAGAAGGCGGAGCAGCCGCCCTCTTTTCTCTCGTGGCCAACGATGGGATAACCCCTCACGGCGGCCGCCGCGAGGAGCCGGGCCGGGCCAGGCCGGACCTCGGGGAGCCGCTGCCCCTNCCGCTGGCAGAGGCCACATGGTCACCGCAGGCCCGGGCACAAGTAACTCTCTTGCCAGCGGATGATCTTTCAGGCACTGAAAGTTTCTTCCCAGAGTGAAGACAAGATAAAGAAATGGAACCATGAAGAAGGGAGAGCATGAGACTGAGCCAAGTGAAGAGAGAGTGAAAAGACTATTTGAGGCAAAGGAAAAGGAGTGGCCTAGTTCGGCTGGACATTTTTTGAGTAATCACTGGAGAATGGAATTTTTTTTTCCTGTAACATATAGATGCTGTTTAGGGAGCATGTAAAGTGCTAGTATAAGTGATAATGAAGTTTTCTTTGTGCTCCTAGGGGAAAAAAGAGATTTTGAGTTTTAAGATGCAGATGCTTTTGGAAATAGGGAAAAAAGGAGATTTTGAGTTTTGAGATGAAGATAATTTGGGAAACAAGGAAAAAGAGAATCTTTGCTTTATACTAGAAGAGGCATCCTTAAGCAGTACCCCTAATAAGCAGATTATGACCCATATGCAGTGTTGGGAAAACTGCTAATGGGTCGGATTTCACAGTTTGCAAAGGCTGTTTTCAGGCCGCTGCAGATGTGTGGCATAAAAGCCACCTGAGGACTGTTCCTCGTGTGAGCATGTCTCCATGGGACTCAAAAAGACTCCTTTCCTAAAGAACTGCTGGAAGGTTATTTTTGTATGGTAAAACTGACTGAAGTTACAGGTTTTGTCTTTCTTCATGTTGTGTGTAGGAAAGTGAATACTTGTGAGGGGAAGAGAAGGATGGTCTGATGGTTTCATTTGTTGTTTACTTGGTTTTTTCCTTATTTTCTTAATGTGTGTAAATAAATTATCTTCTGTAATTTTAAGGTAAACCTGTTTTGCTTTTTGAACTCTCCTAGTCATATATATAAAATTGCAAACACTAAACGCCGACAGCTCATCATGACACTTCTGCCCTACTTCTTCCCTGGAGGAGTGTTTATCCAGCTAAAAGATTAGTGCAACTGCAGTATCACAGAGGGAGCAGCAGCAAGACTGAGACAATGGTGAGGGCAGAGTTGGCTTTGGACTTATTTTTGCTGGCCTTGGGAGATGCTCAGAGTGGGAGCAATGTCGGGGTGGGGACAGATTCTGACCCTCCAGGCCCTGTGGCATTGAACTGCTCTCAGCTGCCCTCAGACACATGAACACCTTGGACAGGCAGGACCATGGTATCCAAGAGGTCCCATTTCCAGAAATCAGTGCTAATAAATGAGTGGAGGCAGACGAAGAGACAGCGGTGACACCCAGGCTGTCAATGACCCAGGCTCTGAGAGTGGGTGAGAACCAACATGCTGCAAGCACACTGCAATCCCACTGCCAAGGTATCAAGGTATCCCTGTTGCATATCAGACAATTGAAGCAGCAGGAAAGGAAAGCCAAAATTCCACGGAACCTGCAGTCTAGGAAAGATGGAGCTACAGCCTAGCAATGGGTTGGGCCAGTTGTTCCTCTGTGACAGGCAGTGACTGCTGAAGGAGTGGGGAGGGAATCTTTTCTTAGGGGTTTTGGTGCTCACATACAGCATGAAGCATCGGACTTTTAATCCTTCCCATGCCAAAGGGATCTACAGGAGGGTGTTACCACTTTCTCCTGTTGATGCTGTTCCTGTTCCTGCAGGACCCCAGTGAAATGCACTGGTGAGTGATGACTAAAGCATACCCAGGGGTGTTAAGCATCCAATGATGAACACTTAGATAGCATCAGGATGAACAAAGCTGGAACATGTTGGATGCAGAATCTCCTAGGAAGGGCTATTATCCTGTCCTGAGTTTCCCACAGCTGATAATGCTGCAAGCAGGGAGTGGCTATGTGACAGGAGGGAGAGGAGGGTGGCTCCCTGCTGGTCTGCAAAGGAGGTCTTTGCTTCCCTTGATTTGCTCTGCACAGGAGAAGTAAAACATCTTATTTTCATTATTACAAGTAACTCTATTATTTCTGAACTGAACACTAATGGAGGAAGGCCTAAAAACCCACCACAGCTATTTTTTATCAGTTTGGAAACTGATAAAAAAATCACTTTCTTATTTTCTTCTTCTAATGCCTGGGAGTTCTTGCTGTAAGTTCTAAAGAGAAATACATGATGGTGGTACCATTGTGAGTGCCATCCAGCTCCAAAATCCCCTGGGACAGGGTTTTAACATGGGCTGCAGGGAATGGAGACAATTACTTGGTGTTAGGGGAGGGATGCTGTCCTGGGGCAATGTGGGGTGAAGCATCAGCACATAGTCCCCATGTTCTTCACATCCAGGGGTTCCCCCAGCTCGTGGTATGTTTTACATTGGAGAATCAGCGTCATGTCACCAAAACCAGATATGTGGTCACTGATGAGGGAATGCATTTGCAGAACCTTTCTGTAAATTCCACATGTCCTCAAATTTGCCACAGGCCATCAAGCTTCGTGGGCAGTGGCCTGAGGTCCCACCTGGGTCAGCAAACTGGTAAGGAAACTCCCCTGTCAGACCATTCAGATCCTGCTGTGGGGGTCCCACTGTCACTGCCCCGGACTGGCACTGCTAGGGACAAAGCCCCTTTGCAGCAGTGGCTCCAGTGACCCCACAGACCCCGTGTGACTCCCCACACACCCCACACTCCCCCAGTCAGACCAGCTCCTCTCTCCGGCTCAGCCCCATGATTCCCATAGCACAGTCCAGACTCCAGTTCCTTTGTGGTGCAGTGACACAGAACAGCTCAAGCTGGTGCCCCTGGGGAGGGACCTTGGACAAAGCCCCCCTGGGCTGTGCCCATCCTGATGCTGATGTTTAGCCTGGCTCCCGTTCCTGGCTCCTGCAGAATCCCAGGGTGAGTGGCCACCCCTCATCTGGATCCCTAGGGCCCGAAGCCCTTGGTCAGGCAAAGGCTCAGTGCCATGTCCCAGCCCCTTGCTGGGGACTCTGGCCATTCCCCTCCACTCTGAGCACAACAACTGTGCTGCAGCTCCCTGAGCTGGGCACTGGAGCATTCCACAACAGCTCTCCCTTTGTTTTAGTGGAGTGCACCTACTAATATGTGGAAAGGAAAAAGAAAAATACTTTCAAGACATTTGAATACTGCCCTTATTACAAGATTATCGCAAGTAAAAAATAACAGAATTAAGGCCAACACAACAGTGAAGTACAACATAGACCCCTTTGCACAAATACTTAAAAGATTACCAACACAAAATCACGAAGGATTCTCAGGAGTCAGTTATTTGTTACTGGTTGATCACAGAATCACAGAATCATTAAGGTTGAAAAAAGCCCCTGAGACCATCAAATCCAGCCTATGATCAGGCACCACCTTGTCCACTAGACCAGAGCACTGAATGCCACATCCAGTCTTTTCTTAAACACCTTCAGGAACAGCAACTCCAACACCTCCCTGGACAGCCCATTCCAGTGTCTGACTGTTTTTTCGGTGAAGAAATTCTTCCTAATGTCCAACATAAACCTTGAGACTATGTCCTCTTGTCCTGTTGCTGGCTGCCAGGGAGAAAAGCCCAACTCCCACCTGGTTCCACTCTCTTGTCAGGAAGTTGTGGAGGGCAAGAAGGTCCTCTCTGAGCCTCCTTTTCAACAGGCTGAGCCCCCCTAGCTCCCTCAGCTGCTCCTCATCAGACACCTGCTCCAAATCCTTCACCAGCTTTGTTGCTCTTCTCTGGACTCAGCACCAAAATGTCCCTCCTGAATTGAGTGGCCCAGAACTGCACACAGGACTCAAAGTGTTGCTTCGCCAGTGCTAAATTCAGGAGAAGAATCACCTCCCTCTTTCTACTGGCCACACTATGGCTGGTACAGGCCAGGTGCCACTGGCCTTCTTGGCCTAAACACTCCTGGGCTCATGTTCAGCTGCTGTTGACCAGCACCCCCACGTCCTTCTCTACTTGGAGCTTTCCAGCCACTCTACCCCAAATCTCCATCGCTGCAGGGGATTATTCTGGCCAAAGTGTAGGACCTGAGGATTGGTGTTGGTCTTGGCCCATTGATGCAGCCTGTGCAGATCGCTCCTACCCTCCAGCAGATCAACACTCCCACCCATCTTGTCATCTGTGAATTTACTCAGGGTGGACTCAATCCCCTTATCCAGATCATCAACAGAGATACTGAACAGGACTGGGCCCCGCACTGATCACTGGTCACCACTAATGAAAATAATGGAACAGATGATCTACTGGTTGTTTGATGTGAGAATAGCATATCCAATTTTTCTTACCTATAACTTTAACAGCAAAATAGGAACACAGTAAAACAACATGACCCCTCTTATCTAGGTCCTAATTTGGAATTTTTACAGAATACCTTATTTAATTTCCATCTCCAGGCTGTATGTCATGTACCTGTATTTCAGGGAGTTGAGTTGATAACACTGGGTATACTTTGTTGTTTAAGCCCTTTCTACATATATATGACACACTGGATCAGTCTCCATCCAGTAAGCTGGGAATAGCTGGGATATAAAATCCTGGCATAGCTAAGTGCCTTCCAAAGAGAATTTCTGTTCATGTCAGCCTTGTGGTTTATCAAGGAGTATTCTGGACATCCCACAGAGCCCAATTTAAATACTGGCCGTTTCAGATTAGTGTACATGCATATTTTCACCATCTTTTCTTTAATGTTCTATTAGTTCTCTCTACTTCTCTTGAAGACTGTGAGTGATGTGTTATATCATTTCCTGTCTTTCCCTAAAGACTTGCACAGCTGATGGATGATATTTGCTTCAAAATGAGCACCTCTGTCTGTTTCATTAAGTTCTGGAACCCTGGGTATCAGGTATAACTTCCTTTAGCCAGGCATTTACTACTCCTCCCATGTCAGCCCTTCATGTTGGAAAGGCTCCTGCCCAGCCTGGCCACTATTCTACTATCACCAACAAATTCTTGTCCCTAGCTGGAGGTAAAGTGTCCATAGGAAAGGGAAGCAGGCCCATGGTAACCCTCCTACCTCTGAGCTTGGTCTGTTACATGAGAACTTTGGGCAAGCCGGGCAGCTATTAGTAGTTTGTTTTGCAGCGGCCTAAATTCCTGGAGCTGCCCATGTTTTTGTCCCTCCATAGGCTTTACCCTAAACCATCTCAGTTACTAAACATTTCTTTGGCAATTTTCCTTCAGCTGACCATATTCCATTATCATTTTGAGTTGCCTCCCAGTTTTCCCATCCTCTTTCCTTCTGTTGAGCCATCCTTCTCATACATAGTTTGAACTTCTGTCAAATTAGGCCTATCACTCTGGACAACCACTGGATAGAGTTACAGTTGTACGTCATCCCAGTGGCTGCCTGGCTGTGCCTTCACAGCTGCATCAGCCAGGGCATTGCCTCTGCCAATCCCTGTAGTGTCTCTAGTGTGGGTGGACAAGGTACTACAGCAGTTTCTGCAGGGAATTGTACTGCTTCTAGTAAACTGCATATTTCCTCTCCATTGGATTCTTTCTGTCTTGTTGATGTGAAAAATCTCTACTCTTTCCATAACATTCCTGCTGTATGACAAACACCAAATCATATCAAGTATTAAATGTATAGGTCTTAACTCATTCCCCTCTTCCCCAATGTGCAGCATGAGCCAAGGCTGCTCCCTGTGTGCTCCTCCTTGCTGGGAGCAGTTCTGCTTCTGTTACCTGTCCCTGTCATCCCCACGGATGGTCTACCCAGACCATCACTGTCCTTTCAGGTAGCAGGATGAGCCCAGAACTTGATCTGGCTTATGTGAGGGAACAGCAGTTAATTGAAATCTTCACCCCTTGCTCAGACTGGAGATGTGCTTCTCCGTCATCAGGGAGAGGCATTTGGCTCACTCTATTCAAGGTGTTTCATCTTTTTAAGAGTGCAGTTAGGAGGATTTGTTGTTGTGATAGAGCTGGGGTGGGATACTGTCCAACAGTATCTCTACCTCATGTGGGACATGGACTGTTGTAGGATGTCCCAGGGTAAGGGGGTGGCTTTTCTCTAATGTTGCTGCTGCTGCTGCCACCTGTTTATGACAGGTGCTCCCAACTGGATCCAGATGAACTGAGGAGTGTGTGACTCTGGTGGGGGTCCCACTTCCTATGTTGCTACTCCAGTAGCCATTTCTTTATGCCCATGTGCCCCCCCGCCCCCATATATATGTACACACACACATATATATGTACACATAACTTTTTTTCAGTAGCAAAAATATTTTCCTTTCCTTTTCACTGAAGGGGCAGTACAAAGCATTAGGCAACAGAACCAGTTTCCTGCTCAGGCAGGACTTCTTGCCCATTGTCCTGCAAGAAAATGAAAGTTTTCCCAAGTTAATAGAAATAATATTAGTATAAGAAGATTTCCTGATGCTTTGCACATGCCACTAGTCCTGGCTACAAGTGATGCCCTCTCTTCATGAATAGAACATACCAGATCTTCAGGAACATCTACAACAGTTGTCCTTATTCTGGGGGAAGTCTTCAAATATTATTTGTATGTTTATCATCCCTTCACCTAATATAAACGTATATGCAGAAAAATGTGCTTTTATAAATGTTCTTTTAGAAATATACACAAATAGCAACATTATAAGCAAGTGCATATCCACAGGAAATCTCATCTACATACAAAAATAAAGTGGTGTGTGAGCTGATACACACCTGGAGAACATGCTCCGTGGTGTTTCTAGTTTACATCCCAACAATGCATTCAAATAGTTACAACTGAATCTGAATTCACAAAAAATGGAAGTTTTCCAGGAAAACTGACACAAGCAGCACACATTTGGAAGCTGAGGCGCCTCTGGATGTAGACCTACCCAAATCTCCCCTTTTGAGGAGGCTCTGTGTGTGCAGTGACCCAGAGGGAGCAGCTCCGTCCGTGGAGGTTTGTGCCCCAGAGACATGGCCCTCCTGGGGCTGGAACAAAAGCTATCCAGAAGCCCACAAATTTTTTTAATCAACTATTAGATTAAAATGTCTTGAAGGAATCACCAAACGTTAAATACTGTTTCTAGCACACGGTTTTTAATAAGTTCCCACTGAATCTTTTTAAATGTTTCAACCACTCTTCCTCAGCTTTTTTCCTCCGAGCCCAGCTCACCCCAGCCCGCCGAGCACCCGCAGGGCCGTGGCCGGGCAGAGCTGTCCCCTCGGGGCCCGCTGCGGACACGGCGCCGGCCTCGCTGCGCTGCCGCCGCCCCCGGCTCTCCGCGGAGGCGCCGGCAGGGGAGCCACTGCGCCCGGCAGCTCCCGCGGGCACCGCTCCAGGCACAGCCGAGGATCGTTCTGCACAGCCTCGGCCAAGGGCGGCTTCTTTTCCATGCCGGGGCTTAGTCCCGCCTTTTCAAGCACTAAGAGGGACTTGAACCACCTTTTTACATGCTAAAAAAATATACTGCCTTATGTGTGTGCCTCCCGAGGGGCTCCAGTCCCTGCAGGAGTGTCACCAAATTCGAACAAAATGACGCCCCAACAGAGGGGTCCAGGTCCACCCTCAGCAAATGCGCTCAGGGAATTCGAACAGCCACGCTCAGGCTCCTCCCTGCTCCAAAGATGCGGGTGAACTCACCTGGTAGCAGCATTTGGTGCTTGGAGAATGAAGACTCCAAAGGCGGTGGCCTGTGGGTCCCAGCTGGATCGACAAACTATTAAGGAAACTTTCCTGTCCGACCAGTCTGATACCACTCGGGGCATCCCGCTGGCACTGCCCCAGACTGTCACTTGGAACTGAAGCCCCTTCACAGCAGCAGCGCCAGTGACTCCAGAGAGGCTCCCCGTGACTCTCCATACACCCTGAGCACACCCTGCAGCTCTCACTGCATCCACACGCTGAGCCACCTGCACTGCCCGTGCTCCTCAACAGCCAGCGGGGGTCCTGCTAGCCCCAAATATTTTATTAAACTCTGCTGGGGTCCACACCCTGAAGAGCTGTCAGGTCTATGCCATCTGCTTCTTTTTCTTAATGTGATAAAAACTTGCTCAAAATGGTCACCTAAGATGCTGAAGCTTGCCTTGAGAGCCTGAATCCCTGCAGTGTCCCAGAGACACAGGCACCTGCCTGGGATTCTTGTGCCAGAATTTCTCCTTCCCACCCTCTTAGTTGTATCTGAACCCCTGGGAGTCCATGAGCACCCTCAGGGAGCTGCCCCAGAGCACTGCTTGGGAGGTGTCCCTGTAAAGGTGCAGGTGCATAGCTATGCCAGGCACATCCACAAAAAACTCAATTTGTGCTCAGTGCTGCTGAGCTCCAGCAGAAGAGCTGAAGCTGCTGGGAGTACTGGGAGCGTTCTGGCACCCTTGTGTCTGCCAGGCAGCCGGAGGCATTGGGAGCCAGGGGCTGACTTTGAAAGTGGGACCCTTGCTAGTGCTGGTGAGGCCGAGTGCTGGGCTAGGGGTGCCTGGAGAGTGTTGGTGGGTGGAGAACTTTTCTCTTGCTTTCAGTTTGTTGTTCCTTGGCTGTGTGGCAGGTTTCTGTCCTCAGCGGGGATTTGCCAATTTGCCTTTTTTCATTTTGTACCACTGCTGTGGTGCTACACGGGTGGTGGGGGGCTCAGGTGATGTCTCTGGCTTACTCACTCCAGCACCCTGGTGCCATGGATGCAGGGGTTCAGCCTGCCCACCCAAGCTGGTGCAGCCCTGTGTACACACAAACACGTTCCCCTTTTTGCCAAAGAGCAATTTGGATTCCATTGAAGAATAAAAAAGAGCTTGAGGCTCCACAATCATGTCTCCTGATGGCTGTTGTCACTGTTCAGAGCGAGCTCTGTGCAGCAGGTTGAGCCTACCCTCATGTTTTGGGGCCACAAGCACAGCTGGCTCCAGATGTTGGTGCCTGATGGACAACTTCATCTTGATCTAATGATGCTCTGTGAGAGAATCCCGGGTCAATCTGCTTCTACTGACGGCTCCAAGCTCGGCACTGAGGGGTGCTCTGTGCTGCCCATTGGAGCACAGCCCCAGACTGTCCCAAAACCTCCATCCCATGTCCAGACCCTGCAGCCTTCCGTCTTACACCATCCCCACCTTCAGAGGCAGCCCTACACCAGTCCTCACTGGGGTTTTGCTGAGGGGTCTTGAAGTCTCAGGTGGTTCACGCCACCAGGAGTTGCTGGCATGAGGTTCCCCTGCAGGAAGCACTTCTGGTTTTGGGTGCAGCAGCATTCAGTACCTTGAGGACTCCTGTGCTCTGGCAGCACCATGCTGGGTCTGTCGTTGTCGCTGGAGGGAGCTCTGCAGCAGCTCCCAGATGCTGCCACGAACTGCAGTTGAAATGGTTGTTAAATATGAAAGAGGTGGAGGATTTCAGATGAAAACAGACTCAGAACTGGTTTTTTCAGAGGGACCTTGAAGGAGCCTGAGGATGTCACAGGCTCCAGTGTGGCACCTGATGGCCCTGGGGCATGGTGGCACTGACACTGATGGAACATGGAGACTTGTGCAGTGGAACAGGCAAGACTGAGACACACAGGAAAGCAGAAGCTGTGATCCCTAGATAGGCAAGATTTAGGGCATTTAGCATTCGCCCTGGATGGTGTCTGGTACTGGCTGGCACCTCCTGTAGAACAAATGCACCACAGGGGGGCAAACCCCAAGTCTGCAAAAAACTCCTGGTACTGCAGAAGAGCTCCTTCACCAGCTTTTAGTTGATGCATAAATCCCATCTCAGTCTCACCACTTTAGCATCCAGACTAAAATATGCACTCCAGTATCCACTGCTGCACTCAAGGACTAAGCAAGTTTTGAATTAAGCAGAGAGAATATTAAAAATGCATTTCTGAATGCAGGAGTGAGCACTGAGCTGGGTATAATGGGCTGTTAACACAGTTGTGCTTGGAGCTATCATTAACCCTGGGATTTCCCCCAGGGAAGCAGGACAAGTGTGTGAGCTGGGGCCACGTTTAGGCACATCAGATATTGCTAGAGGTGCTCAGGGGACTAGAGCAGTCTCATCTCTTCTTCCTGCAACAAGCAGTTTTTCTTCCTTCCTTCACCAGCCAGAGAAGCGCCTATGATTTTCTTCAGCTCTAGTGTATTGGAGCTGGAGAAAAAATATAGATGGGATTGGGAGCACTACCCCATCACCTTAAAGACCCCTGCTCCATCCCCAGCTCATTTCATTCCTACATCTATAATCACCCCCATAGAAGTTACAATAAATACTTTTGGAGATGACTACACACAAGTGGTAGGAGCAGCTAAAAGGCTGCTATTTAGGGGGGCTTGCCCTCATCAGCTGACTGTGTTGGGCCTGGATCATCCAGACCTCAGCCTTTGCTCATTTTCATGGCATAGGCTTTTCCAGCCACCTCCAAGGAATACCCTCTTCGATCAAAGGTCTGCTATCAGGGAATAAGAAAACCCAACACATCAGCACTTACAAACTTGCTGCCCCACAGCCTAGTTTCCAGGAAGAAAAGAAATTTAGGAGCCCATAAACTTCAAGCAGACTAAAACCAGATGCTAGGCCCTATAGCAGTGATTTATCTCAGAGCTCCATAAGGCTATAGCTGAACATGGAGGCCAGAAGGGAGCAGAGTGCTTAGGTCACATTTCCAACAAATGAAGTTTTCAAATGCAGAGTCCTCACAATGCTCCGACACACCTGCCATCAGGAAAATAATCCAGGCAATTAAAGGCTCATTTTTATTAAAAGACATCTTCAGAAAAGATACTTTAGTACAAAAAAAGTTTAAAATACACAAACTACACTTGCTTTCCTTTCCAGCTTCAACATTTATAAATTACACCACATTGTTATTAACACTGCATTTAAATAGGAAAACAAATTGAAAGAGGGATTTCATCAACAAGGTCCAACATCCTACAAACAACTATGTACAATATTTAGCAGCTAGGAGCTCTAGCAGAGTAGTCAATATGACTTCAGTAGGGCAGGATGCTTGGGAAGCCCCAAGACTGCAGCTTGGCCAGTAAGTTTTCAGGAACCTGTTTTGGCCACCTTTCCCCAGACCCATCCCAAAGGCAGAGGTAATGCCATACATCATGGTACACACTGATAAAGTGTGGCTCTGTGACTCTTGCGGAGAAACCCTGCTGTCCCCTGGCCTTGTAGTACTGGGACACACAAATGGGACAGGTCCAGTCACTCTGCGAAGTGTGAGGTGTCTCGTGGAAGAAGGCAGCCCCTACTTCTGGGAGACTGACAGTGACAGCAGGGCTGGTTCCACCCAGGGCCAGTCCTGCTCTGTATCTGTGCTGTTCCACTGCTCATCCTACCCACCCCCAGCAGCACTGGCAGGCTCCAGACACAGCTCCCCAGGACCTGGCCCCTCAGGCAATCAGCTGCAGGATCCCACCCATCAACCTTAGAGCTGGAAGCAGTTTTCCCAGCTCCCAGCATATTCCAGCACAGCCAGAAATACAGGTCTTCAAATGCAAGGCAAGTGAGCCTGAGTTCCCCTTCTGCACGGGTCACCCTCAGCCCTCCCACCAAGCCCTGTACCTCAGGGGGACAGGGGCTGCACAGATGGAGCTGCCTGAGGCTCACTGCCCCTAGCCCCCACACAGGAAGGAGGGTCCAGGGGCTCTCACAGGAGAGTACATGGTACATCATTTGGGAACAACAGTGAAAGGACATAGCAAGACTCCACACCCAGTGCTGTGGTCCAGAGGAGTGAGACACTTCACATGCCCCACCTGCCCCAGGCCCAGCTCATCAACACAGTACAGAAACGTTAAGACAGGATAGAAAGCACCAGACAATTTCCTGCAGCAGCATATGGCAAGGTAGAAGACCCTTGTGCATGCTATGGAGGTGGATCTCCCCCTCCTGGGGCTCCTCTTCAGATGTGGGAGCTCCCATCCAGGGGTTTTGGCAAGGTGGAGCTGTTTTGCTTTTATCGAGGAACAGTGTCATGCCTCTAAAGGGCTTCTAACCAAGGAAGGGGAGGTTGTTTTCTGTAAACACCGAGTGATGGAGCTCAGGTCTATGCTCCACAGAGAAAGTCTCAAGTAGCAACTTTAGGGCTCTGCTTCCAGTGCTGCAGGTTGGATTTTCATGATGGTTGACTTCAGGGGGTAGTACCTGCCCTTCCATGTTTTCCAAAAGATGCCCTGCTTGCGCTCATGTCTCTGCCGGGGGATGGAGCGGAAGTACTTCCCATTGAGGTTGGCATGGCCACAGGTGCTGAACCACCAGCCACCTACAAGGGCAATAAAGAGAATTTTAACTCCTAGAAATTCCAGACAGAAAAACCCAGGTTCAAGGCAGCTGATGCCCCTATTTCTCCCACTTTTCCAGAGCTTTAGGACCTTACAAGACCACCTCATGTACAGTCAAGGAGTCCTGTGCACTGGGGAACCTTTCACAGATCCTACATTACTTCAGTTGGCATCTGCAAAGCCAGGCTGCTCGTCCTTGTGTGAAAAACCTTCAGCAGCCAGGGCGAGAGAGGCCTCTGCTCTGCTTGAAAAGGCTCCAAGCAAAGTGGCAGGCAGCAAAGCTGTTATGAGGACAGATGCTTGGTCTGAGACATGAATCATGAACCCTGCCTCAGCTTCAGCTTCCCTCTTAGTTCCATGCACAGTTCCTCCCAAAGAAGCAGCTGTCCCAGGGAAGTAGGGGACAAGACCAGCTCAACAGCAAAGAGATCTAATAACACAGGATCTGTGCCCCAGTGGACCATCAACAGACAGAGGAGAGCTGAAAGGGAAGTGCACCTACTGGGATAGAAGACCTCAGACTGACCTGAGAGGTGTTTGGCACAGTTTGTGTCAGCTTTAAGGTCATGGTCACGATCCCGTGTTGAGAAGGGCAGCTGCCTGAATTCCCCAATGGCGTTTTCCAGCTCTCCAGACAGAGGCCCCAGCAGGCTGAGTGTGTAGGCTGTGCTCTCTCCACCAAGACTGAAGACAAACTGAACCACCTGGGAATTTCCCTCCCAGTCTTCCAGCTCAATCAGGAGATTGTATTTTCCCTCTTGGACAAGGTAATGCATCTTCTCCAGGCCCAGCCAGAAGTCACCTGAAATAAGACTCATGACATTGGCTGCAGGGACACAAACATGCCATGAAAAGCAGAGATGCGAGCAAGCTCCAGAGACCAAGGGGACAACCTAGGATGCTGCAGCGTTTGATTCACTGTCTGGCATCTGCAGGACACATCAGGAAGATCAAGGACCCCTACTCTGCAAGCAGTGTCCCCCTGCTTCAGCCCACATCTGCGCTCCAGCACAGAGACCTCCAGAGGTCAGCAAGGGGAATAACTTTTGCCAAGCTTCCCTTATCCCGCAGTGAGAACATAGACAGCATCATCCACCTACCATGAAGGTCTCCAAAGCCATTCTTGTAGGCATCCCACAGCTGATCAAAGTCCACAGAGCCATCCATGCGCCTTTGGATCACTGTCCAGCCACCCTCTGTGGGAAGGGAAAACACAGTCACTTGGAATTAGCATTTACAAGAGCACCCTCCCAAGTGCTGCGGGACACTGCATGGCTTTACCTGTGGTCATGTCGCAGTAGACTTTAAAGGGCTGAGATCCTGCAGGCTGCACCTGGAAAACGCCACTGCTTTGCTGCCCAGCCAGGAAGAGCTGGTGGCAACCCTCTGGGAGCTCTGCAGGGGAAGGAAACAGCAACTGAGGATATGGCCACAAACCCCACTCTCAGTGGGCTGCTGCTACCATGGCCCGGCACTTGCAGCCTTGGCCACAAGCCCTGTCATCAGCGCACAGCAGTGGCTGTAGCTCTGGGCACGTGCTGGGGACAATGGCCCCTGACTTCAGCATCTTTAAACACTGTGACCCCACATCTTCCCTTTTATTCAAACAGAGCTCCTTGGGCTTTCATCCAAGGCAGAAGCCAGGCTTTGGGCCAGGCTGGAGTGACCTCAGCTGGAGAGCAGGGCTCCCCATCAAGGAGAGACAAAGGAGCAGCCCAGGTATTTATTGGAGCTTCTCCCAGGTCCCTCTACACCCGCAGACAGGAGCAGCCCATTTAGGGTGGGGCAACACCAGGGCCAAGAATCCCCATCCCACACAAGGCTGAAGCAGGGTCAAGGGGCCCAAGGGGTAGAAAAAAAGCCGAAGTCCTGACGTCAGGAAGGTGGCTGAGCATCCAGCACATGACCTCTTTCTCCCAACAGCTGTGGAGGCCCCAGCCAGACATCCTGCCAGGCAACCTGCCACCAGCAGGCACACTGCCAGGCTGGGGTGACCCTTTTTCCAAGATACAGTGACTAAGGCAAGGAAAGGGGGGTGGACTCTGGGAGCCCCAGCTCATTGCAGGAGTGGATTGCCCAGGATGAAGCCACACCCTGCTTCATCCCCCTCCATCCCCAGGGATGGTCCTTCTGCCCCGCAGGGACTTTGCCCAGAGCTGCCAGCGAAGCACCTTTTCAACAGCACTGATAAAAGTCCATCCAGGAACCACCACCCACAGCATTTGGGAGAGATGAGCTGCAGGGAACCTGTTACAACACCTGAGTCAAAAGGCCACAGAAGGATGTGCAGGGACTTCAACCCCAGGCTCCCACACAGTCAAGGGGCTCTTTGTCAGCAGGGACAGGTGCCCCAGTCACCTCCAGACAAAGGGGGCCTGTTCTCCCCAGGCCAGGGCAGATGGGTTGTAGTTTTGGCTACCCTGGCTCACAGCTGCTGTCAGCACAACCCTGAGACAGACAAGAAACCTCAAGACAAGCCCTGGGCTGTGCTGCGGTGCTGGCCATGGGAGTCGCCTCGCAGTAGCTGCCCCAGAGTCAGGGCTGACGGAGCAGCAGCAGGGAGAAGAGCTTCCTCCAACAGCCAGGGGCTTCCTGGAGGCAGATGGAAGGGGAAAAAAGGGCCTTTGAGCTGCCAAGAGAAAAAGCGGCCCCAGCCAAGCATCACCCCATCCCATCCTCACTGGGTGCTGGGGAGCCTTCATACTGCACTGGGGTGAAGAGCAGACCCCCAATTGGAGGAAAGGTCAGGGGGGACTCAGGAGACAGAAATATGACACCTGCCATCACCTTTCAACTGTTTCCAACTTATTCCTCCCTTCGCCTCCCCTCCCCCCACAAAATTTCCCTTCCTCAGCAGAGGCAGCCCCTCTCCCACAGCCAGCACAGCTGGCTGCTGCATCCCTCATACCCCCAGGGCAGTGCCAGGGCAGGACTGGTGCCACCATCAGTGCACCACAGGACAAGCTGTGCCCCAGCCCTACCCTGAACCCATGACACAGGGATTGAGGGCATTGTGCATGGAGGTTCAAAACAACACAGAGACCCCCAGCAATGCAGGACTGAGTGCATCCTGAATATCCCCACGTACAGGGTAAATGCAGGCAGGGAAGCAAACCAGGCTCAGAGGAGGGAACGCCCCAGCCAGAGGCCCCTGTTCATATTGCCACAGCAGAAAGGTGCTGGGCTTGCCAAGCTCCTCACCTCCTCTCCCACTGCATCTCCCAGCATCAGTGGGATGGTGCCCGGATGTTTAGTGGTCCCAGCATGCACAAGTCAACTCCATCCCTGCCTGTTTCTCATTTCTGAGCCCTGGCTGCACTCGATCCCTGTTCCCCTGGTGCCACGGGGACTCTCCAGCAGCTGAACGAGATGCAGCTGCTTGAACAGCCTCTGCGCAATCTTTTTGTTTGAGGAACACGGTTGTTAGTTCCAGTTCATGTTGCACATCTGAACGGCACCAGCAGAACAAGCCCTCCTAACTGTTCCTGTGTTTTCTTTTCCCTCCCCCTTTATTTAGCCAAGCAACACAGCAAGGCTGGATCTGCCTTAGGCTCCATGTTCACCCAACAGGATTTCCAGCCACGACACAGGGGAGGTCACTAACCTGGTATAAACATCCATCCTCAGGGATAGCAGGGCATGCCTAGAGCTGCCTGCATTGCCTCCCCCTCTCCTGCCCTAACCCAACCCCACAGGGCGAGCATTGCCTCCCCCTCCTGCCCTAACCCAACCCCACAGGGCGAGCATGAGCAGGGCTCTACCTCTCCCCTACTCGGCTGGCTGCCAGCAAGCACAGGCTCTGCCCAAAGACGTGATCCTCTTTCTGCAAGCTATTAAACCTCTCACTTTCCAGGCAGCTTTGAGCCTTCAACTTTCACATGCTTGGCCCCATGCCAGCCCTGCCCTGAAAAAACTTGTGTTCACTGGATGCAAATAAAAGGGTCTTTCTGCAAGGGCTGCTGGTGGAGTTCATCGCTGCTCCCCAGGGCCACGCCAGCACCAGGCTCTGCCTTGACAATAGCCCGGGAGCCACCGGCACAAGCCTCCCCAGCACTGCCCTGCTCTGAAAGTGGCCACAAGCCTCCCCAGGCAGAGGGCACAAGGCCAGCCTCTGTGCTTTAAGATTTGCCAGAAAACTCACTCAGCTTGCTAATGAAAGGAAGCCAATTTGTTTTCTCAGTGATACCAACATCAGGGATTAGGCAAGGAAAAGGGAAGCTCACAGTTGGCAGGACAGAACTGGCATGTCCAGGGTCTTTCCATCAGGGATACTGCAGCACTGGAAGGTGCTGAGCTCACACAGCATCCCTGGGGACTGTAGCTCTTGCTGCCTTCCACAATGCATCACAAACATTTCTGTTGCCAGCATCAGCCAGAACATCCTACATCTGCACCAGCGAGTAGCAAAAGTCCCAACCCATCTTCCTGCACCCCACTTTCAGTATAACCCAAGACTGGAATCAAGGGTTATACTGGATAACCTCTAAAGGTCCCTTCCCACCCAAACTGTCCTATGACACACACTATTGCAGGCAAGTCACAAAGCAGAGTTTGGAAAAAAATAGAGGAGAGAAATTCTGAGAGAGTTTTCTGGCTCAGAAATGCTGCTCTGAGTAGGGTTGACCCTGCAGAGCCCCACTGAGCTGTGCCCCAGAAGGAGTTTGAAGCCCCACATCCCACCTCTCTTCTTGTCCATGTGGACAAGCCCTTTGTTCTGCCCACCCAGCTTTCAGACACACCAGTGACAGCTGCAGGCTCCACAGACAAATTATTGTGTTTTCCTATAACCATCCTTGCATCAGGCCCTCAGTAGGAATTCCCCAAGCCTCCTAATCCTGCCTGGTTTCTGTTTTGCTCCTGCTGAAGATCCCTAGATAGCAGCACAGGCTAGCACACTGATCTAGCTGACACAGCATGACAGCAGCTGCTCCTGGCCAGCAAAACCTGCAGGGACATCAGTTCTTGTCTGGAGGGAGTCTGCAGGACATGGCACAGCTAGGGACACCTGCTCTGCTGCCCTTTGCTCTGCAGGAGCCCTTCAAGTCCTGCTGTGGGGGGAGAAGATGCTCCAGGCAGAGTCAGGAGTTGCAGATGCAGCACCTACTTGCCTGCTCCAGTGCACATTTCCCAGGGCTGTGAGCATCCACTGCAACTCAGCACCTTCAGCTAAAGACAGTGTGAGCTGAGACACAAGCTCATGCATGAGCTCTAAATATGAGCCAAGGGAGAGAGATACACAAGCACACAGCTCTGCTCTCAGGCCAGGCCTCCCTAACCCTCCCCTCCTCCCACAGACATCAAAGAAGATCCTGCATGGTGACGTGTAAGCAGATGAACAAGAATTAACTCAAAAGAGCTGAGACCCTCCTCTCCTCACCCTGCACCTGCCAATCCTTTTTGACAAATACCTGTTCTCAGGGTTTGTCTGCTCCTTACCGCACTCCTAACACCAGGCAGGAAAAAAGCCTATTTAATCCTTAAATTCCTGCTGGACTAACACTGGCCCAGCAGGCAAGCATGTGCTCCAGAACCCCTCACTCTGGCCATACCCCCAAGCTCCAGCTTTTTAAGCAAATCGCACATCCTGGCTCAGGACAAATGAACCTTTTGTTTCCAAAAGGTTGCAACTGCTCCAGGTTTGCTTCTGGCATGGACGAGCAGGGCAGCACAAGCAGATACTCACTCTGTGTCTGCACAGACTCTCCACTGCCATTCTGACTCTGGTTGGTGAGGTTGAGGCTCTTCTTCAGGTTTATCTTCCACTTTGGAGATTGTGTTTTGTTGTGGTGTAGGGGAATTAGTAGATTGACCTAAAAAGAAAAAAATGCACAAGTCAGAACGGTTTTACATCAGCTTGTTTTCCACCGTTACTCAGGGGAACAGGTCAGCCACATGCCAGCCACTCCCTGTGGCCAGAGCTGGGGCTGAACTTGCCTAGAAATCTCGAGGAACAGAAGATACCCAGTCCTGGCAAAGCCAGAAATTATTTTGTGTTTTCACATCCATGCTAGTTTATTCTGCAGATGAATGCAAAGGCAGAGGCCAGGGAGGCTGTTCCCACCCACCAGTGCCTCCTATTGCTCCAAGCAAGCTCTCTGGAAGCTTGCAGGTTGCTACCCTCACATCACTGATGACACACTGCAGCACGGGGACCAGAGCTGTGGCCCCTTTGGGGTCCCCAAAGCCAGGGAGCACCAGCAGAGCCACCTGAGCTGGGACAGCAGGGGTATTCACACCAGAGTGCTCACAGCATGTAGGGCCAGGCTGGGGGCTGCAGCACAGGACAGGTGCTCACCTTGCTCTGCAAGCTTTTTATCTGCAGGTTCTGCTTGTCCAGCTTGTACTGCTGCTGCTTGATTTTCTGCAGAAGCTCCTCGATCCGCAGGTTCTGAGCATCCATCAGGGACTGCGGGGGAAGAGCCAGGTGAGCCCCATAGCTCCGGGAAGCTCTGGCTATGCGGGACTCCCGGGAGGGTGCTCCCAGTACCCCCAAGACCCCTCTGTTCTCCTAAAGCCGATCCCCGC
>VYXD01003425.1:374733-397737 GCA_013397195.1 Hylia prasina | reverse complement strand
CCCGCGCCTGCCGCAGCAGCCGCCCCAGGGAGCTGTTGTGGGCGCTCAGTCTCCCGCCCAGCTCCCGCAGCTGTCCCTTGGTGCGCTCCACGTGCTCCTTNCCGCCGCCCGCTCCGAGTCTTGTCTGCCTCCGCCCGGGGTAGCCTTGGTCACTGTCGCTGAGCCCTGCCTGTGACAGTCCTCATCGATGTCCCCATCCTTGTCTCCGTCCCCATTTCCATCTTCATTCCTGTCCTTGTCCTCATTTCCATCCCTGTCCCTATTCCCCTCCTCATCCTATCCCTCTCCCCATTCCCATTTGCTTTCCTATCCCTGCCCCCCTCCCCATTCCAATCCCTACCCTATATCTGTCCCCTTTCCCATACGTGTTCCCATCTCCATCCCTGTACCCATTCCCATCCCTGTCCCCATGCCCATCCCAGTTCCATCCCTGCTGACTGTCCTGCCCCTCATCCTGCACTGGGGATCCTGATCTGCATCAAGCCCTGATGCCTGGTCCCCCACTCCAGTGGATGCACCCGTGTCACCTTCCGAGGCCGTGTCCCTCTGAGACCTGCTGGCCCCGGGGCAGGAGTACCCTGTGGGGCCCTGGCCTGGCCTGGGTGGGTGCTGCCGACCCTGGAGAAGGAGCATGCTCAGGGTCAGCTCCTCTGTACACCTGAGGGAAGCAGAATGTTCATTCCTCTAAACATTCCTAGTCTCGAAGAGCAACAAGGATGGCTAGATCCATCTCTCACTACCCCACAGGTTTCAATCACCCTCCCTGTGAAAAAACTGTATCTTATTTTATTTGCCAGTGTCTCGGACCCTGGTTTCTGGCTCTTCCTTCTTGTTCTGCCTTTTACTTCTGGCTTAAAGGGATTTTCGAGTCTCTGTTTTCTCTCCATGAAGGAATTCACACACCGTGATGGAGCTGCTGTCGGCTCTGCTCGGATTGGAGCAGATGGAGCCCTTCTGCTCCCTCCCCATGGGGTGCTTCCTCCTGCTGCCCCAGGGCTCTGTCCCTGCTCTGCACCACACAGCCTCAAGCAGGGAACTGCCTCTCCTCCCACTCCGGATTTTGGAGCCAAATCCCTGCTTCCCATGACTCACTGGGCCTGACCAACATGAGTCCCCTGAGACCCGGGCTGCAGCCCCCTGGTTTCTGAGCCAAGCTCCTCCACTGAAGCCCACAGCAGTTCTGCCTCCATCCCACCACTGCTGCTCAGAGCCCTGCAGCTCAGGCATGGCCTCAGGAAAAGGCTTTCCATCTCACCCAAAAATGCCTGGCTGGAGGATTTCTCTTTCCAGGAGTCCCCATGCCATCTCCAAGTATTTCCCAGGCTGATGCTGTTGGAAGGGTCAGAGGCCTCAGAGAATGCACCCAGCAGCAACAGCTCAGGGTGGAGTCAGAGAGGTTAAAGAGGAATTTCGGAAATTCCAGCAGGCAGACACTCAGGAGAGTTCCAAGCCCCCTCCACCAGCCACTGTTTTCACATTTATTTCAGGGTCAGAAAGAATTTCTCAAGTGAGGAAAAAAAACCCAACCAAACAATGACAACAAAAAAACCCTAACAACAACAAAAAAAACAACCAAACAAACAAAACCCCCAGAAAACACTGCAGGAGAAAAAGAAACAATAAAAATGTGAATGTCTTTTTCCAAAACTTTGTGCTTTGGGAATCCCTCTGTGCTCTCCCTGACACTATTGCTAGAGAGGAGCTGGGGGCATAGAGGTGGTAGTGATGGGGAGGGGGTTCCATTGCCCCCCTCCAACAGCCTCCTCTACAGGGCCTGAGGTCCCTGCTCTTTCGGTGCTCTTTAGGGTGCCCCTGGATGGTCTGTGCCCCCCTTGCCCCCAGGTCATGGCCCCCAGCCAAGGACAGATCTGCCGCTATACCCACCACCCCTGAGTGCTGTAGGGGCTGCCAAAAATTCCCAGATGGAATCTGAAAAATGAAAGTTCTCCTTTTCAGCTTGTATTGCTGGTTTTTGGTATCCCAGGAGGGAGTGAGCTGGCAGGAGTCATGCCCATGGAGCCCAAGGCTGAAGCACCCGTCACACCAAGAGCCCTCTGGACTGGAAAACACCAACCCTTGAGTCACTGGGACAAACAGGGAAGCACAATTTCATGTGTTGACTATTGCTGTGGGTTAACGATGTCAGGCAAAATGAATTCTGTGTGAGGTCTACTCCCTGCCCACCATTACCCAACACTGGAGCTTGTCCTGGGAAACAACAGGGTTATTCAGGGTGCTGCAGCAGACATGTTATCACTGGTTATTTGCTGCAGTGGCAGGAGAGAGGGAATGTGAGAAGCCAAGGCCTGCTGAGAAGCTGCATGATTAATGCATTTTCCTTTGGCTGTGTTTTCCTATTGTGACTTCTCAAATTTGCCCTGAGAAATACAAATTTTTAAGGTACACAAATGTAAAGGTCTCAGAGGCCATGAGCTGCCTCAGGCTGGGAATGACAACAGGCTGATGGGAAGGTGCTCTCCACAGAACCAGGGGCTCTCAAGTTTAAATGGAGCTTAAAATGGCCTGGCCAGCAGAGTGTGAACTCCTGGGGCACTTCTCTATGCCCTGCTCTGTCTGGTGTGGAAAAGGGCTATAGTCAAAACCTGTGTAGGGTCCCAACTGCCCAGCTTGGCTTGGGGCCAGGGAAGGATTGAGGTTTGGTCCCAAGGGATGAGGGACCCTGTGCAGGTCCCCATGAGGACACTGCCCCAGCCCAGTGGCCTTGGGACCCAGAGCAGGACAGGGACCGTTAGGGCACAACAACAGCTCTCGGAGTTCTCTGTGGGTGTCTGGGGTCATCCCTTGGGCAGGGAACAGCAGACTCCAGAGGAAGTTATTTTCTGTGGAGGTTCTCTCAAGAACCAAGGGATGCTCCCAACCCCATCCTCCAATTCTTATCCTTATTCCTATCACTATATCCAAACCTATCCTTTCTTCCATGCAGTCCCACCAGCTCAGACACCCAGAAAAGACAGTATCACCAGCACACATCACAAGTAGCTCCTTCAAACAGCCCCCACATGCATGGTGGCACATCCCCCCATCCTCATCCCCATCTCTGTTGCTGTCCCATGCATGTCAGGCTGTGAGCGGGTGGGCTGTGGGGAGTGTCTTTGTTCCCTGCCTTTCTCTATCCCCTCCTTCCCAGGCTGACCCAGCAGGTCACTGTGTGAAAGTTCAGCCTGGTCTGAACTCACACGAATTCCTGCAGCTGCTCAGCCCTGGGCTCACGTCACCAGGAGGGATGGTTGGATGATTTATAGGAAGGTTGCTCACAGCATAGCTTTGTTGTTAGAAATTGCAAACGTAAGGGAGACTCCAGTGAGAGGGAATAGGATGTGTGAAATATGTCATCACAGCTTCAAG
Organism: Hylia prasina; assembly: GCA_013397195.1. Classification (NCBI taxonomy): domain Eukaryota; kingdom Metazoa; phylum Chordata; class Aves; order Passeriformes; family Sylviidae; genus Hylia; species Hylia prasina. The sequence continues at coordinate 394,371 of VYXD01003425.1, read as the reverse complement.
GATAAATTTAGGTTTTCCAGAGGAAAATAATTCTGATTCAGCAGAGGATGGGAAAAATCCAACACAGATTTCCTACTGGCCCCCATCCGGGTGCAGCAGCACGTCTCACCCAGACAGGCACTGGCAGCATTCCTGGGCAGAGTGGGTACCCCATCTGCCTCAGTCTCTGCTCACACTTGGTCCTGCAAGGATTCATCCTTCACCACCCTGGTCCGCCCCTGCAGCCAAACAGCTTGCTAAACCCCCACCCCTGAGGTCACCTATTCCCACTCTTCCCAAGCAAGTTTGCTGGCTCAAGCTTTGTCACTCCCACTGTGGAGAAGGGCCATGCGGGTTCTGCCATCTGTCCAGGTTTGTTGTACTCCCAACCCTCACTGCTCCAAGGGGACAGCAGTGTGGCACAGCCTGCCAGAGCATGGCCTCATCCTTTCTCAGGACTGGGGACACCCCCTCACCCTGTCAGAGGATACCCAAAACTTCTGCTCTTGGCTGCTTCTTGAGTAGAGATGAATTTCCAAGCCGGGTCAGTCAGAAAGATGGAAAATTAGCCACAGCTATCAAGCCCAGTGAGAAGCAACTCCATAGAGAGCTCAGCCATGTCGCTGGGCTCCATTCCCACCCTTTCTCCTCTGGCTTTCCCTGCCATCACAGGGCAGCTGGGTAAACCACTGGCAGCCCAAGTGAGGCAAGATGTTGTTACCCAGGTTGCTGTATCTTCTGAGGTGTCCAGAGAATGGGTGAGGGTTGCAGCCACCCTGGGGTCCCTCTCATCTGGGGAAGGTCCTGGGGCCCATTAGCCTAGAGCAGGGAGGCCCATTTTCACATTTGAAAAGCTGACATAAAAGGCCAGCAATGCTCTCATTCCAAGCAGTCTCCTTATTTTCCTGGCGAGCCTGGATGAATGTTATGCAAGTTTTCACTCCCCTTTATTCTTCCTGCCATCATGGGCTCTGTGGGGAGCACGGGGGTTACTGTGCAGAAGGTCACACACGACAGAAGGCAGGAAACCAGAGGGCTTGGGGAAACGTGGGAGGCTTTGCAGCCAGAGAAATCTGACCCTTATTTTTTACAGCCATCTCTTGGTTTAACCAACATGCGTTTCACATTAGGGGCTCTGGCTGGCTGAGCTTGCAACTAAGGGTTCAGGGAGCTCCAGGTTCTTGGGGATGAGGCTGCCACTTGGCATACTCAGTCTGCTCATAGGCCTATGTGGGAAGAGCTGGACCACAGGGACCAGGACTGGGCTCTGCTCTCCTTGTGAGACAATGGTGGCTTCTATTTTACCAGCAGCCCTTGGCCTGTGACAGGCAATGGATTTGGTGGGTGGGCATGAGGGTGACATGGGATTTCTCCAGTATTTTCTGAATATCCTTTCATTCATAGTTTCTGAAAGGAGATGCCCAGAGCCACTGGAAGCAGAGAGCTGCTGTGGCAAGTATGAGTAAAGCCCACGGAGTTCATCCACAGCCCTGTTGTCACTGTTGGCCACCCACCTTCTCCTTTATGATGGGGACAGAGACAGCTGCCACTGCCTGGCATTTATCAGGCAGCATTTGCTGGTGTCCGTGACCCCTCTGTTCTGCTGGCACAGCCACTCACAGGCTGGATCTCCTGACACAACACAAATGGCTTTTTTGGCTGCGTTGTGTGAGAAACCACCAGGTCACTTCTGCTGCCCAGGAAAGTTTTTAGCTATCCCAGGACATTCAGGATGGACGTCTACAAGAACCCCTGGGGATGTGCCTTCCTGTCCAACACTGTGCTGGGTGAGTGCTGGGTAAGAGCTGTGTGGCCTCCTCACCCACAACCAGCAGCAGCCACATCCACAAGGGCTCTGCTAGATCTCTGCCTGTCCTCATGGGGCCTCAGCTGCTTTTCCTCCTGGGAAGAGACTTGCAGGAAAGTGCAGCAGAGCTTTGTATGGGAGAATGACAGGGGACACATTCCTCATGCAGCAGCAAAGAAAGAAACATGCAAATTTTGAGTCACTGTCCTGAAAACCCCAGCTGGTGATCAAAACTCTTCCCACTCCTGTCCCTGCTTGGTTTGTGACTATGACAACGTGGTGCTTGGGCTCCTCATCTGGCTCTGCTGGCCAAAGGTCAGGGAGAGGCAGGGCCATGCCTCCAGGGCCCAGTCGAGGCAGAAGTGATGTCCCTCCACCCCCTGCCAGCTGCATCCAAACTGTGTGCTCAGCTACGTAACAGGGTGTCCAGGAATACCAGCCTGGTGCTGTGTCTGGGAAGTCAGGATATTTCCTGTTGTAAAGGTAAAGGGAAGGGTCTGCAGGATGGGGGCCAAAAAAAAGTGAAGAAAACAAGGTTTTGTCTGTTGCATGCATTTTCCAAAGGGAAATATATCTTAGTCTTTAGCCAAGATTTTCCTGCATTTTCATGCTCAGATTCTGGATTTTTCTAGATTTTTACAACCCGCCTCACAGGACACACAGGCATTGGGAGGTGAAAAAAGAGCTGTGAAAAACTGAAAAGAAACAGATGAAAATGCTCCAAAGCATCAAGAATCCCAGCAGCCCCTTTCCCATTCCCCCTTGCTGGTGAAACACCAACAGTGGCTGGGGAAGCTCCAGATCCCAGCAGGGCTGGGAGAGAAGAGCTGGCCCCATTTCCAGCCATGGCTCTTTCCCTGCTCTGACAGGGACTTTGGCTGATTCTTGGTTTCCTAAACTGAGTATTTTGCTGCCTACAGGGTGGATCTGAGCTCTCTCCAGAGCAGCAGCACTGTCCCTGCTGCAGGGCTTGGCTTCCCAAGTGAGGGCTGCCCAGCACCCAGTACTCACAGGTGCTTCCCCTGAAGCATCCCACACCCAGAATCCATCACTCAGCACTGAGATACCTCGCCTGGGGCATCCCACACTTGGAACCCAGTACCCAGCACTCACAAGTACCTTTGCAGGGGCATCCTACTCCCAGCTTTCCTCATCCTCAGGTCAGAGAGGAGCATGTGCCATGCAGTGGTTCTGCTGGGACAGGGCAGGGACAAGGGTGCATCTGTTTAGTTTGAGTTTCTTAAAAAAACAAAGGCTGCAGGGTTTCTACTTGGCAGACAGGTGTTTCCATTCCCAGGACTTTGCTCAGCACTGTAAGAAACCTGATGCAGGTCTAAGTGTGTGCCTGAAGTTTGAGCTTGGATGCTGCTCTTGGACCTCCTCACTCAGCTGGAGCTGACCACGTGCCCTCAGGAGGTGCGCAGGTTTGACATCTGGTGATCCCACACACAAGGAAATTCAAATACCTAGAGAAAAATGTCCTGATTGACAAGAATGCAGCTACACACCCAGGGGCCTGGAAATTGTTTCCCCATTTCAAAGCACAGAGAAAAGACAAAATCTGAGTCCAAGGAAATCCTCCCATCCTAAAAAAGGAGTCCAAAATGGGGAGTTTCCTGTCAATCAAAGTGGCTGAGGTTGCCATGATCATGAGCTGGCAGTGATCACCTGAGACCACGGAGCAATCATGGCTCCTCCATTCCAGCTGAAAAGTAGGGTTTGTGTTGGGGAGTGTCACTTTTAATGGTGTTTTTGTGGTTTCCTCTTGCTAAATGGCCATTTCCAAACCCACCCAGATCAGTATCCTCAACTGGGCAGAAACTCTCTTGGGAGAAACTCTCTAGGGAGAGAAAGGTCAGGGTGCAGAGGGTTGGTCCCAGCCTTCCCAGTGCCCTTGCCCATGAGGTGCGAGTGGCCCCAGGCAAGTCCCCTGGATGCTTTTCCATGTGTGCTTTGGTGGGGACCTGACTTTCATCAAGAGTTCCCCTGGACCAACCAGAGAAAGCCCACCAGCAGTTTCATGATGCGTGTCCTGGTGTGAGGCTGCCCAGGAACATCCTGTCACCAGCCTCTCCCACAACTGCAGAAAATGTGAATATCAACAGGAGTGCACTATCACAGCAGGGCTGCACCTCCCTGTGGCTTCAGCACCATTGAGATGGGGCAGTTTACGGGTTGTGCCAGTGGCTGTGGCATCACCAGCAGCAGGCTCAGCCCTCATGGCTGTTCCCCCACCTCTGCTGGTTCCCTGAAGGAGTCCCAGACACACCTGGGTGCAGATCCCCAGTGCTCCCAGCCACACGTGACACATGGCAGCCTCACAGGGCTGGGAGCTGCTGGCACTTGCTGCTTTCCATTCGATGCTGAGTCTTGCTGAGGAAGAGTGAGACTTTCTGGGGAAGAGCCTCACCACAGCCCAGGGCTTTGGTGAAACCCAGCTGTGCAGCCAGTCTAGGCAATGCTCATTTGCACAATCACATCCTGTAAATGTTTGCAACCCCCCCTCAGAGCTCCTTGGGATGATTTTGTGGGTCATCAGTGGGACCAAGTAGGAGGGACACTGTCCTCCTGGCTTCTTCCCCAGGATGGTTTCTTCCTCTGTCCCAAACCTTTCTAACACCCTGAGCTGGTGTGAGGGATGGAACTCTGCCGGGCCGTGCATCTCCTTTATCCTTGGACTTCAGGACATGTAGCAAAAATAGCTGTCAGAAAGAGGAAAGTGACCTTTGCAATTTGAATAACTGTTTGCTGTGTCAGCACAGGCATAATGTGTTTGAGGATTTTGTGCAAAGTTCCAGCAGTTCTGAGCCGGGACCAGAAGAATTTCGCCTCTCTGTTGGTAGCCACAAATAACACCAGGAATGTGGCCTCATAATCCCTGCTCAGGGAGACACTCAGGAGAAGAGGTGCCTTCCAGAGAATGTGAGTGCTGACTGTAGGATTCCCTGTGTCTCCATGCCAGAAACACTCCCCTGACTTGTTGACCCACCATGAAATGGGAAGGGAAAGGCTGCAGCAATGGGATAGGATAGAATGGGATGGAAGGAATGGAAGGGGTATGCTTCAGGGATGGGATAGGAAGACAAAGGCTGCAAGCATGGAATGGGAAAGGCTGCAGGAATGGGAATGGGGTCAGGAATGCCACAAGGTGTTTGGGATTTAATATCAAATCCTCACCCTGTGATAGTTTTTTGAACAGAGAAAACTAAAAACTGAAAACCTGTCCCACTCCTTACTTGGTTCAGTCAAAGGGCTCAATCTCCTCTGCCATGGGAGCAACAAATGGGTATCCTGGGGAGCTGAGAGCCAGTCTGGGAGCCCAGAGACTGTCTGGGAGCCAGGGACAAGATGGCTGAGCTGGACCCCCAGGTCTGGGAGCCCTGAGGTCACTCTCCAACTGCTGTAGCTGGGGGCTCCAGACCAGGGAGAGCTGAGTGCTGCCCATGGGTGACCAGGCCCACACCTGCCCCTGTGGCCTTTCTGCCCAGGTTGGCAAACCCAGCCCAAAGAATGAAATTAGAAGCAATTAAAAATTAAGCTTGGCTCAGGCTCAAATCAAACTTTCTACCAATTTTAGCTGCTTGTTGCTTTGGAGACAGCATGCTCTGGAGTTCAACTGGTGATGCAACACAGAGCGGATTTCTGCTTGTGGGGACTCTGGGCCAGGAACAGACATGAGGGCTGCCAGTGGCTGTAGCGGAGCAAGCTGAGGTTGGAACCAAAGTACAGAGAGGGCAGGACCTGCAGCACCTGATGTCTCATTTGAAAATTTGCATCTTTCTGCTTTTTGATTAATTCATGCTCAGTTAATTCTTATCCTCTTCCAGAGGTAAAATGGAGCTTTAGAGCCGAGAGGAGAAACAAGACATTGATTAAATCTTCCAGCAAAGATGCCCATGACCCTCAGTGAAGGAGGGATGCCCAGGGACCCCACAGAACCTTTGATGCAGTGTGGGGGCGGGCTGGGGGCTGGTGTGGCAGGCTGGGTTCGATGGCCAGGGTGTCACCCTGGCAGTGCTTGGAGAGTTTCCACAGCCCCCTTGGCCACCTCGAACACTGACTGACGGGCAGCACAGCTTGGCCCAAAGCAAACAAGGCGGAGGTCAGGAGCAAGGACAGCGGATGGTAGCGATGCTGAGCAGTGGCACCACCCACCAGCCACCCCTGAGGGGTGATCCAGTGGAAATAGGCCCCTTGCCAGCTGGCAGCAGCCCTGCAGCAAACCCATCACTGCCTTTACCACACATGGAAAAGAAGGAAACCCCCCTCTAAAGGCATTTCCCAGATGTGACGTGTAGGCAGGACAAGACCAGGTGATGTCACAGGGGCTCTCTCACTGTCCTGCAAACTGTCCCCAACAGATCTCAGGGTAACACATTCCTCCTGGCAGCCTCAGAAAGACCCTTGTCCCAGTGCCATGCTGTGGCACTAACCCCTGCTGGGTGGACAGGTGAGCAAGTGAGCCACCAGGCTATCTATCACCTCAGGGGTACCACAGCAAAAATGAAATTAAGCCCCCAGTCACCCACTACAGCAACACTTTAATGCTGAGAAGTGGAAGATTTCAGGTTCTGCAAAGCCCTTGAACAGTGTCACTGTTCTCTCTGATTTCACTTGGAAGGGACTTGGAGAAGGCAAGATGCCATCATGATGAGCAGTCATCTAAGAGCCAGGGACGTCTGGTGGGCTCAGGGCAGATGGCCCAGCTGGGGCACAGCCGCTCACCCCAAACCGCGCCTTTGAGTGCTCGAGTGGCCACGAGTGTCTGCTGGGCTCAGTGGGTCTGAGCAGAGTTACTTGGCCCAAATGTCTGTGTGGGACTGAGCCGTGTCCTTGCCTGTGGCATCAACTGGGACACCCTGATGTGCAGTGAGTGCCTCGAGTCTCAGACGTGGCTCCAGCACTCCAGACGGCTGCTGGAGAGGCGACTGCCACCCCTCATTTACGTTACCCTGACAATATTCCCCATAACTGACTGAATGAATCATGCAGGGCTGTAAGAACTCCCTAATTAACACAGTTATTATTAGCAATGTCAGGACAGGTTTGAAAAATGCAAGTTCAGAGTCCCTGTGCCTGACAGCAAATCCCACATGACCGTGATGTCCTCTCTGTCACTCGGGAGTTCTGACTGCATCTGGACTGTGAGAGCAAGGACATCTCTGGGTGCCAGATAGGTTGGATGGGCTGCACAGGCACTGATCAGGCATGGGAGCCTTTGCACAGGATGAGTGGGGTCATGTTGTTGCCAGTCTTTCCCCATGACCCAAGAAACTGCTCTTGGCTCAAACCCGGGCAAACCCCAAGGGAATCAGGACCTTCATTACTCAGGCCAAGACTCTTGGTGATGCCAACAGCTGGATGTGCAGGGTGAGCAAGTTGAGAGGGTTCTGCTGCGTGCAGGGAAGTGTGCTGGCCATCCTGCAGTGCTCCCTCTTCCCCAGCCCCAGATCGCTCTGGCTTCTGCCTGAGAGCTGGTTGCTCCAGGGGCTCTTTGCCGTATGTAGGGCAGCCCCGGGGTGCCTGCAGCAGCTTGTGCACTGCCCGAGCTCCTGCCATTCCTGCTCCCCTTTGAGTGCTTGGAGAGGTGCCTAATTCATCCTTTCAGAGCAGAGATAAGATGGATTAAGGCCTGCTGAACTGTTGCCAAAAGAATCGCCATCAGACCCTAGAGAGCTTAATCTCCACCAGACTAAAAGCAGACAGGCTGCACCACAGCTAGTCCTGTCTGCCAGGGGATAAACACCCAGTGCAGGATTTCAGGGAAACCTTTGGAGGCTATGAAACACATCTCAAAGTGTACATGACATCCAGAGTGCCCAAGGCTGGATGCCAGACCCCACACTTCCCTCAGCTCCCAGGGGAAAGTCACTGAGTGTAATGCAGTGACTGTGTTGGCCACTGGAGTCTCAGACACCTCTGTGCCTTGATTCTTCCTTTCCATGAGCTCATCTCCAAGGTTCCTCTATCCTGGCAGCGTTATCTCCTGCAGATTAGCTCCCCAAAGCTGCCCATGTACTGACCTGACTCATTTTTGTTATTTCCTGTCCCTATCTCTGATTTCCTTTGCTGTCCTCACACTACCACTCCCCAAGGTCCAGCTCCTCTTCAGATATCCCTGACCTCACTGCTGACACATTTCCCAGCCTCCAGGCTGATTTCAGGATATAACGATGTCCCTTTCCATAGAGTCAGAGCAGAGTTCCCTCTCCCCTCCCATGGTGACAGACAACTTTAATTTGCCCCCATGCCACCTGCCTGGGACATGTCCACAACCACGTGTGGTCAGTGTTGTGCCCAGTGTGACCACCACAGCTTGGGTAAGGCAGTGCCAGACTGGTGTCTCATCCTTGCCTGGGAAGAAGTGGTGAGGCTGGCATAGGGTCTTTGGAAAGCCAGACCAAACAGGCCAGTGTTTGCATTTTAGTCAAATCTTGGTGGTAAGGACACTGTGCCAGGTGCCAGCTACCACAGGGGATCTGACCCCACTGGCTTTACACCACAATCAACACCTCTCAGGACTAGAGACAGGAGAATGGGCTCCATCAACCACACCCTGCTAGAGATCTCTGGCTATCTGGCCATCCCACAAAGAGGGATTTTGATTTCATTTTTCTGCCAGACCCTGGAAAGAGTCAAGGCACTGGCAGCATGCCAGGGCAGTGCTTGTGACAGTGGCTTTGGGGGTCGTCACACCTCTACCCTGAAAAACACTGACATTCCCAATGTCATTGTCTCTGGACTTTTGTTGACAGAAGAGGTCTCACAGGCGTCTCTCTCCTACCAGCATTGTCTGGGTAAATCAAGCTGTATTAAAGCACAGGCCCTAAAACCTCCAGCCCCATCCCTGAGCCCTACCCTCCAGTACCTCAGGGTTCCCCTAACCAGCTCCTTTCACATAGGTAAGAAACCCTCCAATTTCACTGCTTTCCCCTCTGCCTTCCCCATCACCATCGTCTCCCCTTCCCTGCATTCTCCCAAGACAGCAGCTGCCTCTGGCCATGGAGGAGATGGAGGCTGGACACTGCTCTTCCCTCTCCATCTCCTGGCATGATGCAACCTGGACTCCATGGCGGTGACACACTGTCCCAGTCAAACAAACACAGTTCAGACCACATGTTTCATTGCAACAGCCTGCACAGCCCTGGCACTTCCAGCCAGAGACAGCCCAGCCATGTCCAGGAGCTGGCAGTGGCAGCTCCTCTGGTGCAAACACCCTCCCAGCACCCCTCAGGGATGATTTTTGACTGGGCTGTGGCTGCCAAGACCAAGGAAGGGTTGAGGTCTCCATTCCTGATGGCATGATGAGCTCAGCTGGGGTCCTGTAGTGGCCCTGCATCCTTGCCTGTCTCCGCACGTGCTCTGCCCTGTCTCTGCTCTGCCCCTCACAGCACAGCAGACCTGTTGGGGACATGGAGAGAATCAGCTGATTCCCTAGGGGCCTTTTGGTGCTGCTCCTAAACTCCTGTGGGCACAGCAGGCACATGAGAAGGGCCTGAGGCTAAGGTGAAGCCACGGGATCCATATGGCACCTGGCACTGGGACTCTCCCAGGTCACGGGATGAGCCGAGGCACCAGCACGATTCAGAGCAGGAGCCAAGGGCACTGGCTGTCCCCAGAGGGTGAGAGCCCAGAGGGAGCCAGCAGTGGCAGGAGTGGGACATCAGGGTGCCAGAGGCTGTGGTGAGCAGTGATGGGAAGATGTAGGTGAGAGTTAAGCCATGCTGGGGATACTGAGCCTTCCCCACGCTCCCTTGATGTAATATTTGTGGGAGCAGTGTGTTCCAGCAGTGCCATAAACACAGCGAAGCAATAAACTTGCCTTTATCTGCCTCTGGAGCCTTGGGACCATCTAAATTAGGAAACAAAGGAAGAAACAACAACTCCAAAGGGTTTCTTGCTAGCTGAGCTGAAAATAGAGCAGAAGCTGGGAGGGGGAAGTTCAGCCCAGACAGGGGCATGTGGGAGCTGGGACAACTCATCTGGCCCCAGTGCCACCCCCACACCTCGCCTAGAGCCAATCTCTGCCTGGGAACGCACACCCAGGACAGTAATGTCCTCCTAAGAGTGGCAAAGGATGCTCAGCCAGGCTGTAGGGCTTCAGCATGGAAATGGTGGTGTTCTCTGTATGACAACACACTGTCTGTACCTCTGCCCTGCCTTTTGGGCAACCTGCCTGGAGCTGTATCTCCTCTCCTGGACCCCTCGCAGCCCCTTCCTAGCCTTATCCTCCAGCAAGGGAGTGCCATTGCTGCAGGAGCCAGGCTTGTGTTACAGTCCCATCTGCCAGTCACTGACTTCTAGCTTGGCTCAGTGCTGTTCTCGCATGGGCAGAAGCTGATCCCCAACGCTCTGAACCTTGGCCCAGCACTTGGTATCTCCTGGGCACAGACAGTGTCAGCTCATTCAAAATTGACTATTCTGGGTCATCTTCCTCACAGAAGACAATGACATTGCATTAACTGAGGTTCTCATCCAGGGATGATTGTGAAGATAGGTTTGCATTCAGATTTACCCAGCCTCCCAGCAGGTCCCCAGACTGTAAAGTTTTATGGTACTGCCATCAACCATCACCAGCCTATTGCCACCCATGGCCAAGCCCTTACCATCTGATGCCACCCTTCCCAAACCCACCCCCACATCACCATCCATCACCACCAACCACTAACCCATTGCCACCCCTCACCAACGAGTCACCACCCCTCACTAACCCATCACCAGCCATCACCATCCACCAAACCATCACTGGCCCATGCCCACCCATTCCCAATCAGTGCCACCCATTCTCACTGGGAAACAGACCTAGCCTCCTGTGATGATGGCAAGGTGTGGCCCCACCCTGTGTGGAACTGCATGGGAGGCTGTAGGGACAGTGCCTGTCTGTGCAGGTGAAGCACTGGTGGCAGTGAGCTGGGGGGTCAGCCCTGCCAGCCGCAGGGCATTTTGGGCTCTCAGATCACAGCTCATGTAATGAAAATCATAAATTATTCATTGCAGCTAAGAAAAGAAAGGCTGTGAGCTGCTGCCTGCTCAGACTCACTGTTCATCTCTGGGCTCTGCCCACTTAAAGCAGGTCTTATATTTATATTTCATGAGTGTGTCCCTCAGAAGCAGTTTTACAGTGAAAAGGAGGAGTAATGCAAGCGCCAAACAGAACCCAGGCGGTGGCGCATAGCCCCAGCAGCCTCTCCCATCCCAGCCCGTACTGCTGCACAAGAAAATTCTCCCCAGGCACTGAATCTTGTTTTCTCATAAAATTTAGGACAATTCTTTAGGGTTTGTCCTGTACTTTGTAGGCAAGTGTGCCAACAAGCGGGTTGACACAAGTCATCTCTGTTGAGGTGGGTGCTAGGAGCACACAGAAAGCTGAGCTCCATGGAGGTTTTCTCAGCCTAGAAGGCCTGTCTGGACCTGAGCCCCAGCTCAGGCCCATCAGAGCAAATTCACATCACACCTCTTTAAAAATCTGGGGCTTAGTCCAGGCACCCACCCCAGACATATGCAGTGGAGGTGGGGTGAACCTACACAGCCCCAGAATTTGGGGGACATCCTGCAAAGACCTGTCATGCAGAAACACCTCCCTGGCTCCATGTTTTGGGCATCTGCCAGGTCCTGGACTGACCTGGGACCTTTGTCTGGGGTCTTGCGTTGATGACCTGGGCACCTGCATTGGACAAGTTGGGTTTGTGCCCCATGCAGCTTCAAGCAGGAGTGTTCCCTCCTCCACAGCCCTGGACTGGCCATCTCCCGTGGGCGGTTGTCAGCTCGGGTTTAGCTCTTCACATCACCTGCTCTGAGGAGCCTGTCTGCTATTTTGTTCTTGCCTGAACCCATTAATTAACCTAAATTAATGCATCATTTGAGCTGACAGTGATGGGCTTCCTTGCAGCAAGGATGTTCATTACGATTACCACCTGGGCAAGGAAATTACAGCAAAATTCCTGTGCTGCCAAGATCTGGGAATGATCCACCAGCAGGACCCACAGACCTGTGATGGGTCTGGGATGATGGCAAAGAGCCTATTCCCATGCAGCTTGCAGGAGCAGATGCAAAAACCCTTGAGCCTCAGGGAGCAAGGGACGGTGCCAGGGGGATTTAATCCCCATCCAGCCTAGGGATAATGGGGAAAATCTCCTGTCTGTGATGCAGTAGCTGCTGCTCACGGGGTTTGGGTGGGACCCACCAAAAAGCTCCTTCCCTGGAGGAGATACAGCCCTGGGATGGGCTGCAGAGCCACAGGCTATCTCCATTCCTGCCTGGGGTTTCCAAACCTGGCTGCACAACGATGTGACCATCCTGACCTGGTGCTGGGACTGGCCATGTCTGACCAACAGGGACATCCCATGGCCACTGGGCTCATGGGGCTGTGATGAATGCTTCCCCCTCACAGCACCCACTGTCTCCTACCCAAGATGTGGTTTTACTTAGAGGTGAGTGGAAATATAGAGAAATCCTTATGAAGGGAGAGAGAAGCATGGCCAGGTCAGGGACCATTGCTTTGGGCCTTCTGTCCCTGTTAGTGACCAAATGGTGGAGGGTCCTGCATTATGCAAAGGTCATGCAGCTCCATCCTCCTCCAAGCAAGAATCCCTGCAATGCTCCCACACCAAGTGTAGTGTGGGGGGTGTCAGTGGGAGTCCCTGTGCCCTGTGTCAGGGATTTCCATTGGAAATGAAGGGAGTGAAAGGTGAAGCATGAACAGAATCCACCCTGTGTATCCCAGTGCTCTGGGGCCTGCAGCAGGTGCTCCTGTCCCCATAGCTGTGCAGCACCTTCCTGTGGCTGTGGACAGATGGAATGCTGCTGCCAAAGGACAGGAAATGCCAGCTAAGCCAGATTTTAAAACTAAATTACACCCTGACTTTTTCACCAACTTTAGCACAAGATGTGATCCTTGTCAGTGAGCCTTAGCAGGTTTGGATATGTTCATATTTGCACTTTTCCATGTCTCTATGAAGCCCCTTTCCAATACCTTGGGTATCCAGTGCAGTTTCTATGCTGCATGTTCTCACTCGTTTAATGAATAATCAATTTAACTGCCATATGCACTGCTCATCGAGAAAGAAACTGGTTCTTGTTAGAGGTGTGAAAGTAAGTCATGTGTAAACTCAGCGTAGCCCTCAAATGGGAATTGATTTCAAAGCAATAGAACCTGCCTGGGTCCCCAGGAGCTGGCCTATTTTCAAACCAGCCACTGTTCTGCAGAAGAGAGGAAATATTTTCCCAAAATATGGGAGGAGGGTTCTGGGGACTCACTAATGGTTAGGTGGCAGAGGAAAGAGCAGTCACCAGGATGAGAACCCAAGCTGTGTTCCCAAGCTTTGAAACAACCAGCTAGGAAGAAAATATCTCAACACCCAGAGGGAGCTGAGGGCAGCTGTGCCCATACAGTGCCTGGCCATGGGTGGGCTGGGGCTGTGGGTGACCCTGGCCAGCCCTATTCCTGGGCTGCCAGTCCTACATGCTACAGATTGTATTTCTTTTTGTTTTGAAGAAAATTGAACTTCTGTGGTGGGATTTGCCCCCACTCCGGGGATTTGGACATTAATTTGTAATGGGGATTAAGAGTTCAAATCCCTTAAGCAGCTTTTGCAGCCCCATCCCTCATTTCCCTCACTGCGGAGACCCCCAGCCAGCCCTGCTTAAGCGTGGACAGTGTCTGTGAAACCCCCACATCAGCAGGGCCCTGGGCATGGTGGCATTGGCATCACATCATCAAGGACCCCCTTGCTCTGCAGGAGATAGAGACATGACTCTCCCCAGGCCCTGGAGGGAAGGCCCCAAGCAGCCTGGCTGGAGGTCTCACTGCCAGCTCCATCCCAACTCTGGGCATCTGCTGGGGCTGTGGCCAGGGCAGCATGAAGAGCTTTTACCATCCAAGACTAACATGAGCTTTGGTAAAGGCACTGACATCCCCTTAAACACCTCAAGTTCAGCTGTGCCCCTAGAGTGCACCCTTCCCAAAACCAGAGGGCCCAGCCTCTGCCCCGCTCCAGTGTAGGAGGCCTCTTGGGAACTGAGGTTTAAGGCTGGTCCCCCCAGCATCAGATACTCCTCAGGGCTGAGGAGCAAGTGCAATGTTTCCACTGCAAGACACTTCTATAAATAGACTGACACCATTTCTCTGCTTAATCACCATGGACTTTTAGGCTATTTCCACCGTATTTCAGTTCTGCAGGTTGATTTCCTTATATTTTGCCCCTGGGAATATCTGTCATGGTTTAAAGAACAGAGCTCACTGCAGGAAAGGGACAGGGACAACAATCCAACATTCAGGACAATAAACCCAAGGAGAAGGATTGTCCTCCTGGTTTGAATGGAGGGAAAAAACGTGTGTGTGCTGTTTCCAGCTGAAGACTGCTGGCAGCACGTGGGATGCCCGGAATGCCATGGCAGGTAACAGAAATCTGCAAGAGGCAGCTGGCAGGGCTCCCTTTCTGGCCAGACCCTCAGCCCCAGAGCTTGGCCTCAGCGGGGGGTTAAGGGAGAGCATGGCCCCCAGGTGTGGGGCCCTGGATCCCTGGGATCCTCACCCCCTGCCTAGGAAAAGGGCTCCACACCACAGATGTGTGTGGACCCCTTCCAGGATTCCTCCACAAGGTCCTGTCCCCAGCTGGGAGATCTGGAGGAGAAGAGTGTGAATTTTGGGGTGTCCACCTTGGCCATGCCCTGGTGATGTGGCAGTTGAAGCACAGTGAAAGGGTGCAGTGCCCCTCTGTCTGGCGTGAGGCTCCTTGAGCCATTGGCATCACCCCCTCCCTTGCTGAGGGCACAGAGGAGGAGGAGGATTCCAGTCTACCCTCAGGGCACCCTTGGGCACTGGGAACTCCTCTTTCCAAGGGCTTTGGGACATGGGGTGAGGCAGAGGCAGCCCTGAGCCTGCTGCCAGACACAGCACGGCCTCTCCACTGGGTCACGGTGGAGGAGGGTGCCCAAAGTGCCTGGGAACCCCATCAACATCTGAGCCCCATTAGTACCCATCTCCATGAGTATGTCGCTTGGTCACACTGTGGGCCATCACAGCAGTTGGGGAAAACCAGGGCTGTGTTCAGGCCACAGCCCTTCTGCCTCTCTGGTATCACTAATCTCACTGCCCACTCCCAGGGTGGCAGTTGCTTTGCTCTGCCCTCCTCCTTTTCTTCACATTCCCAGTCATTCCCAGCAGGGATCTGCCTTTAGCCCAGAGTTTGCTGCTGGTCCCTGAAAAATACTGCAGGATGCTGGCAGCTTGGTCCTTACTACATGTTCTTGTGTCATCCTGGGCCAGCAGCTCCCCACTGCCCCAGCTGCCTCCACTTCTCATAGCATTCCATCCCTCTCTGTGAAGGTCACTGCTGCCCTAAACCACCCACAACCCCCAAGAAGCAAAGCTTGGCTTAGGAAGGGAGAGGGGAATGCTGCACCCCACAGCAGCAGGCTGCTGGCTGCTGCATCCCCATCCCCACTGAGAGCCAGGCGGCAGGCTCTGCCAAGCCTCTGGTGCAGAAACTTCATGGGGTTCTGCGATGGCAGCAGCCACTAAATAATCTGTCAGCTCTTTTCAGATAAAGTGGGGTGGCCCGTGGCCAACAAGCTGGTGTGGAGCAGAGCCTAGTGAGTGGGAAGTGAATGTGCACCCACTGGGGAGATTTTCTGAGCCAGTAGCCACTGTGAAATGTGCCAAACACCACATTAACACAGTGCTAGATGTCTGCAGGTACATCAAACCAGCAAAAACCCTCCTTGGCCCACTGGGAAGCAAAAGCAGCAGCTGATTTGGATTTTCTCTGAAATAATGCAACTCCAGACATGGACACATTTGAAAAACATGCAGTTCCCAAGGGCTTTTATCATAAAACCAAGGAATCATTAAGGTTGGAAAAAACCTCTAAGATCATTGAGTCCAACCATTAGCCCAGGTCTGAAAGGTTCACCACTAAACCATGTCCCCAAATGCCACATTGAACACGCAGGGCTAAAGACAGCGCAGTTAAAACCATGCCCAGCCACCAGCCATCTGGAAAGCTCTCACTTATGTCACATCCAGCATGTGTCAATGCACTGTGGGGTGGGAACAGCTGTGGTACACTCCAATCTGACCCAGGGCCATGTGGAGGGGGTGGTCACCACAGAGAAAAGTAGCAACTCCAGCATCCATTTGTGGGTGCAGCACCCCATGGCAATGCTGGGACTGGAAATCCCTCAGGACCCAAACCCTAGGCTCATCAGTGAGCTGTTTAGCAGCCAAACAAGCCAGGCACATCAGGCTCTTCCAAATGTTCCAGATGTTTATATCTCTGCTTTGTGTTGTGCTCTGTCAAACCTCCCTCCCTGTGGGGAGGAGAAATGCAGGGGAGAGCAGCTCTTTGTGGTTTGCATAAGCTTCTACCCTCTGTCTGAACAGGAAATCAGTGAATTTTGGGAGTAATGTCAATGCTGCCCAGTGAAATTCTGAGTTGGGTTAGGGGCAGTGAAAATTCACAAAGCTTTGGTCTTGGAGGAGACTCTTCCCTTGGGGATGTCAGAAAAGGGGGATCCACTGGGGCAGGGCTGAAGACCCCTCTTCCCACTTGGGATGGGATATGCAGCTCACACCAGGACACCAGGGATGCACCAGAGGTTTGGAATGCACCTCGTTCTTTGCAATACATTACTGGAAAGTCCAAGGTGGACAATGCTAAAATGAAGTGTCATCTCCCATGGAATATTCCTGACTGCCCAAGACTCACAGCTGCCTGTGGAGGACCCTGAATTTTGGGGGCTGCATGGAGGGACAATGCTCCCCACACAGTGCAGTCATGCCTGGCCAACAGGAGAGTAGGATGCTGCCGAGGGTTTTGAAAGCACAAGGCATCAGAGCAACTATCAACACCCAGGATCAGCACATCACACCCAGGACCAACACCAAATGCTCATCTCTAGTGCCAGGACTTAGGATCAATACCCAGTGCCCTTGCCAGTACCAGCCCTCAGTACACCCAGTGCTGTACCAGCCTGCAGTACACCCAAGACCCAGCACTCAATGCTGACTCCCAGCATCAAAGCACTGATGTTCAACACCATCCCCACCACAAAGACCCTGCACCAGCACCAGTGCATGAGGCACTGGTGTCCCAGATTTTGGTCCAGTGAAACCAGTTTAGGGTTTGACCCATTCATGCACAGACTTTCCCAGTTTCTCATCCCTGACAAAGGAGAATGAATTAATTAAATCCATAAAGCAAGGGAAAGGGGCTGGGGGTGGGCAGGAGTCCCCCAGTCACCTGGGGCTAGGCAGGACTAAGGCATCCCTGCACGTGGCACATAGAGCCACAAGAGCTGCTCCCCCTAAACATGCTGAACACATCCTCCCACGCCTGCACCGGCTGCCTGGACAGGGTCTCCGGAGGAGCTGAGCTCACGCAACAACCCTTCTTCCAGGCATTCGTGCTGCTGCCTTCAGAGCTTTATGAATATTGTAGCAAGGCCGTTTCTTTCATCTCTGCTTCTTTCCAGGGAGTCCTAAACCTTCTGCACATTCATTTCCACCTCACTATTCCTCTTAATTATTTAAACTTGCCTTCCTGAAAGCAAAGCCCTTCCATTATCACTCCTTCCTCTGAAGTGCATGTGCAATTTGGGGACTTGCAAATCCACTCGACTTCTTCACATTCATGCAGAGCAGGTTTCCTCAGGCTCTCGTCCCTGCTCCCTTCCAGCCTGGCCCCAGGCTACACTCACAGAGGCCTCAGCCACTGAAACCTCAGAGCCAAGGCAGAGCGTAGCAGCTTTTTACTGGGATCCTGAAATGAGGATCTTTCCCACGTGATTTTGATCATTTCCATGGCTCTTCTTGGTGGTCCTCTCACAGAGCTGTGTGTGGGGCCAGATGTCCCTGCACTGCAGCTGTACTGACATGGCTCATCCTTGAAAAATCCCTAGCTACTCCATGCCCAGCCTCACCAAAGCCAAAAGCACCTGCAAGAGCTCCCTGCATGGCAGATCCCCTCCCTGCCCCTCTAATGAGATATACTCAATTAATTGCCTTTTAACACAGGAACTCCAAGCCCAGCTCCCTAAACACTTAAAGTTAAAACATGGTGGCTCAAACGCTGTTGGAGAAATGCAGTTTTCAATAAAATAGATCTACATTAACACCGTCTCTGTCTACTTCTGAAAGGTGGAAACTGCATTTGAGCACCAGCATGTGTCTCTTCCTGCTGGCCAAGCTCCCAGTTCCCAACTCCCCATGCTGTTGGGATCCAGCCACAGCTGAAAAGGGAGGGTCTGGTGGAGCTTTGGGGGTGCTGGCAGGACACAGGAGCTGGGAAAGGGGATGACTCAGACAGCTTTGACACATCTCGATCTCTTGTCATGCCTGAACCTGCCAGGTGCTCAACAGCCAGGACTTGGTGCCTGCACAAGCCCTGCCCATGCTGCACTGTGCTTGGGTGTGAGCAGTGTGTCTTTGCTGGAGCAAGAGACCCGTGGCCACTGCTCTTTTCCCCCATCCTGCTATTGGTGTGCCATTCTCAGGTTATTTCATACCCTAAGGGTCTCTGGGTTTGGTTCATCCTCCCTGAGGCCACTGTGGGAAGATTGGGGTTTCCTTATCCCACTGAAGGGGACAAGGGTGGTCAGGAGGTGCAGCATGTCAGCATGTCCCTCATGGACACCTGGTCACCTCCACCAGCTGTGCACTATTCCTGTTACTTTTATTTGTTTATGCATTTATTGGTACCCAGCTGCAGACTGGAAATGGGGTGGGGGCTCCACAGGAACACTGGTGTGGAGAGGCTGCCAGAGCCCCCAGCCTCCAACAGCACCAGCAGCATCACCTGAGCAGGGAGACCCCACTCTGAGCAGCTCCCATCTTCATAACCCTCCAAAATACTCTAACAGAGATGCATGCAATTCCTCTAGGGCTGTGCCAGCAATGTCCTGGGTAGACATTGGAAATTGTCGCTGTGGCATCACTGACTGATTGCCCTGTGTCACCAAGCATAGGGGGTCCATCCCTTCCCCACCACCCTAATTTGGTCGGTGGCCGGTCCCCAGCAGTGGGACCCCTCACCTGTTGTGGCCAGGCCAGCATTCGCCTCCATGCATCACTCCCTGAATTAATCATCAGCCTCACTCTGTGCTCAATTCCTCACTTAAAAAGATTTTTACACATTAAAAATTCACAGCACTAAATGATTGATGGCTAAGGCCCCCTGTCCTCCAAGGAAGAGCTTGGGCTGCTCCAGCTTCACTTTCCACCAGGACTCCAGCATGTCTTTGCCCCCAGCCATCCCCAATGATGCACTGGGCATCATCTCAGGGAAAAAAAAAACAGCATGGCAGTGACCCCCACCCCCCAAAAGGCACCATTTGCTCTCCAGAGCTGCTGTTGGTCTGTGGAAGGTGTTTTAGGCAGTGGAACATCTCCAGGGCCTGTTGTGGCCATCACCAGTGGTAACAAGACACTCTACCCCTGTGTGGGGTCTTGGGAGGGTCTCGGGGACCAGCCTGAGCAGCACAGAGGAGGGCTGCAGACTTGAGTGAAAGCTGCAATGGAGGCCTTCTGTTCTCTCCTTCCATGACTCCATCTCTCCGTGTGATCCCAAGCCATGGCAGGTGTTTGGGTGCAGCCATTGAGGGGCTGCATAGGTCAGCTGGGGAGAGGAAAAATCTTTGTACTGACCTGGACCATGTGGGCTCTTGTCTGTCCTGTCACTGTTCCCAGCAGTAACAAACTCTTGCCTCCACCTCCCCAGATCCCTGCTGCTTCCCGCCCCCAGCCGATGCCCACACCTCAGGCACCTGCCCCTGACAACCTCCAGCACATACCCACAGCACCAACCTCCTATACTCATCACCTGAACATACACCCTACACACACCTCTCCACCC
>VYXD01003425.1:354560-374177 GCA_013397195.1 Hylia prasina | reverse complement strand
CCCCTCACCCCATCACTCTATCATCCCATCACCCTGCCAGTGCCTCACCTTGCCACCCCCCACCTTGTCAGCCTGTCACCCCATCACGGCTGCTCCCGCAGGGAGATGTGAGTTCCTCCCAAAGTTCCCCCAGACCCAGCCCCCGAGATTCACTCTGGGCAGACCCCGACGTGCTGCCCCACCTCACCAGCAAGCCCGGCACCTCCTTCTGCTGTCTCCCAGCCTCAACTGTGCCGTGGTGCCCTGCTCCCCACCCCAGCCATCACTGCCTCCACTCTCCTCTGCCCGGGGAGTCTTGGGGTCCTTTGACCACCCTGCGGCATCACCCTCTTGTTCAGAGCTCGATGGGCTGCACCAGCCACAGATCAGGTGCTCGGACGGGCTTTGGCTCACCACTTACTGGAATCCTCATCTGTTTGGAGCGACACTTCCTTTCGCACTCTCCCCACAGCCTGCTCGACCTCGACACCCAGGGCCTGTGTTGCACCCCTCAAACACACACTGACTCATTAACAACTGTCCCTCATTTCAGGTGCCTCTCCTCTCAGAAGAGATGTGTCTGGAGCAGTGCCAGGGGGTCGGAGCAGCACTTCTCCCACCCACAGTGCCCCCAGATGTCCCCAGGTGCCAGTAGCGCTCCAGGTGCTCCCTGCCGCATGTCTCGTGGCTGGGGAGGGAGGGCGAATCACGTTGTTCCTCTTTTCTTCCTCGAGGGAGAAGACGCAGGTCCCACACGCCTGGGTGTTCCCCACGGGGCTGTCCCTGTCCCCGCAGTGTAGGTGGGCTCTGACCAGCAAGTTCAGAAGTACCACCTACACAGTGCAGCATCTGCAAGAAAAAAAACTTCCGTAGATCGGCCACTTCCCAGCTCCTCTCTGCTCGCTGGCAAAGAACGAACCAGCTGGATGCTGGCACCGGGGAAGGCTGGACACGCTGCGGCTCCTGAACAGTCAGGAGGCAGCTCCTGGAAGTGGTGGCGACGGATCCACGCTTGGGGAGGCTGTTCCTGTCCTGCAGATGGAGTGGGAAGTTCCAGAGGAGACCCGAGAGCAGAAAGCAATGGCAGAAGTGCTGCCCGGAGGACGATTCAGGCTCCGACCCGCCCCGGAGGCGGGCAGCGGGGAAGTCCCTTGCCTTGGCCCCGCTCCACAGCTGCCAGCTCAAAGGCGCGATTGTTTGCCGGCAGCAGATGTGCCGCTTGGGGCGGCGGCACAGAGGGGCTTTTCTGCTCTTCTCAATGACAGATCTGTGCCATTCCCGTCGGGAAGGTCCCGCTGCTTCGCCCCGGCCCTCGCCAGATCCCCGGCAGCCGGGAACCTGCCGGCCGCGGGGCGCCGGCCGGAGAAGGGCGCTCTGTGTGCCTTTCCCGATTCCGCTGGAAATGTCAAAAGGGAGTCCGACGCCGTAAGCCCGAGGGCTTTGCGGTGGGGGGAGTGAAGCTGAGGCAGGGGGTGTGGAGACCTGAAAACAGCTGGAAATAACTCCCCAGGGAAAAACTGAGTTTGGCTGTGCAGGGCAGAGGGGCATCTGCTGGGCAGGAACTTCCCTCTTTGTCCTAAGGACTCAACTGGCATTTTTGCTGGGTGCTAAAGGGCAGAGAGCACAGAAGCAGAAGGGATTTGGGGGCTAGTTTGTGCTCACGGTGTACAGCCAGCCCCACCCTGCTCTGCAGGGTGAAGGGGTGAGCTGGAAATCAGTGGGTGAAGCTGAGATGGCAACATCCTTGTCCCCACGCAGGCCAGTGTCCCTGCCTATCACCAGGGGCTAGGGATCTCAGGGCTGCTGCCCCTGGGCAAGGGCACTTCCCACTGAAGACAGGGCTGCAGCTGGGACCCCACCCTACTGTGAGACTGAGGTCACAGGAATTCACAGGGACTGGTGTCCGCCTTTCCATGAGTCGCCCCTTTTGTGGACAATCAGTTTGGGCACCTTTTTTCAAAACCCATTTAACAGCCTGCTGGCTATAGGAGGACGTGAGGGTCCAGAGGCCCTAAAGAAAAATGGCCATTTTGAAGGAGTGTAGTACTTCAGCCCTAGTGTTTCAGATCACAGATTTTCAAGGCAACCCAGGCTGAAAATCCTTCATGCACAGCATGAGCCCAGTACCGGAATGTCCCAGATGTGGGAGCATCCCTCTGATTGGTCTCACTGACCGTTGGGGTGTGTTTAGGGCCACATAACAGCAGGACATGCCAGCCGTTGGGGCAGGTCCCCCTGGTGCTGCCGGCGGGGCTGGCCCGTGGCCAAAGCAAACCCCAGCTGTGGAAAGCCCGCACGGCATTTCCCTCAGCACTGATAAGGCTGAGCTGCAATCGCAGCCACAAAAAAAAAGCTGTCCTGGCCTTCCCCAGGCTAGTCAAGTGCTGTGCCAAGCACATCAAGGATTGCCCGAGATAAAAGCCCATGCCTGCTGTGCCGCACAGGCACGAAATGTCACCTGCAGCCGGCTAGATCAGAGGGGCCGCAGGTTGGGGGACGAGGGCACCCTGCACCTGGACTAGGGCTGGTCTTGCAGGGCTGTGCTGGGGACAAGAGGACGCACTAGGTCACATACCTTAGTAGAACACAGTGGGAGGTGGCATGGAGCAGGAGGTCCCCAGGGAGAAGGTGTCATTGAGGGTGGTCTGTGTTTGGTGCAGGTGCCACAGCATAGCCCTAACCTGGGTTCAAGGGGGTCTCCAGGAGGTGGCAGATGGTGGGAAATGGCAAGGCAGGAGGCTTTTGTCAAGGAGTCTGTGTGGTGGTTGCCCTGCTGTCAGGGTTTGGCTTCCCCCAGTGGCTTCAGCCTCCATGCAAGCCCTTTCCCTGCCAGCTCAGCTGGGTTTGAGCACCATGTGTGCACCCACAGCTCCTCAGGGACCCCAGGTCCCATGCTGCTGGGGAAACAGCTCCAGCTCCACTCTTGGGCTCTTTGTTTTGCTGCAGCATCTCAGGGAGGAAGGATCTGAGCAGAAGAGATGACAAGAGGAAACGAGCTTTCTGTTCACTCCCAAACCTGCAGGCAGAAAACAAGGACATCCTGCTGGGGTGGCTGGGCAGGCACACTGTGCCTGTGGGGAGCGCAGGGTGCTGGGCTGGGATATTGCTGGTATTAACACCCTTTCCTACAGGGACTGGGCCAGACAGAGCCTTACAGCTTTTGCCTCTGGTCCCACGCCGTGCCCAGCCTGGCCAGTTTGTTCAGGGGGCCATAGAAAGGGTGGTGGAACCAGGAGCCAAGCTCAGGCAGGCTTGGTGGAGCTGGAGCAAGCAGAGGTGAACTCAGGCAGCCATGAGATGGCTGGAACACATCCGATCATCTATTTCCCAGGTGTACCCTTGGCACACACTGCTCCTCCCTGCTGTGGGCCACCACTGGCCAGTCTGGTCACCCAGGACTTCAGAGCCCACTGCCTCAGAAAGGACTGAGATGCTCAGGGCTGCAAGATCCTGCTGCCCATGGAGGAGACTGGGGTGCCCAGGGGTCAGGATCCCACTACCCAGGGAACAAACGGAGTCATCCAGAGCTGCAGCAAGTGGAATGGCTTGTGCTGCAGCACATGGGGCTGCAGCCCTTTCCCACTAGCATCTATAGCAGCATTTCTCAGGGTCTCTCCATCCAGGAGCCATCTGAATGGCACAGAATGATAGTGAATGCCTGCTCATAGCCGACCAAAAGCCTGAGCAAGCTTTGTGTGTTTTCTTATGAGCCAACATCACCCAATTCCTGTGCTGTGTGCAGAGGGACAGGGATGCAGCCTGTTCTGTCAGTCTGCAGCCACCTCCAGCTCCCAGAACTCTGTTCTCATCACACTGTGGAGAAGCACTCAGCTATGCTAGTGTGAGTCACAACACATGCACACAGGCATACACATTTCCTACCGCCCTGATGGGAAAAGAGGCACGATCACATTCACAGTCCCTGTAGGGACTGGCAGAGACAAAAGAATTGGGATTCACAGGGAAAGTAAGTTTTTGAGACATCCTTCTGGACCAAAAAAGCTTTTTAATAGATCTAATTCTATGAAAACTTATCATACTTATCGGCTCCTCGAGCTTTTTGTTCAGGAGGACTCTCTTATGAGGGTGAGAGCTGATTTCAATGGCCATCGTGAAGGAACCTAAAATCGTGCCAGACCTAAAAATAATGCCATCAAAGTCAGCAGAGTCCCAGACAGCTGAATGACAACACTACACCACCAGGAAATCACTGAGTTTTTTTGGCACGACTGCCCCCACAAGAGGAACAGAAGCCTGGCTAGCTCTCCCCACCCCTCCATGCAGGGTTATGGGAGAGATCTGAATACAAGAGCGTGGTCCCATACTGTGGAAATCCCTGGTCCTTACCTGTAGCCTTTCCCAGACAGAGCATCTGTGCATCTTTCACCCACACAGGCACCAGTCCTAACATCCACAACCTCACAGCTACACTTTGCTTAGCACAGACCTTGGCATAGGTGTGGGTACAGCCTCTGCCATTTGCCTCCAAGCCTGGGTTCAGCTATACCTGCTGGGCACCACCAGTCTGGGTGGGCAGGTGCCACAGCTCGGACCGGTCCTGGCTCGGTGTCCCTGGTGTGGGGTGAAGTCACCACTCCAGTCGCCAGCTGAGGCCTCAGAAGCACTTTGCTCCATGTGATCTGCTTCTGGATGCAGAAGGGATTTACGTGGGGTGTGAACACCAAACAGCTCAGGTGAGTTCTCTGGCCACGGCCTCATATTTGAGTTCCATAGTTTCTGCAGAAAACAATGAATATTAGAAACAAGGGCAGTCCATGGGTTTTATTCCTCTCAGTGACCAGAACTTAAAGCCAGAGGAGTCTGATCCCTTCAGGGAACAATGCAATCCCACTTGCTCAAAGGCTGCTGGTGAGTTTCAGCCTGGAAATATCTCTGAGCTGCCACAGCTTTGTGATCCAGCACCATATTCAGGCAGCCTCAGGGCTGTATTTCTTTGGTGGTGCTGCATGGTTCATAGTCTCCCCACTCTTCCACAGCTCAGCCCCCGTGCTGGGGTGGCAGCAGTCACATGGGAGTCTGGCACCCACAGAGCTGGGGTAACATTACTTTCCTCATGTTTCCTCAACTCCTCCTTTGCTGTTTCTTTCTCTTTGCAGGGAGGAAACTAGAATTGCTGCCTGGAGGTGGGTGACATTTTGTTGGATGTCCAAGAGCAGGAGTGAGGGACCTGGACGTGGGCCCATCATGGAATTCTGAGCTGGGATGCAGGGCATGAGCTCTGCAGCACAGCTGGGCACCACTGGGACTTGGCTCATCACCCCAGACTTCACCTTTCCTGACCTGGACAGAGAAGGTAAAGCTTCACTGTACAGACGACCCAAGTGATTTCTTCTTGAAGCAATCAGTGAATCAAGCAGGCAAGAGCAGTGCTATTCGAGACCTGTTTGGAGACCAATTGAGGGTGTAAAATCACCAAGTTCATTACCACAGGATGCTGGGGAGGCCAAGTATGCAAATGAATTGGAGAGGGACGAAGTCTGTCAGTGGAGGTAGATTCATTAGAGCTATTAAGGTACTTCCGTCCGGATGCAAACCCTTTCCCAGGAAGTCCCCAAACTGCCTTCCAGCAGCTGGGAGGGACGTCGGGAATCACATCTTGTTTCTCCTGCTCTTCCCGTGAGTAGTGTTACAGAAGAGTCAGATATGGAAAAATACCCGTAAAGTTCAGAGCTGAAAAGGAAAGAAAAAGAAGCAAAAATCTTTGCTGAGAGTTTCAGCCCTGAAAGGGTCTGGAGCAGTTAGTGAGGGCAAGCTCTAAGGTGGGGAATGGCCGGGGTCCTTACAGGATAGGGGGAGAGTCCAGAGCTCCCGGCTGAGCGACCAGCACGGGAAGCAGGCGGGGAAGAAAGCTGGCAAGAAAAGGAGACAAACAGCCGCTGCTGGGATAGGGAGGGCTGCCAGGAACCCAGCGGGGCCAGGCCCGGGGAGCCCAGCCAGGGCCAGAGGCACACTGCTCCAGGCCATGGGTGGGACGAGGGCAAGATGTGCGGGGTCGGCTGTGCTGGGGGAAGCACGGTGGCGCAAGGAGCTGGACCCCAGCCACCCGCCGGGCCCCGACCAGAAGCGGGGTTGAGCTCAGGGCAGACGGTACCCCAGCATCGGGGTGACATGGGCAGGGGACCCCCTTTCTGCAGGGTGGGCATCCCCGATGTGGACAGGTCAGGGAGAATCCCGTCCCCAGAGTGACTGGAGTAGGCGCCCCCCACCCCCAGGGCAATCACCTTGGGGTGACAAGGGTAGGGGACACCCCTCCCCCCAGGCGACACGAACGGGGCACATCCCCCCCCGGCGGCCACGGGGACAGCGATGTCCCCTCCCCACGCGGAGAGGGGGCTAGCGGGGATCCCGCGGGGCGAGNCCGGCATCCGCCGCCTCGGCGGCTCCGCCCGAGCGGCCCCGGCGGCGGGAGCGGGGCCGGGGCCGGGCTGGAACTCCCCCGCTCCGGCTGGCGTCGGCAGGGGTTCCCGAGCTCCCCTGGGCTGGGGACGGGCTGATGCCCCAACGTGCGGGTGCCTGGTGCTGCTGGCACCCCGGGGCGCTGGGGATCCCCCAGGGGTGCCTGGAATCCATAGGGTTGGGGATGCTGGTGGACTCCCAAGGAGCTTGGGAACTGCAGGACTGAGGTTTGTGGGGGTGTCCTGGGGACCTATTCGGGCTGAGTGTGCTGTGGGTTCCCCGGGTGGCGGGACATGGCACCCCAGGCTGCTGCAGGCCCCTTTGGGGTGCTGAAGGGCACAGGGGTGCTGCGGGGTTTGAGGTGCTTCTGCGTGCGCATGGAGATCCCACCATGGGGGTGTGCACAGTGCTGTGTGTGTACCCCAGCTGTACCTGGGCTCCCCAGGTGTAAATTTAGTTTCCCCTCTGAGCCCCTCCTCACAGCAGGACAAGCCCAGGCCATCGCTGCTGATGCCATGCCGTGTTGTCAGCAGCCCAGAAGGAATCAGGACGTGTTGGTGGGAGCTGCTGGTGGGCAGCTATGATGAGGGTGTGAGGAAAGGGGTTGATGTTCTCTAGTGAAGCTTTTGGGAGCCTATAGCCCTATAGGTGTGAGGGGGCTGGTAGAGCTGATCCCCACGTGGGTAAGTCTGTGTGTGGACTCTACACCTGCTGTGTGTGAGATCAGGGAGGTCCCTGAGGGGCTGGAGCAAATGCAGAGCCTGGGCAGCCCCTTTAGCCTCCCAGCCAGCCGTATCATCAATGACGACAACTCCAGAAATAACAGTCCAACCCTGAAATTAGGCTGTTGAGATGATCCAAGCATTTCCCTTTCTCTCCCTGGGTCAGTGTTGTGCACCCACCCACCTGGATCCAGCTCCACCAGGAACAGCTCCAGACAGAATGGCCAAGGTGGCCTGGGCAAATAGGCACAGGCCCTCCCATAGAGCCCTTGCAGCAGGGGATAGGGACAGGAAGGTGTCATGAGCCCTGGATACCTCCTGCTGAACTTAGCCACAGTGCTGGCAGGTAACACTGCAGGTGACAAGTACCTGTGACAGCTGGCTGTGTGCAAGGAGCCCGAATTCTGGCAGGTTGCTGACAGTGGAGGAAGCCGTGTGCTTGCTCAGTGGTTTCCCTTTAACTTTGGAACAGCCTCAGTTACCAGCTTCAGGGCTTATCGCCTGCACAGATACAAGGGAAGCATGCCTGGCTGAGATAAATCAAGTTGTGCTGGCCAGGGCTGCTCTGGACTCTGTTCTTCTCACATTCCTCATGGTCTCAGTATTTTGGCTCAGGAGGAGAGCCAGGGAGAACCCTCCCTGTGTCCAGCCCCAGCGCTGCTGGTGGAGCAGCTTGGGCTGCAGTCTGTCAGGTGGTTGAATGGGGCTGAGGGCTGCTACAGCTGTGTCCCTGGGGAGGGAAAAGGCCCAAAGATCTTGAGCTTTAAGAACAGCTCCCCCAGACCTCTCCTCTACCAGTCCAGGAGCTTGCGAACCCCAAGGGGAAGTTGCCTCATGAGGCCAGGGGTCCCAAAGTGCTGCCTGCAGCTGGGGTGGGGCATGAGGATTGGGTCTGGGCTGTGCCAAGGTGCCTAGCCTCCTTCATCCTTGACATGACTTCTTATTGTAATTGAGCAGAGCAGCTCCAGTGTTGGCCCCAAGTTTCCCATGTTGGCATTGGTACAACAGCACGAGGGGAAAATACAGGTGTGAGCCCAGGCAAAGCATAGCCTACTTCCATGGGAGTGGTTGGGTGCCTGCGCATCCTCCTCCTCTTCCCCTCACTGCCAAGCCTCCCTGCCAGTCCTTTGCTTGTACCATCCTGCTTTTCTGTTGGACCACCAGTGCTAGAAACAACACTTTCATTACTTCCAAAGAGAGCTGGGATCATGTAAGTGCTCCCTCCAGGGGTCCATGTGCCCAGCCCCTTCAGCAACCTGCACCAGTGCCTGAGGACGCAGCTGAAGCTGCTGAAAATCAGCCTTTGACACCAAAGTGGCTGATACAATCGGCCCCAGCAAGACTTCAGCCCCAGTTGAGGGCAGCTGCCTGAGTGGTGCCATGGTTGTGGCAGCCAGGTCCGGCTGGTACTGACAATGGCTGGGCCATAGGTGTGGGGATTCAACCTGCTGTACACTGGAATAATCCACAATAAGCCCCACTTGTCCAATCCAGCCCCACACCTCTTCCCCAGCCCAGGGACAGTTTGCACAGCCTGAGGAGCCTGGGCGATGTTTGCACCTTGCAGGAGGGTTTGAACATCATGGGGTCCCTGGGGCCACCTGGACATGGTTGGAAGCTGGCAGGTCCAATCACCTTTTTTGGAGCTGGGTGAAAACAGAAACTCCTGCTCTGGTCCAGCCTATCCTGTCAGACCAAAAGAAATGGGGTCCAGAAGCAGTGAGAGGATGTCCCCCATAGTCGGGATGGAGCTGCTGATGTTGGCTGAAGGGGCCATAGGAGGTGGCAGGTGACAAGCAGCCTGTCCCCAGTTCAGTGAATGAGACCCCAGTGCAGTGCTGGTGCAAAGGGCATCTTTGCTGCTGGAGTGGTGTGGCAGGTCTCCAGGCCTCAGCAGAGGAGGCTTTTCCTGTCCCCAGGCAGGACAATACCCAGGCCAGGCGGCGGAAGGGAGCTGCCGGCCGCTTCCCCCCGAGGAAATGCACCCGCTGGCTCTGGCTCCTGTTGCTCTCTCTTCCTCTTTGATTTACAACATGTATGGAGCCAAGCGGGAAGTTTGTCCTGGCCCCAGCACTGTTTAATTACCTGTAGCAAGGGCCATGCAGAGGAGGGAGCAAAATTCTTTCCAGGGTGGGAGGGGTTAGATGAGGTGGGGGATGTGTGGATCCTCTAGGGCATGAAGCCAGCAGTTTGGGAATGGTGGATGCCAGCATGGAGCCAGGGTGTTCCCAGGGGAGGTGGAATTTGTGATGTGCATCAGCTGTGGGTGGGTTGACAGAGTAGTGGGAGAGCCCCAGAACCCCTCATGGTGACTAGTGAGAAGTGTTTTATCTCTGCCCAGTTAGACTCAGCCCCCAACCCTTTGCACTGGGCTGGGGGTGGGAGGCCACCGTGGTGCCCAGCCCGAGCCTGGCCTGGCACTGCCACAGCTGCTCTGCTGGCTTCAGGGGATCAGGGCAAGCCGAGGGCTGGTGGCTGCAGTGCCGGGGCTTGGGAGTGGCTGCAGCATCGGCGTGAGGGGCGGATGTGGGTGTTTCTGTGCAGCCAAGGCCAGATCCTGCGCCGTTCCCTGGGCAGCGCTGAGCCTCAGCTTCCCGAGGGCTGTGCCCAAGCCACCATTCCTCTGCGACATTCCTCCTCCCCTGCCTTCTTCTGAAAATAGCCCAGTGCCAAATGCTTTGCCCACCAACAGCTGCTCAGCCCCATGGCCACCTGTGCTCCATGGACAGAACCATCAGGACCCTGATGCCATGCACAGCAGCAATGGGTGCTCTTAAGGTGCTGTTGTCCCATCCTGTTCCTGCCAGGAGCACTTCACTCCTGGGCCCCAGCATCCAGATGCTGCCAGATGTTGCAGCATGTCCCAGCTCAGTGTTCACAGCTGGTGGTACTCCCAGCCATGAGCTGACTTCTGGACCACAGCCTTATCCTGTTGGCTCTCCTCCAGCATGTCCATGACTGGCTCCTGGGAAAACCAGGCTCCCATTTCATTCTCCTCTGCCTTATCCCACATTATGGACAGGGAAAAGCAGTCAGGTCCCTCCTGGTGGTCATCGGCCCCTCGGGATACCCCTGAGGCCTTGTGGGGCACCCTGGGTGGAGGGGATGGGCATCGCATCCAGCACTGAGTGGTGCTGGCAGCTCCCTGCAGTCATGTGGCTTTGCCAAAGCATTGGTTCCCTTTATCCAAAGCAAACTTCACACTGAGTATTGCACCTATACAGGTTTCGGCCTCTTTTTTTTCCTGGTCTGCTCCCACTGTATGACCAAGCTCCAGCTGTGACCCTTGGAGCTAGCAGCATGGCCATCCCAGCTGAGCTGTGGAGCATTCCTTAAATGTACAAACAATCCTGGCCCCACAGGCAGCACCACGCTCACTTGGCCACTGGCTCCAGTGTTAGGCCTGGACTGGAGGAGGCCAGGGGACCTGGCAGAAGGCAGGGTCAGCCACAGGGCTCTCCCCGGGTGGGGGTCAAGGCTGTGTGGCTGCCTGGGGCTCACCAGCCCTGGGGTCACAGGATTTGGCTGGACGTGGTCTCGTTGCAGGTTGATGGTCCTCTGGTCAGCAGTGTTCCAGGAAGAAGATGGCTCAACCAGCACCCCTGAACCAGAACCTCCCAGGTAAAGAGACCAGGGCTGTCACCAGGTAGTGACAGCAGAAGGAGTGCAAGGGGGGTGGCAGGGCTGAGCTGTCCAGGCCCATCCCAATGGAGTTCCTCACTCCAGCACCAACCCTGACATGGACTGGGTGCCTTGTGATACCCTATGGCACCGAGGGTGCTGGAGACAGACACATTGCACATCATGGAGGAGAAGGGCCTGCAGCTGTAAATTCCAGTATAACCCAGTTGGAAAAGCCATCCTGTCTCCATCAGGTCCCTGCCTAACCATCCCTGCTCCTATTGCAGATCTTGGGGGCCCGTTATTGTACCGGGACCAGGATGATGGAGAGAAGAGCTCATATTCTGTGGAAACTCCTTATGGCTTCCTGCTGGACCTTGATTTCCTGAAATATGTTGATGATATTGAAAGTGGCCAAACACTCAAGAAAGTGCCACTGCCTCGCAGGGTGAAAGGGTCCCGTCCACTGCCCAGCACCCTGCGCAGCCCCAGCAGCCACACCAGTGCCTGGACCTCCACCGAGTCCCTCACCTCCACAGCCAGCGAGGAGGGCAGGACTGTGCTGCTGCTGTCTCCACACAGCCGAGCATCCCTGGAGCCTGCAAGCAAGCCAACCTCCCACCCCATCTCACCGCCGCCAGTACGGCTGCTCCCACCTCCTACCCGCAAATGCCTCGTGCCAAACCTACGGGTGGAGAAGACCTTGTTGGAGACGAGCAGGAGGCTGGAGCAGGAGCAGGGCCATTTGCAGGATATTGGAGGTCCCTCCCACAGTGGCCTGCCAGGTGCCCTGGGCCAACCACCCCACTGGGTGCCAGTGGGCACCGAGGGCCAGGCGGGCTGGGGCCGGGTGAGCCCTGGCAGCTCAGGGCGCAGCACTCCAGCTGCAGGGCTCAGCACGGCCCCGCTGCAGCACGTGCGGGAGCAGATGGCTGCAGCCCTGCGTCAGCTCCGGGACCTGGAGGAGCAGGTGAAAGCCATCCCACTCCTGGAGATGCAGATCTGCGAGTTGAAGAGGGAGAAAGCAAAGTTGCTGGAGAAGCTGTCATCAGAGCCTGGCGAGGCATTGTGTCACCCCTCTGGCTCTGAGGCAGGGACAGGGGGTGAGGAGGAGACCCGCACAGGGCCAGAGAGTGAAGCAGAGCCAGTGAAGGGGCGAATGAGCAAAATTGCAGAGCTGAGGAAGTTGACAGAGAAGCTGGCCGTGCCGGAGCGGAACATCAGGGCTTGGCCGAGCAAGAGCCCCAGGGTGGCTGAGAGGCCGTGCCGCTCTGTGGCAGTGGGTGAAGACCGGGCCATGACAGATGCCGTCTTCTACTACCGGTCGCAGCGGGAGAGTGGGGACGCACCAGACAGCGGCACACGGGGACGCAGGGATGTAGCTGTCTGGGTGCTGGAGTCCTCGCTGGGGCTGGCCACTGAGGCGGAGCGGGAGCTGGAGCTGCTGCAGCAGACGGTGGGGCATCAGAAGGAGGTGATCACCCTGATGGAGGGGCACCTGCAGGAGGCCACGCGGGAGTTGGAGGAGCTGCGGCTGGAGGTGTGCGCCCGCCGGCCCCATGGGCTGGTAGACAAGGAGGTGATGGCCAAGCCACAGGTGGCTGAGGCACTGGTGGAGGCTGTGGTAGTGACACAGAGCCAGGCAGCTGGTGACCCCCCAAAGACGGCAGAGGCAGGTGTGGAGTGCTGCGCCCCGACCTCCTGCATCGCCGTGGGCTGCCACCCCGACGGACAGGACGTGGCAGTTGGACCTGATTCAGCTGCCAGCTGCGATGACAAGGGCAGCCAGACAGATGTGGGCAGCATTGTCTTGGCAGGAGAGGAGAAGGAGCCTGGTGCAGGCAAGGTGATGGAGCCTGGCCTGGGTGATGGCCTGAGCAGCCCATCAGCACCGGCCGCAGAAGCAATGGGGGTGATGTGCCCAGACAGCCAAGGCCCTGGGCCAGCTGTGCTGGAGATGACACACAGTAACCGGGACCCATCCCCAGCACAGGATATTGGAGCTGCCTCAAACCCTGTGGTCGGTGAGTGTCACCAGGAAAGACACCAGGGTCTGGGTTGGAATGTTCCTGCAGGAAGGGAGAGGGTGACCTTGTCAGGGACAGTGCCTGCAGCGCCAATGCTGCCTGTGCTCCAGCAGTTGCCCATGTCCCTTCCATGCCTGCCCAGTGGTCTAGCAGGTTTGGGGTGCTTGACTTGCGCCAGGGAGAGACTGTTTACAAGAGCATGTAGTGACAGAACAAGGGGGAGTGGTTTCAAAATGACAGTAGGTTTAGATATTAGGAAAAATTCTTTACTGTGAAGTGATGATGCCCTGGCACAGCTTACCTAGAGAAGTTGTGGATGCCCCATCCCTGGAAGTGTTAAAGGCCAGGTTGGATGGAGCTCTGAGAAACCTGGTCTAGTGGAAGGTGACCATGGCAGTGGAGTTGAAATGAGATGATTTTTAAGGTTTCCTCTAACCCAGACCTAAAATTCTATGATTCTTGTTCACTGGCCCTTGACATCCATCTCTTTCCCTGTAGGAGCCCTGAAGTCCATTATGAAGAAGCGGGATGGTCCTCCCCGGAGGGAGGCAGAGGGCAGCAAGAAGAGCCTGCAGTTTGTGGGCGTGCTGAATGGGGAGTACGTGCAGAGGGGCTCCTGCCACCCCCATGAGCCAATCCTAGTCCCCTGCATCCCTGTCCTGGGCTGGGGCCAGAGGCAGGGCCTGAAGGGGACCAAACTGGTGGAGTGTTGCCACTGAGCATTCTCCCTCTGTGCAGGTATGAGAGCACATCCAGTGAGGAGGAGGAAGAAGGCAACAGCTCCTCTGAGAAGGCTTCAGCTGACAGCTCCAACAGTTCAGAGCAGGGAGACACCGAAACCTCAGAGGAGGAGGCGGGGGAAGGCACGTGTGAGCCCAGACTGGAGTGCAAGGGGACTGATGTGACCCTGCTGGAGCCCCCTGAGGTGAAGGAAAAGTAAGTGCCATTAGAGAAGTCTGCCTGCTCCCTGGGCCTGCACAGCTGAGAGCCATGGCACTAGCCCTGCCACTTCAGGGCATCTGCCCCAGTTTCAGTGCCACCAGTGGGAAAAAACCATTCAGCTTCTGCAGGGACCATTCATCAGGAAACAATCCTTCCAGTTTCTTGGGTCTGCTAAGGAAAGGATGAGAGGCCGTAGATGCTTCTTTGCTGCAGAAGATAGTTTAGAGGGGGACAAAAAACCCAACAGCCTTCAATAGCATTTTTCAACAAAAGGAAAAAATGTGGCCTAAGAATGGGTGAATCGTGCCCAAGCACATCCATATAAGGCTCCTTCTATGGCTGTTTGCAGAAGCTGAAACAGCCAGGGTGCAGCCACGGGGCTGGAGGTTGCACTCGGGGGACCTTGCAGAGAGTTACAGGCATTGGGGAGCTCGCAGGTTTGGTGGGGTGATGGAGCCCCACAGTGCGGACATCATGCTCTCCACAGGTTCGAGCTGAACCCCAGGATGAGGGAGGCCTGCCTCATTGTCAAGACCCACCTGGGCCACCCTGGTGCTGCCAAGAGCAAAGAGGTGGTGAGTGGAGCACTGAGATGGGATGGCTTGCCCAGCCCCTGCCTACATCCCCCAGAGCTGGTCCTACTCAGGAGCCAGCAAAGCCTGGCTCAACACCTTCCCCCAAAATACAGCCCTTTGCTCCACAGTTTGTCCCAGAAACGCCAAAACCCATCTGGAGTCAGGCCATGCCCAGCAGGGGTTTGGGCAGTTCAGGGTCCTGCCTTCACCCACGCCCTCTGGAGCAGAGATTCTGCTCCCTGCCACCTGGGCTGGCAGCAGTGGGTGGGTGCCAGGGTGCGAGGCCATGCAGAGGCTTAGGGGGAGCTCAGCCTCTCTCTGCCCACAGCTCGCCAGCAGCAGCCTGGTCCTTCAGGAGTGGTTCCGTCTGTCCAGCCAAAAGTCGTCCATCCCTGACACGGTTGCAAATCACCTCCTGGCCTTTGCCGAGGTCTCACCGGCTCTCCTGGCCCATGTGGTGAACCTGGCAGATGGGAATGGCAACACGGCCCTGCACTACAGTGTCTCCCACTCCAACTTCCACATTGTGTGGCTGCTGCTGGATACAGGTCAGTGCCTCCCAGCTCCAGAAACATCCCCTGGCTACCATCCCAGTGTACCCCAGGTCATGTCCTGGCCATGTCAGCACAGGGGGAAGGCATTGGCAGCAGAGGGGCAAGGAGAGCTGCCCTGGGCTGTCTGTTCATAGGTGTAAGGGTCAGAAGTTACCCCAGCCCATTTGGAAGCCCAGATTTCATGGGGGAGATCCATCAGCAGTTCTGCGCTCACAGCACCCTGGGCAGAACTGTGAGGTGGAGCCAGGCACATGGCTTGGTCCATGTCTCCCACCAGCCCTGAGCAGCATCCTGAGGCCCCTCTGCCCACCCCTGCAGGGATCTGTAACGTGGACCACCAGAACAAAGCTGGGTACACTGCCCTCATGCTGGCAGCACTGGCAGCCGTTGAGCAGGAAGAGGACATGAATGTGGTCAGGAGGCTCTTCAGCATGGGCAATGTCAACGCCAAGGCCAGCCAGGTTGGTGTGGCTTGAGGGCCACCACATCTCAACCCTCCCACCCCCAGACAGATGCCAGAGCCACACTCAGCTCTTCCAAGGGCAGGACAATGGCTCCAAAACCAGGAGGCATCCGTACATGGGGAGGGCATCACCTTAGGAGCTCCTCCTGCCTGGCAGCACGGCTGTCTCAGCAGTAGTCCTGTAGCACAGGAACAAGTGGGTAGTGCAGTGGGGGCAGGGGTGGCCTGGCAGTGTCCCTTCCTTGCAGGCTGGCCAGACGGCGCTGATGTTGGCTGTCAGCCATGGCCGGCAGGAGATGGTGGAAGCCCTGCTTGCCTGCGGGGCCGACGTGAACCTGCAGGACGAGGAGGGCTCGACCGCCCTGATGTGTGCCTGCGAGCACGGCCGCGTGGAGACCGTGAAGCTGCTGCTGGCTCAGCCCACCTGCAACATCTCCATCGTGGACAGTGTAAGGTTCTGCCACTGGGCCTGGGCAGCCCACACTATGTCCTGTCCCCAAACCCCTTTATGTATGCTCTCCCTCACTTTCTAGGATGGTAACAATGCTGTTGCCATTGCACTGGAGGCCGGTCACAGTGACATCGCCGCGCTCCTCTATGCCCACCTCAATGGCACGAAGGCACAGGCTCCTGTGAGTACCACACCACTCCCCATGGGAGGGGAAAGGGTTCTAACACAGAGTGTCTCCAGGAAGAGGCTGCAGGAGCAAGAGCAGAGCATTTCAGGTGCCATGTGCTCAGAACAGCCCTGCTGGCCCTGACCAGGAGTCACTGGAGGGGTCTCTGGTGATCACTCTCTTTGCAGCAGGGGGCTTCACCAACAGCCACAAAAAGCCCTGGGAGTCCAAAGAAACCAAATTAGAGTGATCTTGGGGTGCAGCCAGGAACCACCATCAGCACTGGGCTGTGATTCACACCCCCTCACCTGCCACCCCCGTGCCGAACCACTCTCTGCAGTTTGTCCCATCACAAGCACCATCCCTGGGCCTCCCTCGTCCATCTCATCCACTGGATGCAGCCCACACGTGGCCACCTCACCACCAAGTGACCGGAACCAAGTGACCTCAGGGCAGGACATACAGGGAGCAGAAGCCACCCCATGTCCTCTGCTCCCCGCTACAGCCACCAGAGCTGCGGCACCTCTGAGCCCTCTGCTAGGAGGAACAGCAGAAACAGCACCTGGTTTGTGATCTCTGACAGCTCCAAGAAGGCA
This sequence comes from Hylia prasina, assembly GCA_013397195.1. Taxonomy (NCBI): domain Eukaryota; kingdom Metazoa; phylum Chordata; class Aves; order Passeriformes; family Sylviidae; genus Hylia; species Hylia prasina. The sequence goes on along the minus strand of VYXD01003425.1, from coordinate 357,664 downwards.
GCAGTGCCAGTGACATGGAGTCAGGGAGCAAGTGAGAGGTCCTGGTCCCAGCAGGGATGTGGTGCTCTGCAGGCACATCCTGTGCAGCAATGGGAGGGGGAATGCTGCCTTGGACAGGGGCTATTTCTAGACTCAAATACTTGCCATTCTTTTCTGACATTTCCTTTCCTAGCTGAAATCTAATTTTTTCTCTTTTCTAGCACATGCATACAAAGCAAACCAATTATATTGTTTGGCCAAATGATGAAGTTCAACATGAAATCACTTGGGATTTGATTTGCTCAATGGAAGCAAAACCTCTGAGCAGCTGGGGTTGCAGCCAAGTGACAAAAGGGGCTGAGGGCCAAGGAGGCATTTGGGGACTAAACCTGCCTGATAACCCTCAAGGGTAGCAGGTCCTTCTCCCAAGGAAGAGAGATCAATTACCTCCTAAACATTTCCCCAATTACCCAGTCCCACAGACTGTGCAGACAGCCAGAGCTCACAGCCGAGTCCCTCTCTGCTCACTTTCCATCCCAAAAGGGAGGACAGCATGAGAAAAACTCATGGGCCAGAAGAGCTCAGCGCACACAGGTGGAGTCTGCAAAGGGGAACACGTATGTCAGAGAATGTGTCTGTGCAAGTGTGTGAACATTGTGTGAGGTGGGAACAGTGAGGACAAAGACCAGGAGGAAAAAGGGTTTTGCATGGGAAGGCAGCTCTGCTCTGAGCCCTTCACAAAGGTAATGTGATGTGCCTCCCATTCCTGCTACTTGGCCCAGCTTCACCACTTCTGCCCCTGCCTGACCTGCTCTGAGCTGGGAATCCCCACAACTCTCCCCAGAAACGTGCTCTCAGCTTTGCAGTGGAGTTAATATACAGTGCTCACTGCCTCTCCCTAATACACTATTCTGTTTACTGGTATTTTAACACTGATGTTTATTTTTAAGATATAAATAAAATATAAACTTATTTTGAAATATTACAGTGACTATCTGCAGTCTCCTGCTTTCTTGTCTGGCTCATAACAAATGCTGCAACAGCTGCAGCAGAGGCACAGCCCCTGACATGAGCAGGTGACCCCACATTCCAAGTCATTCACTTCAAGTTTATGCACTGGCTACATCCCTCAGCCTGGTCTTCTTCCTGCTGATGTATCCCGGGCAGCTGCAGCAGTATCTTTGCCCATTTCATTCTGCAAGACCAAGAGGGACACAGGACCAGCTGCAGCCCTGCACCACCCCTCATTCTCTGTGGTGCTGATGTTACACTGCATCACTGAAGGACAGTCACCAGACCAAGGGTGAGGATACAAGTTGCCTCCCTCCTCAGGCGGACGGGGACCAGGCTGAGGCCACAGGGATATTCCAGAAGATACTCTTAAGCCACTCTGTCCCAGTCACCCAGCACTCAGGGCTGACAGGGGCCAGAGCAAACACTCTTGGGTCACTAATGAAGCTGTGAGAGAATGAACTGCAGCCACAGAACCAAACTCTGAGGCGACTTCTGGCACATTCGACCAGTTCTGAGCTCTGCTGCATCACATGAGCCAGGGAGCACAGCCTTGTGCTGTCTCTGAAACTGAAACCCCCAAAGAATCACAAATTACAACAAGCAACAGCACGAACACAAGGACTTTCTCCATGGCACAAACTCCTCTCCTCATGTTGCTCATCAGCTGCCCAGGGCACAAATAAAACTGGCAGAAATGACAAATCCCACACTCTTGATATCAGCCCTACAACAATCCTCAGTGCCTGCTCCAGTTCAACAACCTGTCCCAGCAGTGCTCTGCTCAGCTTTAGGACACCCAAATCCTCAGTCACACCTGCCACTGAACTGCCTCAGTCAAGCTCAGGACACTGTAGACAAAAACCACACCCATCAGAGATCTTACATGAGGGGCTGCAGATCTGACTGCCTAAACACACCACCAACCTGGACCACTCCCTAAGCAGTTAAAAACCTGCCCCTGAAACAGCAGTTTTAAGGCTCATTCTAAACTTTTCAGCCCGACTTTTGATTTATGTAATATCCTAAAACAACACATCTTGCTACCTGATTTTGTGGTGGAAGGGAAGGTCAAAGAAAATGAGATGGAGAAATCAATAAATCAAAGAGGAGTGACAAGCACTTGCTCTCTGTGGCTGACCGCCAGGAAGGACAGCAAATAGGCGTATTTATGGCAGCATTCACTGAGCAGTTTACTGAGGACAGACAGAAGCAGCAGGCTATTGCTTTGCAAGCTAGTACCAAGCCTGACTTTCAACTCGTGATTTAATTCTGCTGAGGTCCAGTAAGTTTCCAATGCCACTTTACCATCACATACAGAAAATCGCTTACAAGGAAGGTCAGAATTAAGGCTATGGTAATCAAAACAGAATTATTTTTGTTGGTCAGCAAGAACACAGTGATATTACAATAAAGACACTACGTGTAACCCCAATAACAAGCAGGGCATGCTACTACTGAACCCGAGGAAAGAGGCAGGTGCCACTTGAGACAAACCAGAGGTGTCAGGCGGCGCTCGATGAGTGAAACCCGGGCAAGGGGCTACTGGAAAAACCCTTTATTACAGTGACACGGCCGCCACGCTCCTCCCCACCCGCGCCCGACGGCCGAACAAGCTGCGCCAGGCTCCATTCCCCGATGGACGATCCGGCAGCAGAGGCGACCCCGGGTCCGCTCAGCGTAGCCGCCGGGCTTCGCGCTCCGACTCCAGCAGGGTGAGAACGTCGCCCTCGCGCACCGGCCCCTTCACGTTGCGAATGATGGAGCGGCTCGTGTCGTCCATGAATTCCACGCGCACCTACGGGGCAGGACCACATCAGCCTGGCCAGGCCCGGCCCGCGGCATCGCGCCCGCCCGGCCCGGCCCGCTCACCTGAGTGCACTGCCCTTGAGAGCCGGTCCGGCCCAACACCTTGGTGACCTGCGGGGACAGAGTGGAGGGTCAGCGCGGTGCCGCGGCCCGGCACATCCCAACCCGGGCCCCCCCCCGGAGCCCATACCAACCCTGGCCAGCTTGATAGGCTGCACTCGACTCGTGTCCATGGCGGCTCCGGGGCACGGAGAGGGGCAGCAACCACCCGCGCCGGCTTAGATATCTCCAAGTCTCGCGAGACC